>OU964984.1:2668668-2938668 GCA_918808275.2 Dolichovespula sylvestris | reverse complement strand
ATCTTAGTCTTAAAATCATAGACAATTACAACGTTAAACGGATTGAATAGAATTCGGAGGTATGTACTACTCAAAAATTCGGCTATTCGATATTGTATACAATTAAAAAGTCGTTTTTTTTTCCTTTATCCTTTTTCTTTTTTTTTTTTTTTTTTTTTTTTTTCTTTCCTTTTAAATCTCTCCTTCTTTTCTTGTCTGAGATATAACGAAGTCGAAAGGAATGCAGGAACTATGATCGATGACGAAAAAAAAAAAAAAAGAAAAGAAAAGGAAAGGAAAGGAAAAAGAAAGAAAAAGAGAAATCATTCGTAATATCGAAAGTAAGCTAAAAATGAATAAAAAAATAAAATAAAATAAAATAAAAAATAAAAAAAAAAGTTGTGAAAGAGAGGTATAACAGAAAGTCCGTCGAGAGAGAATAATATATCTGTGTCACCCACTTGCGATCTTGTTTAATATCTATTCCGCAGGGGGAGGGGGGGAGGGGCGATAGTTAAACAGAGAGAGAGAGAGAGAGAGAGAGAGAGAGAGAGAGAGAGAGAGAGAGAGAGAGAGAGAGAGAGAGAGAGAGAGAGAGAGTTGGTGCGTATCGATGAAAAACGTTTCTTGAATGAACGATCAAAGTTTATGTTTGGTGACCCAGCGTAGTAAGAGAGAAAGAGATAAGAAAACTATTATAATAACAATAATAATAATATTCTCGTTATTCTTTTTCTCGTATCGTAAGATAGGAAGGGTCTTATCGTTAGAAACGACTTTAACCTTCATACTGTGTCGTTTGTATTTCAATCGTACGACCTTATTGTAATTAAAAATGTTTGCGGATATTTTCAGGGACCGAAAGGAGTCCTCAGAAAGGAGTCGTCAAGCAAGTCGCCACGAAATTAGTAAGAGCGTTATCGGAGAAAGGATTGGCTTTACTCGTTAATCATGGCATTCCAGAGTGTAAGGTATTGCTGAATCTAATTATTATTATTATTATTAATCAATCAAAATTAACGTGTCGATGTAATAGAATGAATAATCTTAAGTGATACGCATTTTTCCTAGTCGATCCTCTATAATTTTTTATGTCGAGCGTATACACGAACGTATTATAATAATATAATTTTTTTAAAGTTTTAACTTTACATTAGTATGATTATACTGCAACAAGTATAACGTTATTACGTAATGACTTATTATACATTTTCTAATGATAATAAGTTATAATATTATAAAGTTCTATGTTACGTAGTATTAATTTTCTTATATATATATAGTTATGTTATATAATATAGTGGTTACATTAAAGTAGTTATGGTAAAATCTATTATATATATATATATATATATATATATATATATATATATATATAATATGAAAAATGTTGAATATAAAGAAACGATTAATTGGCTATTAAAATCAAAGGAAACTTAAAAATAATGCAAATATATATATATTTATATTTTATATATATATATATATTTCTTTTTTTATATCAATTTAAATCATCAACATTAATATATTTAATATAGAAAAGATAACAGAAAGCGAACGAGGATTATTGTGTAATACGTATCGTAACTTTATTTATTTTCATCGTCTCCGATGCATTATAACTTAGGAAAGTGTGAAGAACATTTTACTATCACGTCAATGACCAAGCAAACATTGTATCATATCGATAGGAGAGGATGGGATATTAATAAAATGAATATAGAGGACATATGTATACATACATACATACATATGTATCAGTGGAGGAGGAGGAGGAGAAGGAGCGTGTCGAAGTTTTCAAGGGCTCCTGATAAAAGTCTCTTTTAGATTGCATGTACAACAACCTCGCCACTTGAACTTGTTATCATCCTGCACAACAGTGATGCAACAGTTCATTATACATAAATATATATATATATATATATATATATATATATATATATATATTGTTTCCTTTTTTTTTTTTTAAGTTGTGATAAACCTCTATCGTACCTCTGAAAAGGGTAACGATCTATACGTGCGTTGTCGGTGCTCAAAGACGATCATCGATCGATCAATCATTCTCGAGATCCTATCAATTTTTTCGCTCATTATTTTTTTATAATTATTATTATTATTATTATTATTATTATTATTATTGTTGTTGTTGTTGTTGTTGTTGTTGTTGTTGTTGTTGTTGTTGTTGTTGTTGTTGTTATGATTGTTATTACTGTTATTATTATTGACAGCATCAATCAATGATAAAAATATATAAATATATATATATATATATATATGTATGTATATATATCGATGGGAATTTCGTTGACCGGATCGGTCGATAAGTTTTATGAAAAAGAATTTACTTCAATATCAAACTCTCCATCGACATTTATATTTATTCGAATCAAAAATAAATCCCTGCGCTAGAAATATATAACAGTCGTCCGAATTGTGCCGATGAGAATTTTATAATTGAAGATTAAAATAAGAAACTCGTTGTATATTATACGTGGGAGAACGATTTTGAAAGACTCGCGGTTTTTAATTTTTCTTTTTCTTTCTTTCTCCTTTTAACGTAGAAAATTTCGATTCGTAAAGTTAAAGAGAAAATAAAAAGCAAAAGAAAAAAAAAAAAGAAAAGAAATAAAGAAAATCGCGAATCTTTTAAATCGTCGTCCTGTTATATTTATTTATATTCTACGTCCATATGATAAATGGCATCGTCAATTGATTTGTATATATAATAATACTCTCTTCGTTTTCACGTGATTGCAGTTGAAGGCCGCATACAGAGCACTAGATGAGTTTTCCGAATTGTCAGAAGAAACGAAAAGCAAGTACAAACGTGATCCTTCGACCAATCACGGATATGTCAAACCGGGAATAGAGAAGTAAGTGTCCAGATAATAATAATAAACGTTTTGGTTCGTACGAAACAAAAGTGAAAAGAGAAAACGAATACTAAGAACAACGGCAACGTCAACGTCAACAACAACGACGACGAGAACAACAAAAACAAGACCAAGATTCATTGACCGTAAAGGCTAAGAATACACACACACACACACGCACACGCACACACACACACACCATTCACGTTTGCATCGTGCAACGTTGTTGTTGTTGTTATTCTCTCTCTTTCTTTTTCTTTTTTTTCTTTCTTTTTTTTTTTTTTTTCTTTTTGTTTATCTCTGCTCTTGCAAGGAGCGGTATAATGCGAGGAGAAAATTATCAATCGAGGGAACTAATTTTGACAAATAAAAAATAAAAAATAAAAATAAAAACGACAAAGGAATAAATAAAGAAAGAAATCTATAATCTCTTAACTCCCATGGATATAGATAGATGGGATATATTAGGGTGTCCCATAAGTTTCTTAAATAATCGTATGTGTATTCATTTCTTATTCAAAAAAAAAAAAAAGAAAGATGAAACTTATGGAACACCTCGATAAAACACCCTAATATATATATATATATATATATGGGATTATCGTAGAATGATCGTCGATTCTCGATATTCTGATAAAAGTTGTTGATGATATAAAAATGTTAAATAGTTTCTTACGTGGATAAAGTAATAAGGAAAACGCGTTAAGTTACATAAATACGTACGTGTTGCTTATTTGACCAAGTTTTCCGTTTCCTCGATCACCCGTTATGTGTTTTTTTTTTCTTCTTTTTTTTTTTTTCATGCGAAGGACGGAATAGAAACGTGGATTCGTGATTTTTCATTTTCTTCTCCTCTTCCCTCTCCCACGCCCTCCCCCCGATACAATAAATTCGCGGGAGATTCAATTGTGTGACATAATATTTTTGTTTGTTTTGTTGTTGTTAACTCTCGAATAATAGATTCTCGGACGAGGAAGAGATTCGTCACGCTTACAACATCACCGGTTGCAAGGGAGCGGTACCGCAAGACGAAGTACCCGGATTTAAGCCCGCGATCGAAGAACTGGCACGAGATTTCAAACAGCTCTCAGCCATGCTCTTAACTGTAATTATAATCTCAGTTTCAAATTAATTGAAATAGTAATAGAATATATATATATATATATATATATATATATATATACGGCTTAGAAAATAATATTTCGTTACTAATCGTTTAGCTATACCGGCTGTTATCTTTTCTTTTCTTTTGTTTCTTTTTTTGCGTGTATATAGCGTTGCGATTGCAATGAAGAAAGAGGAGACGCTTAGGGTACGATTTACTTAACGTTTAATGTGTCATAACGATGTTTCATAATTTTGGCAATGTTAGAGAAACTGTAAGTAACCCTATAAACCAATCGATCGATCGATCGATCGATCGATCGAGGAAAACGAACAAAAAAAAAGTTGGTCTAATACGAGATTGGTTTCTTCGGTTGCATTACAGCGGGGGGGGGGGAGAGAGAGAGAGAGAGAGAGAGAGAGAGAGAGAGAGTACACAGACAAAATAAGCTTCTAAATAAAAGGACACAATGTATTATCTGATATGTGCCCTTATAGGCTCTGGCCGTGGGCCTAGAGCAATCACCCGACTTCCTGCTCACGAAGCACGCTCACATGCTGGGAACTGGTAACGAAACGACTCTTCGTCTTCTCTACTATCCGCCACTTGGTGCACCGGTACCAGGCGTGACGCGTTGCGGGGCTCATTGCGATTACGGCACTTTCACTCTGCTGGCACAGGTATGTGTGTATGCGTATATATAAAGTATCGCTTCTATAATGGAGCAAAGTTTATTACATAAATATATATATATATATATATATATATATATATATATATATATATATATATATACAATAAAAAGGTTCTCTGTGATCTTGAACAGAGAGTATGTGAGGGTTCAGGTCGATTCTATTTATGAAAATATAACACGCAGGCATCTTTCTATGTCTTTCTCCGTCACCTTTATTGTATTTTTTATTATTATTATTATTATTATTATTATTATTATTATTATTATTATTATTATTATTATTGATATTGTTATTATTATTATTTTTTGTTTCTTTTTATTCGCTCTTTAGGAAATAGGGTAGGTAGAGACTCTCGAATTTATTTTTCCTTTCTTTCTTTCTTTCTTTCGTTCGTTCGTTCGTTCTTTCCTTTCCTTTCTTTCTTTCTTTCTTTCTTTAGGACTGCGAAGGTGGCTTGGAAATACAAACACCGCGCGGAGATCAGTGGAGACGGGTCGGTCATCTTCCTGGAGCTATTTTGGTTAACACAGGGACCATATTGGCCAAATGGACCGACGATCAATTTCCAGCTTTGAGACATCGCGTAGTCGTACCGGAACACTGCGGTCGTGGCCGTCATTCCATCGCATTCTTTGTACATCCGAACAACGACGTCCCTATTGAACCGTTGGATATTAAAATCGTTAAGGCCAATCAAGAATCGGCACCTTGCCGGCTTCAAAAAAAGAAACGTGGCGTATTGACGGCGTATCATCATCTTCAGCGTCGATTTAGAGAGACTTACGCCTCGTAATAAACGTGTCCCCGTGTCTCATTCGTGTGTTTCATCATTGAAATGTTCTTTTTTCTTTCCTCTTCTTTTTTTTTTTTTTTTTTTTTGTATTCGTTTTTACAGGGTTTTACATTTCCGTACATTTATTATCGGCTATTTGATTTTTTCGTTTTCTTTTCCTTTCTTTTCTTTTCCTTTCTAATCCTCCTCTCACCTTGTTTCAACGTTGAAATTTAACTCCCGCGAGTTAAAAAATCTTTTTTTTTTTTTTTTTTTTTTTTTTTTTCGATCGAATACATTTAGAGAGATATATTCCATTCTCGTAAGATTCTACGATTTAATCGAATTAATAATAATAATAATAAAAAGATTACACGTTAGACACACACACACACACACACAACAGTATAAGTTTTTTTGTCATACAAGGAAACCACCACCGACGTGTACGGCGGGGTGTCTCGTCGTCTCAAAGGCAATAATAAAGAATTCTGTACTTACGTTTAAAATCAAATTGCTCATTGTATTTTCCTTACGGGATCGAAAGTGCGAGGAATTGGTGGGAATCGTAAGTATATCGCTTTATTAATCAATTTGTAATATTTTAATTGATTACTATTTATATTGTTTGCCAATTTTTTCAACGTAACCGTTGTGTACGGTCATTAGGAATAGCATTAGAATCCAGCATCCCAATTGATTGATTGCCTTTCCTTGTACGGTTTATAACAGATTAACTTATCCCCCGGTTGAAATGTTATAGAATTGTTGTCCAATCTTAGACCGCATTCTGTACCTTTCTTAATCGAGTCTACTTCGTCTTTTATATGTCGTAGGGACAGTAATTTTCCTGTTACGAAAAAATAAATGATTAACCACCACCGCGATCTTTATTTTAATTTTCTTTTCTTTTTTTTTCTCTCTATTTTTTTTTTTTTTTTTTTTTTTTTTTTTTTTTTTTTTTTTTTTTTTTTTTTTAATTAGTCGTTATACAAACATTTTTTTCAACTTACCGGTATAAATAACATCCTTATTTCTTATCAAATGATACATTCCGTTCTTCTTAAGGGTACCCGAAACGCATTGACAACCAGCAACACTTACACGTTTCTTCTCTATCGTTACGTCAAACTGTTTCAAAACTTCCGCTTCACCTTTAATGTGCATAACCTTTTGTTGCAATGTGGTCTATGAAAAAAAGAAAAAAGAAAAGGAAAAACAATAAGATCGTTTTAACAATCTTACCAATTATTTCTTCACGATCTTCGAATGGAAGTTTCAGATTAATTTCATTCTTGATGTCGTCTATTAGTTTGTATATAACATTACAAGATCTTACGGCAATATCCTTCGTTTTGACAATCTTTTCTATTCCGCTTGGTAAATTAACGTTGAATTGATAAATAATAGCTGAAAAATAATATCATTTTAATAAAATTATGATGGAGTTACATTTGACAATGTATTTTACCTTCAAAAGTAGCTGCTAATTCAACATCTGACTCTGTGATAGGACCAACACCATAATGTACAACATTCAAACGACATTTTTCATCCGCAGTATAGGTACCAATAACGTCTAAGATAGCTTCTACAGAGCCGGCAACATCTGTTTTTATTATGATATTGAATGCAGGAGTAGAATCTGATATACTTTCTTTTTTTATAGGCTTGAAATTACGTCTTATTCTCAGTATTCTTTTCTTTTCTAAATATTTTTTATATTCCTATCGATTAATATACGATAATTACAAATAAAGTTGCGAAAAGGATGCAAAAAAATTTGATTTGCAATATAATGTTATTATGTAAACAATCTTACAAGTAGATGTTGCTCCAATTTTTTATCCGCAGCTTCTTTATGTTCTTCAGCTTTAATAACATTTATCCGTTTCTGTCTGTATTTAATAACCATATTAGCTTCTTGTTCGCTCTTTACCTCTAATATATCATCACCCACATTAGGCAAATCTCTCCATCCCATAATTTGTACTGCATCCGATAAACTAGCTTGTATAACAGGCTTTCCTGCATGATCGAACATAGATCTTACCTTTGCCCATGATGTACCGCTTACTGAAACATAAATTTAATATATGGTTAATTATTTTTTCCTAACAATTATACACGCATAACGTGATATATTATCTTACCGAGTATAGCACTTTTTTTCAAGGTTCCACGTTGAATAAGAGCCGTTGACAATGTTCCACGATATTTATCATTTTGACACTCGATAACTACACCCTCTACTAATCCTGTGGGATCACCTTTCAGTCCTATTATTTCTGCCTGTAGCGCTATTGCTTCTATCAATTCATTCAAATTGGTTCCTTTTAAAGCAGATATATTTACGCACTGAACCTCGCCGCCAAGTTGTTCAACATATATACCATGTTGTTGTAACATCTCTTGTGTCCTTTTCTAAAAGAATTATACTTTACTCAATCATGGTTAAATTTTTCTTAATAAGATTATAATTTACTTACAATGTCAGCATTATGTTTGTCAATTTTATTAATAGCTACAATAATTGGTACATTCGCTGATTTTGCCATATTTATACTTTGTACAGTTTGTTCCATTACCCCATCATCAGCTGCTACTACCAATACTATAATATCGGTTACTCGTGCTCCTCTTTCTCTCATAGAAGTAAACGCGGCATGACCAGGGGTATCCAAAAATGTTATTTTTTCACCGGTAGTTAATTCCACTAAAATATTAATTAAACTTCAGTTCAAGATAGAAGACATTTTTATTACGTACCATTAAAAGCGCCGATATGTTGAGTAATTCCGCCAAATTCTGTATCTACAACTGAAGTGTTCCGTAATGCATCTAATAAAGTTGTTTTTCCATGATCTACGTGTCCCATGATAGTTACAACTGGACGTCGATTTATTAGTACAGATTCATCCGCTGGTGGTCTAAAAGATATATACAAAATAAATAATGTTCAGATTCATTCTTTTTTCTTTTTTTTTTTTTTTTTTCTTTATTATTTTTTTCTCTTTTACCGTTTAGTTACGTCATGATCTTCCTGGACATTTTCTTTCGTGTCTGGCATTGATATAATATTATAACGAAAGCCTAACTTCTGTATTACATTAGATAATATTTTTACATCATCAAATTTTGTTTCTACAGAATATGTCTTACTATCATCTATAATGAAAGCAGCTTTTAAAATATCATTTATATCTCTTTGTATAATATTTGCCAGTTCATCAACTTTTATATACCTCCAAACATTTATTATTGGCGCTTTCTTTTTAGTTTGTTTTGGAATTTTTTCTTCTATCTAAATAAAAATATTCATAGTACCTTATTATTACTTAACAATAAAAGGGAAAAAGAATCAATGAGATATTACCTTAGTTTTTCTTTTGGCTAAATGCATAGGATTTGTATGTAAATAATCATATTGAATATATATAACAGCTAAATTTCTTGTATTATGTTTTAAAAATCGTTTTTGTCTTACAATATTATTACAGTATTTCAATGAACTGGAAATAAATATACGATTACAACAATAATTGAAATAAAAAATACAGATAAATATTTTGTTAAAAATTATTTTTTATTAAATAAATAAGCACCTGAATTTTGAACACGTTTTAATTAAAGTAGCAAACATTTTTGAGGTGTTCATCTTAGGTTAAAATAGTTACATTTAAATCCAGACATTATTTGTAGTTCGTTGAAATGATTTCAAAGTTGAAATTTGAAGAAATATAAAAAGAATGAAAACCATAAAATATTCATATAAAATTCAGTTGCGGATTAATTTTATGAAATTGTAAAGAAAAAGTGATATTAATACAGAAAAAAAAATTAATAGAGGTTATATAAAGATTAACTATCAAAAAGTAAAAACTATATGCATTATCGCAATTAGCGCCATTTACACGACCTTATAATATTGATATATGATTGGTTACATACAAGCCAATAGAAAACAAGTAAGTAGCCAATCGAATAGCTTCATTGTTGTACGATGTTTACATAAGTACAGTCCTAGGTTCTGCTAAACGTATTTGTTAGGCTGCGAAATTGCATGTGTAGCTAGATAACAGATTACTTTGTTTTTCACAAATGAACTTTTAATTTTTCTTCCTGTTTCTTCATTGTTTCTGTAAATTTTTTCGTCTATTCGATTTATTATAATCAAAGTTTTCACTAAATCATTTGATATAATTAAAATATGAAATGAGATTTGCAGTAGTTCAGCAATAAAAAAAAAATAAATAAAAGAGATTTTTGTTTACGAATGAATGTTTGTTTTAGGTACGATAAGTTATAAAAAAAAATGTCAAGTAATATAGAAAATTTGACCGCGTCGGAGGAAGAAGAGAGTGAAAAGATGAAGAAAGAACTTGAAAGTAATACTTGGCATAACTTTAACGAGTTGTTATATTTAATGTGGCATTTATCAACAATGCAAAACAAACATACATCTATTACATTATTACTTACATATTAATAAAATCTTCATATTTTAATATGATTATTCATTTTTTATCCAGAGATGGGTATAGATAAACCCAACTATAATATAAGGTACATGAAGCAAATTTTTGATGCATTACGTGAATCTAAAGAAATGGCCAATAGACCAGAAAATAATGCAAAAAATCAAAAGGTAACTTAATAGAAAAATTCAATGGTAATCTATTAACTAATGTAACAAGATTTATTGATAACTTTTAGGATTCGCCATATTCTATTAATAATTCTGTACCAGATGTAGCGACTGAAGCAAAGTCAATACTAGAAACAGATAATGACCGACCAAAACCAAGTTGCTCGTACAGCACGTATCGTAACAGTAGCTCAGAATCGCCTAATGTTCGTGATAAGAAAAACATTACATCTAGAAGAAAGAGTTTGGATGATAATGCCAGTGATAATAATTCCGATAAATACCTGTCTTGTAAAAAATCTAAGAATTCTATACAGGATTGTTCTAATTCACGTATAGAAAATGTATTAAGTGCTCCATCAGAACATATAAAAAAATTGATCAGGTGGCGGATTAATCCATTAGATTCTCGCTCTGATCAGAACGATGTGCCTTTACAACAACCAAGGCGACCTCCAGCTCAAGAGCGCATACCTTTCAGATTTTGTAAAGATGTGCACACAACTGAAAAGGACAATAAAATAATGAATGAATTGAGTATTCATTTGAAAGAAATGGCAGATCTATGGTTCAGTTGCCATGGTCCAACCCAATTGAAGTTTCGATGGGGGACACCCATTCAGGTGTGTACCTCCATGTCTCGTTCATTCCGTTGACTCACAGAATTAATAACTATTTTTTATTGTGAGCCTCTTTTCTATAAAATAAAATATAACTCTTGTATAGTTTCACATATCTACTGAGTATTATTAAAAAAAAAAAAAAAATTTTATGTATTTTGTAAGTGAAACTGCAAGTTTATGATAAAAATGTCTTCTTTGTTTTTGATTTTTTACTTTACAAAAGTAATTTGTTTTGTTAATTTGCTTCTTAAAATAAAATAAAGCTTATTTATTGGGTACTATTACTTAAAAAAAAAAAGAACAAGAAACGAAATTGTTTTCGTCAAATAATAAGGGATAATAATGTTTTATGTAGCTATTTTATTGTGCTTTGCATTATTTATATATATATATATATATATATATATATATATATATATATATATATATATATATAAACAAAATTCTGATGAAGAAATTCATAACTTACACAATGTCTTTGTGAAAAAAAAAGTATTAAGTTTCTTCAATAAATTAAAATATTCATAAAACTGTGCATTTTGAATAATGTACTAAAAAATATTCAAATAATGAATATTTGTTTTGATATTAAACTCTTTACATCCACTTGTTAAATGATTGTGTCAGTAACTACTATAAGTTTTTATAAAAGTAAATTTGAATAACTGATAATATTTCTGCAAATAATTGTTAACCTATATTATCATAGGATATATGTACCCATAAACATTTACAGGTGACAGTCATTAAAAGTGTAAATTATAATGAAATTTTTCAATAAATTATATTTCTATACAAAAAGAATAGACTACTCTCTTTTTCATTTTACTTATTTCAGTTCTAATCCTTCTTTTTCAACATTTATATAGGTGGATACCGATAACAACAGTTTGGACAGAAAACCTCTTATGGTTGCTACTAATTTCAATGAATTAGAAAATGTAAGAAGTAATTGCGACAGAGCTAGCAAAAGGAAAGCAGTTTGGTTTACTAATACAGGGGTATCAAGTTCCAGCAGTGATGATAATGATGAAATGACACTTAGCTTTCTAAAAAAAACAAAAACTGAAGAAACAAAAAAAGTACCCAAAATATTGTATAACAAGGAACCAATAACTCAAGAAACAGATCATTTAAAAGAACAGTCTGATAAAGAAGATTTATTATCAAATAATAATTTCAATATTATTAATGACAACGAAACAACTAGAAAAAGTATAAATGTAAAATCTTTGCAAGGGCCTAATGAAAGAGCGGTATCCCCTGAAATGTTACCCAATCCAAAAGTAGAGACACTTTTAAAGTCAAGTGTGTTTGATAAAAACAAGACGCAAAGTACTTATTTGTCTTTAAAAAATTATAAAGATTCAAATAAAAACGACGCAGAAAGTAGTCCTAATACATTAAATAAGGGAAGTCTAGATTATAAATTGACAACTAAAGAAGTAGTTGTGAAATTGGAGAGAATTGTTGACAAAGATAATGAGACGCTATTAAATGAAGATGTTGTTATCAAACCGTTATCTATGAAGAATTATTCAGCACGATTGGCAACACAATGTGCGCATTTAAGACAAGTTGATGCTGAAAGAAAAAGAAAAATACTTTTAGATCAAGAGGATGCAAAAAGAAAAGAGATTGAAGAAAAACAAAAAAGAAAGCAAGAATTTATGAAAAGAAGAATGCAGGAGATGGAGGAAAAAGTTAAAGATAAAGAGAAAGCTCAAAGTAAAGATAGGAGAAAGGATAAGCTGGTAGAAGTATTACTATCTAGGAATGCAAGTCGAACACAAAAGTGGAAGGATCAGGAAAGAAAGCAAATAGAAAGGCAAAGTAAAGAAATTGTACTTCAGGTCAGTCATTGTTGTTATTATGTAACAAGTATCAACGTACGTACAGGATATTTTCATAAGTCAGTCATTTCATATTTTGATCTTTCTTATTTTATATTTTATAGGACAATGACAACGAGGATATAATTGAAGAAATGGCAAAGGATGATTATTGTTTAGAAAAAAAAGTAACTTGTCCTATCTGCAATAAATCCTTTCCAAGCGATAAGATAGAAAATCATGCAGCTACATGCGATCAATTTGAAGCGGATAATGAACTTGATGAAGATATGTTGTATCATCCTCGAAACAGTAGATATGTGGTCAAAGAAAAAAATAAGAATTCCAAAAATACATTAGAATGTAGTATTTGTTCTTCGTTTAAAACGGAAAATGGCATAGATTATGAAGATCATGTTAATAAATGTTTGCAAGATAAACATAATTCTCCATCTCGAGGTATGTTATTTATTTTATTTATTATTATGGTATGGAGGTACGTTATTTATTTTATTTATTATTATGGATGATTATTATATGAATTAATACGATGATAATGTATTTTATTTACATATTTAGGTACTTCTATTACGATCAATGTACCTGATTCTCCTGTACGTTCTTATCAACCCATTAGTGAACAAAGAACTTCTAACATAGATTACAATGGCCAATTAAATTCAGTAAGGAAAGCACAAATAGGTAGGAAGAGAAAACGTTGATGAAGTTTGTCTTATTAAAAATTTTGTATTTTTTGTTTGATATTCTAATATTAATTAAACAAGTATTTGTCTAATATTTATCATTACTTTTGGAAATGTTAACATGTATAGTATATTTGTATTTAACTAAAAAAAAAAAAAATCATATATGTTACCTCTAATTTTTATCACAGTTTACTTAACAATGTAATGCTAGAGAATCTTCTGCATTTAATATAAACATTCCACTTGCAATAAATTAAACATTAAGTTTATATTTTCAGAAATATATTTATCTTTTCATTTTATTTTTTTTATATTGTAATTTAATGGTAAAATATTATCTATATTTTTCTTAAAAGCCATTTATAAATTTGGAAAGGTATAAAAAAGTCAAATTTAACATTTAATTTAATGTATTGTAAAATGAGTGAAAAATATGTAGAGTTTTAAGTATATATACAATAAATTAGAATAATCAGCAAAACTAAAATATGAGTAGTCTTCGCACCAAAGTCTTTTTATAGAATGTTAAATATATAATATACATATATATGTACAGTACAGATATATACATCTGTACTAAAATTATTAAAAAATAATACATTAAAATAGTAATAAACATCACACAAAAGTACCTATAGTTTTATCAATGCTAATTAGTTAAAAAATAATATAATAAATCATTAAATCTATGGATACATTTTTTTATTATTAATATAATTAGCATTGATATTATTAGACCATTAAGTATATATAAATATTTTTATACTAATAAAAATTTTGTAAAACTTAAGTATATGATCAAAGATAATTATAAAATTATCGTCAATACCTTATCTTTTTATAGATTAAATATAATACTTTGTATTGTATAATACTTCTATGTTTATCTTTCAGTTAATAAATAACCGCTTGCTAATTAATGTAGATATAAATATCATTTCGAATTGAGATAAAAATCATTATTATAATAATGATTATAATGACATAGCCATTATTTAAATATCAAAGGTTATACTTGATAATGCTTTGATAAAATTAAAGCCAGCTGGTGTAATATGTATCACACATGCAGCATAAAGTCTATATATATGAAATTATTTATTGTTTTCTCTCTTTTTTTTTTCTTTGTAACAATATTACAGAAATAAGAAAGTAATATTATTCTAGAATGAAAATATTCATACTACATATTTTATAATAGTATTACTTAATTTCTATAATTTTATATAAATATTTTCAATTAGATATACATACGATATTAATTTTGTAATTCGTAGTTATTAAAGTTTACATAAAGTATGAAGGAATTTATAATATTTGTATTAATCATATGTATAAATAATGTGGCTGTAGAATTCATAACCTTAAATGGTGCATGGAAAGGAACTATTTTATGCGGTAAGATCTAACAATTTATTTATATGCACAATATTGTTTATACTTATCTTAATTTCTTTCTTTTAGATAAATCTTCTAACAAAAAATGCCAAGGTAATATATTATTTCTTTTTAATATCTCTTCCTTTTTTCTACATTTATTTACTCATTATTTATTAATGATATATTATCTATATAGAGCTAGATTTTCCTGCGATTGTGCCAGGTGGTATCTATACAGATTTAAATGCTGCACATTTGATACCTAATAATTTTCTAGGAATGAACGATATAAAAAATCGATGGGTTGGTAACCAAACGGTTGTATACAGCAAAAATTTTACTGGTAATTGAGGATATTCTAAAAAATATAAACGTGTAAACCCTAAGCTAACTAAACTATAATAACTCATTGAGATCATTTTTAGGTACAAATACCTTTGTAAATGGTTCAACAATAGCCTTGATATTTCATGGACTAGACACTTTTGCTACTATTTTTTTGAATGATCATAAAGTAGGAGAAACTTCTAATATGTTTCTAAAGTATATATTTTATATAGAACAGTATATAAAGGTATATCATAACTTTCTCATCATGTTTTTATAAAACAACATACATTTAAAAAAAAAAAAAAAGAGAAACAAAAAATTTACAGATAGGAGAGAATACTTTAAAAATTGTATTTCATTCGCCTATAAAAATGGCAGATAATTTATATAAGAATCAAAGTCTACAATATATTGTTCCACCAAAATGTGTTCCTAAAGAATATAATGGAGAGTGTCATGTTAATCATATTAGAAAAATGCAAGCTAGTTTCTCATGGGATTGGGGTCCAGCCATTCCTTCTATGGGAATTTGGTATGAACTAATTTTTTTTTTTTACATATAATGATATTTGATCAAGGAAAAACTAATAACTAATTTTCTAGGAAAAGCGTTGAATTAATTTCTACAACTGAAGTTCTAGTTACAGACATTACAACAGACATATACGAAAAAGATAATCTTTGGAAAATTTTTATAACAATATTCTTTGAAACATCTCCTCATAGAAAAAGTGACGCTATTATGTGTAATATAGCTTCAAAATTATATAATGCGAATTCTGTATATGCTCAAAATTCATCTGATATAATATTACAAGTAAAGGATAGATATGTCACTGCATCAACTATACTAAACGTGCATTCGGTAAGTGACTGTCCTCTTGGCGATTAAAATTATTTTTTTATAATTATCTATTATTTTTTAATGATATTGAATTATTTAATAGAAATTAATTGATAGATGGTGGCCAAATGGTTTTGGCAAACAAAATTTGTATACATTAAAAGTTACTATTACAACAGAAACCAAAACAGTAAATAAATATATGCGCATAGGTTTCAGAACTGTAGAGTTGGTAGAAGAACCATTAGAGAAAGGATTGAGTTTTTATTTTCGTGTAAATGGCATACCAATATTTGCAAAGGGAAGTAATTTTATTCCTGCGAGTATATTTCCTGAATTAACAGCTAAAGAACATGTTATTAGAAACCTATTGCAGTCGGCTAAGGAAGCACATATGAATATGCTTAGAGTTTGGGGTGGTGGAATGTATGAATCCAATTTATTTTATAATTTAGCCGATGAATTCGGTATTATGATTTGGCAAGATTTTATGTTTGCTTGCTCTATGTATCCTACAAGCGAAGAATTTTTGAGCTCCGTTAAAGAAGAAGTTATACAAAATGTACGACGATTAAAAAGTCATCCAAGTATAATTTTATGGGCAGGTAATAATGAAAATGAAGCAGCTTTATATAGTAATTGGTATGGAACTGGTAGAGAGGATATATATAAAAATGATTACATTAAACTTTATGTGAATTTAATTAAAAAGGAAGTGGAAAAATTAGATCCCACTAGACCTTTTGTTGTGTCCAGTCCTAGTAATGGTTTATATACAAAAGAATACAATTATACTGGGCAAAATCCTTATTCAAATTTATATGGAGATGGTAAGAGACACATTTTGTTATATTCTATATTATAAAATATAATAATTCAATAATTATATACAAATAGGGATAACATCTCTTTAATTATAGTTCATTATTATAATTATATGAGAAATGGATGGGACATAAATCAATATCCACGTTCAAGATTTGTTTCGGAATATGGATTTCAATCGATGCCATCAATTTATACAATGTCAACAGCTACAGAAAGTTTTGATAATTTACGAACAGACAGTAACTTTCTGAAACACCGTCAACATTTACCTTTTGGAACTGAATTCATGAAATTCCTTATTTCTACAAATTTTATAATACCAAAATCAAATAATACAATTCGAGATTTTATGGATTTTATATATTTAAGTCAAATAAATCAAGCTGTCTCTGTGAAAATACAAACAGAATCATATCGTCAAGCAAGATCAGAGTTGAATGCATTAGGAGAAGGATTTACAATGGGAGCTCTTTATTGGCAATTAAATGATGTTTGGCAAGCTCCATCTTGGTCCTCTATTGGTAATGAATAATTCCCAATTAATTTTAATCTTTTCTTTTAGAATTTCTCTTTATTCTATTTCCTTTCTGTACCAAACATTCGTTTATATTTTAATAATTATTTATAAACTAATTACCTTCTTTTTTTTTTTTTTTTAGAATACGGAGGAAGATGGAAAATACTTCATTATTACGCAATAGAATTTTTCTCACCTATTATTGTAACATCTCATTTATCTCAAGCAAACGAGCTATTAATATATATTGTTTCTGATAAATTATATCCAATAAGTAATTGTACTTTAAAATTTAGTATCTATAATTGGAATTCGATGCTACCTCTACACGTGCATTCTATAGATAATATTAAAGTTGTAAGTATCAATCATTCTTCTATATAATGCACAGAGAATCTTTATAGATGTGTTAATAGGAGCCAAATAAAGCAATGCGAATTACATCAATATGGCTTGATAAATTCCTTGAAAAAGTTAAATGCGGAACATTGGTAGAAGCAAAGAAATTCTGTATTATGCGTCTTACGCTTGAAGATTATAATGGATTACAAATTGCTCCCATTAATTATGTGTATCCAACTGTACTAAAAGACGTAAAAAATATCCCATTAGCCAATGTCAAAGTAAGTAAATTTATCAAAATAATGGATAAATATAAATAGTGATGTTAATAATAATAAAAATAATGATAGTAATAAAAAAATAATAGTAATAAAAAAATCAATAGTATAATAAGTATAATATATGAAATTTTGTATTTTAGATAAAAATTAATACAAATTATCTACCAGGAAAATTGTCAAATTATCCAGATTATGAAATTGAACTAACCACTAATAATATAGCGCTTTTTGTTTGGTTAGAAGTAAGATCCATAAGTGGACGTTTTTCAGAAAACGGGTTTCACATGTTCGAGCAAACAAAATATATAAAGTTTCATGCATACGAGGCAACCACGCCAAACATTTTACAAAAAAATATACACGTTACAACTCTCTCCGACATTTACAATTCAAACAGAACTATAAATATGTATAAATATTTTTATGATGGAGGAAAATAGATATCATAATGCAAGTATATTTCATATCCAACAAGAAATATAAATATTATTAAAATGATGAAAGATATAATAATTATCCCATTAGACATATCAAATAGTTATTAAATTTTCTAAATAAAATAATAGAGTATTTGGATTATGTTACACACACACAATATAAAATATATATATATATATATAAAACTGTAAATTTAAATATTGTACTATATTACTTGAAGTTGATAAATAAGACAAACTATGAATAAGAAAACATATGAATATTTACTATACTTCAATTGTACAATGCACTTTCTGCTTGTATATCTTTCTCAAGGTATATAGACTTTTATTAGGTAAAATTAAAAATATATAAATAATATAAATTGCAATAAAATGAATTATAAACACGATCATTTTTATACGAGTTTTAATATTTTTTAATCTTGAATTTTAGTTACGATTTAATATATTATAATATAATTTGATCAGACCTTAAAGACAATTGTCACAGTTTTGTTATTATGTATTAGTAATAGGAACGTTAACAAATGTATAATCTCTTTTAGTATCAACTTATAACAATAAAATTTTCCTAATTCTAATAAGCGTAAGTGGAGATATTTTATAGACATAAGTAAATATTAAATTGCTTATAAGATACTATACAATATTTTATATGCAGTAGTAGCAGTTAGTAGCAATGTTTATATCATTTATTCCAAAAGGACTTCTTCATTGTATAATGAAATCATTTTCTCAGTAATCAAACCTTTTATTTTCTTACTTAGTAAATTGTCAAATATTTTTAAATATATTGCAATAGAATCGAAAATATATATATTTTATATCAAATATATATTGCATAATTTCGAAAAGGCTGATCACTTTAAATTCCTTGCATAATTTTTTTGAAAAAAAAAAAAATTACTGCATATATAACAATTTTAAGTCACCAAGTTCTAATGGAAGCAATATTTTAATTCAATTTTGAATAATTAATAATTAATTTGATATTTGAGAGGTTTTTACCATTTCTACAGATGGGGAATTAAGATAACGACGGCTCAAATTAATTACCACCATAATACAGCAAAGAAGTAACGGTCCAAAAATAGCACCTTCAACACCCAGACAAAATATTCCACCGGCAATAGATAAGCCAGTAAGATATGGATGTCCGCCACTAAAATAAAGTGAATAAAAATTAAAGAACTTTAAATCGCTTAATCTGTAAAAATTATATATAGATGAATATATAAAAATATCATACCCTTTTATTTCTTTGTAAAACTCTGTTACAACGATGTTACATGGTAAAAAATGGAAGATAAAAAAAGGGATAGCTATCATAGGTCCTCGTGTAAACCAAAGTTCTAAAGTTGCTGGAACACAAGCAATATATGCATCCAAGAAGGGGACAGCACCTAATACCGTAGCTAAAGCTGATGGTAAATATACAATTTTAACTTGAAATAAATTATGTACAAACCACGTCCACATGCCAAAAAATGTAGCAAGTTTGAACGTGGCTGCAAATACTCCAATCACAGCTTCTTGCAGAGCAACGGCAAATCTGTGAAAAAATGGAAGACGGCGTAAAAAAATCTACAATATCCAGAGTATATTTATTAATAAAGGAAAGTACCTCTTTATAAAAAATATTTACCTGTCACAATTAATGGGACTAAATAATGTAGTTAATTCAATGGGTTTATATATCTTACCACTAGAGTTTAAAAGATAAAACAATGTGGTAAAAAAAACAATCTGAAACAAATATATAATAGCACACGCACAAATATAATATAGAGTATAATTTTTTTATATAAAGAATTTCTTTAAAAAAGATTATACGTACCATACTAAGTATAAAATTTAATACCGCTGTTCCACTCATAAGAATAATATAGAATAATTCTGTAAAAACAGTAAGTATCACAGACATATTACCCTTGACTATATTCCAAACAGAATCTAATAAAGACATAAGAATTCCAACATTTTCCTTTGCAAAGTTTTGTATACCAGTCATATCAAACATATCTAAAAACAAGTCAGAGAAATACAAATTACACACACACACACACACACACACACATATATATATATTTTTTTAAACAGATTATAGCATTTTAAGTACAATGCACATACGTAAAGGAATTGATCCATAATTTTCTTTAATACTTTCCCATACGGAATAAGCTGCTGTTGCATCTACCGTTGGTCCAATTAAATCTGGATTTTCATTAGACATCATCCAAGCCTGATAAATTCTATCCCATAGTTCTAAAACTTTTGTCTCCATTTGTTCTGATTTGGCAGAATCTAAATCTTTAACAAGTTTCTTTATCTAATGCATAAATTAAACATTATAAATAAAAATATTTTCTAATTAATATTATATGTATATATATATATATGTAGACACATAAATATTTTACCCCATCAGAAATAGCACCTCTCCCATATGTATATGCATTATCCAATACACTATTTACAGATTCTTCCCACTCTTGAGGTACCCAGTCTATATCTGGATTATTTATTAAAGAAGAATTTACAATTTCAGCCGTAACTTGAATGAGATGCATACCTTCGGCATAGACCTATTATAATAATATAAGGTATATTAATGTATTTTCAGGAACGAGCTATATTAATCACGTAATGAACTAATAATCTAATTATACCTGTACTGTTATAAATATTGATGTACAAATGGTGAATACTATTAATCCTACAATCACGGCAGTAGTTGCTACTGCATCAATTGAACCTTTCAGAGCTTTTTGTAATTTTTCATCTACTATTATTGCTACTTTATACAATCCTCTAACATTAGCAGGTAAGAGCGATTGATTTCTTTCCTTACACCAAACATTAACAATTTCAATAATATACTTATATTGCTTGCATATTAATTTCCATAAGCCAAAATAACTTCCAAGTTGTTTAGCAAAATAATAAGCTATAGGAATAATTAATATTTGTATTATCCATTTGTGTTTCCATAAAATCATACCAATGCAAGCATAAAGTGCTCCGTACATATATTTATCAGTGTCAACTTTGTCATCCTCGATATCTAAAGACATTCGTAACTCTGTTTTTAATTTTTTTAAGAAATTACGATCTTGTGCAGAATGACTAATAGAAGACATACTAGATGTAGATTTTGTTTTCTCTTGTACAAACTTTGGATAAGGCACATCTGCATCAGAATCCAATGAAATTGATTTTATAGGTATTTTTCCAGATGTAGATACACTTTCTATGGTTGTTTTATTTTCAACTTGTTCTATATTTCCAATCTTTTTCTTTTCAATTGTTTTAACATCTTGCAATTTTGGTAATGTACTATTTGTCATTACAAAACAAATGGCTTCAACAAGTTTCATTTGATGACCCTCCATTTCTTGTGCTTCCATAATTAATAATACTTCATATATAAATCCTATTAAGTACAAAACTTGCAAAGTGATAAATATCACTATTTGGTAAGCGCCCAGTATATTGGAAAAATATAAACTGATCATGAACCATAATACAAATGATGTATAACAGAATTGTCTAGAATTTTCAGGCGACCAATAGACATATAATGTAGATAGGTAACCGATTAATAGAAAAAGTATCTGTAACAAGTTATTGTAAATTTATAAAAATTCTTATAAAGAACTAAATCTTAAAGAATAATATTGTTACCATATAAATACTGCAAGTCGATATGAAAAAACCAAAAATGATGCTAAAGGCATTAAATATCTTCCATGTCAGGCATGACAATATATTGGGAGTATAACTATAAGCTGCCATAATTATACATCCCATCGAAATGGTAGCTACTATGTATTTTATATAGTTCCATAATGCTGTACCTAATGTCTCTGCGACATTATCTATTATGTGAAGAGGCAGAATTACAAAGTTCCAAAACAAAGGTTTATTCGTTGATTCGATCTTATCAAACCATGATTGCCCTCTTGTCGTTAAAGAATACTTAAATGGAAAAAGAACAGCACCGCATAATAAAGCCCAAATAAGAGGTTTTAAAAATGGACTTAATACTATGTATAATCCATATCCAGCAGCAAGCACCAAACACAACAGAAAAAGTGCCACTGCATTATAGATACCCTGTTTTAAAGCTTTTTCATGACTTGCATTAAATCCGGATAACATATTAAAAAGATTGTCCATCGGTGATTTAATAACATCCATAATTTTTTTTAATTTATACTGTTACTATTATATGTTTGATTTTTATTTAAAGGTTAGAACGATCGCCCACCATGTTGCATACTATATAACGTATACGATACATAACGTCTTTGGGTTAACCCTTATATGTAATCATATCTATATAAGAATTTGGTAGGAACATATATTGTTTTATATATTTATTATATATATGTTCCTTTACATATATATAAAGGAACTTAGTATAGAGTAACTAGATACATTCTGCATTTCAGAATGAATGAATGCGAAACCACTAGGAAGATCATTCATACTAACTTGCATCTCGTCGTTTCTTAAGAAGACAAATAATGATAATAATAATAATAATAATAATTTGATCGTACTTGAGATATCGTACGAGTAAAAATATATAAGAAATGATAACAAATTATTCGATGTTCAACAAAATAAACGAATGTAATTGACGTTGTAAATTAAAAAAAAATTACGCATGCATTTTCAATTGAATTCAAAAATACTTTTTATCCGTAATTGTAAATTGTATATAATGTTTCCAATATAGTTGCTATGGAGACAGGGTAATTGTTTAGCATATTAAAAAAAAGACCTGTTAAAGATTTTTTTTATTGCGCAATTTGTATTTTATTATACACGCAATTGATTTCTTTTTAACATTTTAAATGGTTGACGAATCAATTATGACAATGTCTAATTTACAAGACGTAGAAACAAATTATTTGTGTCAATGTACACTTTCCATTACCGACCAAATTGTACCAAAGAAAATTTCTGAAACCAAAGACAATTTTAACAATGTTCCAAGTATACACGAGGTTGATGAAGATGATGACGATGACAACGATGATAACGGTGAAGCCAATATTATTAATTCAACAAATTTACAAGATATTGTAGATCATGAAATTGAAAAGGATAAAGAAAGAAGTTTCCTCGATGATGAATTTGCATATACAAACGAGTCCTTTTGTTCTGATGATTCTTGTGATGAATCAGAGGAAACTACATCACAATATTTAATTAACGGTTCTTGCTCTCTTTTTGTCGACGATGATAAGTATAAAGAAAATAGGAAATTAGAAAATTTGAACGGCAAAGAAAAGCAAATATTTTACAATAGAGAAAGCAAAGAGAGTATAAACGTAGAAAAGAATGGAAGGATATGGCACAATAATGAAAAAAATTTAGAATTTGGAAAGACAAGAACAAGAAGAAAGAACATGAGCTTTACGGACGAGGAAGTACGAAAAATTGAACATGAAAATGAACTTTTATTAAGAAAAATAATGGCACAACATCAACCTCGTGATAAAGTTTTTAAGGGAAGTATTCTACCTAAAATGAGTAGTTCGGCTATAAATAGGAAAAGATTACAAAAGAAGATAGAGGGAGATAATATGGTATATATTGTAACAGAGTATCAGGATATATTATTTAAATTATTATGAAATATATTTGTTTTATATGTATTTTATTAACAATGTTTGTAGATACTCCTTCGTAGAATACAACAAGCAAAACCGTGTGTGATACCAAAGTCAACCACGCCAGGCTATAGAATGACTTTGATATGATTATTAAATTAATTAGAGTCTAAAATTGCTATATTTATACCAAGATTTTATTTACTAAATCTATAATTATATGTTTCTAAAAATGTATAAAATGTGTTACATTTTATGGCACTATTTTTATCTAATATTTTCAAATGTAAAATACTACTTCTTCGTATCATAATACGTCTAAGAAGATAGATAATTGTGCAATCATTGTGAGATTTTTATTAAAACAGTAATTACCAGTCTTGAAGAGTAGGTACATATTTTTATTTTGCTTTGTATACATCACAACTTTGTAAAATGTCTTGAAAACTTACTACGGAAATTTCTACAAGTCAAGACTATAAAAATCACAGTTCTCACTCGTTTTTTAATAACTTAATTATCATTTGTGTAATACCAGAATTACAATATTCTCAGATATTATAGAGTACCGTGAATATTTTTACAATAAAAATATGAGCAATGGAAAAAAGAAAAACAAAAAACAATGCAATTGAGAATCAAATTCATTAAAATTTGAATGATCATATACTTATGTTTGTTGCTGTAATTTGTAATTTATATGTATGTGTGTTTATGATACGTATAAATATTATTGCTTTCTTTTCTTTTTTTTTTTTTTTTTTTTATTTAAAGTATATTAATTTTATGACTGTATTGTGCATTTTTAGCCATTATTAAATTAACGATAGAGCAAATACAAATACATTTGATATATGAAATCAAAGCATTGATGTATATTTTCAATACAATGTAATTATACAAGCTTATCAAAATTTGATAACATGCATTTTAAAAACTAAAAAATTTAATGATATTATAAGAACAATAATTTTGACCACGGAATTTCTGAAATTTATGTATAACGTAATTGAATATCATTGTAAACTTGAGTAGTATTGATCTCAATTGCAATTTTTATGTATTTTTTTTTTCTTTTTTAATATAGTATTACTTTCACTTTTCCACAAAAATTTTTAAACAAGCCAACAGTATCACAAGATAAATTAGTAACATTAAAATTATTAATCTTCATGCTTTTTATTCCAAGACTCTGTTGATGATGGTGTCCAAATTGTATTGAGGGAACGAAATGGATCAAATCCTGTTCTATCCTAAAATAACAATTTTGCTATACTATGTATATCCTTCCCATTGTATATCTAATGTTGTTTTGAACACACATTGACAAAATTAAATATTTTGTTTTTATATATCTTTTAATTTATTTTCTAGGTATTGCTGTTACCTACTCGCATATGTGATTGTGATAATTGTAGTGGCACAGATAATGTATGTGGGTATGTGGTTGCACCCCAAGGTGCAGCTGCCCATACACCACCAGTATTAACTCCCCATACGCCACTTCGTTCTTCTCCTACTGCTGTTCTAGTGTACAACGGTTCCCAATTAGTTTCTACATTCACCCAATTATCTGTAATAAAGTAAATAACAACACATTATTTAAAAACACGTTTTTAACAAACAAGATAAAAAATAATAAAACATTATAATAAATGTTGACACTGTTTACCTTTTAATGATTCTGTTAAATTTGTGCTATTTTCTATAGAATTTGATGAGGCAAATTGAAAAAGATTTGTATTATCTAACAATAAATCTGTTATAGAACTATTATCATCCCACAACTGAGATTGTGTATTCTCCTCTTGTTTTTCTAATTCAACCAAAGGTTCATCTGTTTCTGGAAGATCGTCATATGGTACCAATTCTCTTTCAAACTGCAAAAAGACAAGACAAGGATCGTCACATTTTTGTGATTGAAAAAAAGAAAAAGAATATTTAGAGAAAGAAAGAAAAACTTCAACGAAAGTTTGTATTATTATGACAAGTCATTAAATAAGATATTTAGTATATATGACGTACTGAAGAATCTAAAAAGTTATTGATAAAATAACTATTTGCGTGTGAAGCATTAGTTTGTGCCGTGATATTATCCTGACAAACCAATTTTTTCCTTCCAGTCGATGATATACAAGAGGTCACAACTTCTGGCGTTACTTCATATTCTTTGGTAGATTCAATTGATTCTTGATTTGGCTTCTGTTTTATATATTCTGTATCTTTAGTATCATTAGTAAACTCCAATGATAAATTATGTGTAACTGTTTGATTCTTATGTAAATTTGATAAGTTAGAATATGCAGAGATGCTTTCTTGATTACGGGCTACTACATCACTAAATTTAGCTCTATGTTCACCCCATCCTGATGGTGGCGGTGGTGATGATATTATAGATACTGTTCCTAAATTACGTGGACCATCTTCCTTTGAATTTATATTTTCATTTAGAGAAGAAGCTGTAAATATATATATATATATATATATATATATATGTGTGTGTGTGTGTGTGTGTGTGTGTGTATATATATATATAATATAACATACGGTGTATGTGTGTGTATTGTAAATTTGTTAGCTATATATTAACATACTTTTTGTGTGAATTTTATCCGTTACACGCCGTTTTTGTGATACTTTTTCTTTTCGTGGAAGAGTTTTACTTTGGCGCGGTAACTTATAAGATGATTCTACTGTACGTGATCCATGAATGTGATATTTTGCATTAGATCTGGACGTATTTATTTTCCATCTGTTTGGATTATTATGCCTATCTTTGTCATATTCGTCATCGTCGCAATCACCTTCATAATTATCTTTATAATCGACACAAGGTATTGACGGTATTGTTTGAGATTTGTTTTTTTTATTCGCTGGCTTTCTTTGTAATTTATCTGTTTTTATACAATTTTGATCGTGTCCCTACAAAATATGATATATCACGTACTCACGACGATGGCATAATATATAGTACAATGTCCTGATTAAATCTAAAGGAAGAACTTACTTTACATAAAGACGATGTATCATCGTGTACAGAACTCTCTGTTGTAGTTGATGAAGTTTCTTCTTCAGAAAGTTGAACGCTCTTTTGCTGTGACGATATTTCAAGCTTTTTTAACATGTGATTGCTACTATGGCCAGTACTGTTTCCTCCGGTAATTTGTTTCCTCTTATTTTCAGATTTATTGTTTTTGGTATTTAAATAAATTGTGTCTCCTTGGCCTTCGTTGTCACACGATTTTAATTCCTCCTTAACATTTCCTACATTGTTTGATTTCATTTTTCTATTTATAACGGGACTAGATTTTATTAAAGAATGCGTTCTATATTTTTTTTCTTGTACTGGCTGAATTTCGTTAAATGTACTATCTATTAGACAATTATTATCAGATTGACTTTCCTGTATGCTTTGTTGTTTTTTATTATTATTTCTCTTTCTTGTGCCAAGTCCAATATTTCCAATATTGCTAGGACCGTCAAGTGGATCTTCGCATGGTTTAAAAGATAACAAATCTTTCGATTCTGTATCCAATTTAAAACGTTGCTCTTCCTCCGACATCCAACCAGAAATTTTCAGATTCTTTTGCAAATCTTTATCTTTACAACGTTTTGTATTCAATAACATCCATTCCGATGTTATCTCTTCCTTTTTATTTATTTTATTTTTATCGTCATTTATAGGCTTCTCTTTCAACGAATTTGTGACGTCTGCCGATTGAACTGGTACATATGACAATAGCCTAAGATCAAGAGGCGGCTGAACTGAACTTTCTCGAGTAAAATTTGCTAAAGCACCCCTTAATATACGATCCGCCTCGAGAAAGGATACAGCAAGAACAGATATTAACAGTATCGATGAAAGTATGACGGCTGCCCAATGTATAATATGTTCCCACGATGGTCTAATTAATATGGCTGCGCAAGGTTCCAAAGAATGCATAGGAAGTGTCGCTAATAAATTAAGTTTTATCATGCTACTCTCATTTTCGGTTCCTAAACTTGACAGTATTAATAATTTCCTTTCAATTCGTGACAAAGTGAAATCTGGTGTGAATGCTATTTCAATTTTTTTTGTAACATTTGGAAGCAGCGAAAAAGAGGCACAATTAAGTACCTTAAACCCATATCCTTCACAATGCGAACCGCTTATGTAGAAACCATAAATATGTATTGGTAATTCTCCAGTATTTCTCGCTGTGAAGGTTCTCTTAACTGTTACATTTGGAATCGTATTCCGTCTCGATCGATCACCTAATAATAAAAATCAACACAATGGAATTAATTTTTCTATATGAATTTAAAAAAAAAAAAAAAAAAAGAAAAAAAAAGAAAAAAAGAATGTTTAATAATACGTATTCATATATTGTATGAATTAATACAAATATTTTAATTAACGATTGTGCAAATAAATTATAAAAGATTATTTAAAATTTAATAATATTTATAAATCCGTATATATTTAAATATTTAACTACGTTATATTAAGTCGATAGAATAAAGATAAGGGAACGTACATACGTTCACAATCTTTAAGATGTTTGTCTCCAACTTCAAATAATAAAGGTGTAGTAGAACCTGGTTTACGATTACCAAACCTAAATTGTGCATATGCTCCGTGTCCCATTACACGTAAAACTTCTAAGATGGTCATATTATTTCTAAAACATTTTAAATTCATGTTTAATGTCATAAATCATTAATATTTATTAATTAATATATATATATATATATATATATATATATATATATATATATATATATATATATAATCAATGATTTTTAGCTAATATATGTATATTGGTTTACCTAATATATACAAGAGCAGATGAAAGTGATTCCGACTTTGGTGTATATAATATTTTAATAGTTTTAGATTCAAAAGGATTTAAATAAAAAGGAAATGATTGCGAACCCACTGTAACATGCCACTTTTTTTCAAACAATTCACGTTCCTCCAAATTGTTTTCGAGTTTAAATTCCCCTTTTACCGTAGGTAAACATTCTATACATATTGGTTTGAACCTATTTAAATATAATATCATAACAAAGAATTCACTTTTATATATCCATATTTCAAAATTAAAGTTGATCTTCTAAATATTACATACTTGCTGGGTAAAGAATCAAATAGTTTTGATCCTTCAGGATAATTCCAATCCATTACTAATTGGATTATTAAAGGATTTCTACTTGGATTATATAATCTTATTTTTTTATGCGATGTATATCCCACTTGTGTCAATGGAAACATTAATATACTTTTATTTTTATTTGCACTTCCTGAACTGGTCAATAAACTGGGCCAATGTGGTTTAATGTTAACATAAAATTTATAACCACGTACTTCATTAGTGTCTAAGCGCATTGTTATATTATCCCATAAACCTTCTTCAGTAGAATTAATAAGACGCATGTGGCGTGTAGTTAATAAATTTAGATCAATATCATGCGTGTGAGAAGGAAGGCTCATTGTGTTTAACCATTGACTACCAGCTGGAAATCATAAACATTAATATAACATTTTTATTCTCAAAAATATATGCATATAAGAATTATTTAAGAAAAATAATTGAGATACCATTTGTTTCCAATAACAAGTCAAGGTAACATCGTTGTTTACAGTTGCTAGATGGATTAACCTTTATAGATCCTATATGATTATCACCTTTAGATATTGTTGGTAATGTTGCTTCTTCTAAAGGTATATATTTTATACTATAATCCTTGTTAACTGAAACTATTTCAGTTACTTCCATTGGTCTTGTAAACGTAGAGTGTACTTTAACTTGCTGCACGCATATTGATCCCTAGAAACAAAAATGTTATAAATATAGATATTAAAAGTTTACATATTAATTAACAATAATTTATACTCTTTACTTACAGGAAAACAATCTGTAAATATAAGTTTCTTTACAGAGATTTTTCCATGAGCAACTCGCATGAATACAGGTAAAATAAATTTTTCATACTTAGTTCTAACAAAAACATCGCCTACTATCGTATCCTCCTCCATCATGGGGGTTTTTACTATAATCTTAAAAATTGCTAAAAATCCAGGTTTTATAAATTGCTGTAATAGTAATATTTATATTATTCTTAATATCTCCAAGCATATTTATACAACACAAATAATTTTTGTATATTTATAATACTTACATTGCCAGTATTACTACATACAGTTACATTTTTAAGCTCCTCATCCAATGAATCTGCAGGACCGTTTTGACAACCTATTAATTCCAATACTGCTCCAGGCATATTTACTCCCCAATCATGTAATTCTATATTAACTGGATTCTGATTTTCCAATGCAAAGATTGCCTCATTTTCAGTTCCACTGCTAACGGTACCAAAATTCATGGTACCTTTATCATCCTCTCTTTCTCCTGGAACAATTTTCCTTACTTTTCCATCATAACTGAGTAATGGTACTTTAGTTACAGATACATTTGAATGTATTAATATGGATGACTCCATCTCTACATCTTCACTTTTCTTTTCTTTGGTAAGTTGTAAAGAAAATATATTAACTTTTTCGTCTGGTTTTATTACTCTAGGAGTAAAATTTTTTATCTGAAAAATAAATTTTCTATGTAAATCGTTATAGACGAATATTCATTTATAAAAGTAAATATTTGGTTTCCTTCGTACCATGAAACGCGATTTAACATTAGGTGACATCGTAACATGTGTGATGGCTAATGGTAATGTAAATTTATTTACAACGCTAAAATTTTGAGCTTGGCTAGTTTGCAGAGAACAATAATGAGTAATTGATGCATTTACTTCTAGTCCTCCTTGTAACACCCGTGCTATCCATGGTATGGCTAATTTTTGACTAGAACCACCAGGCCCTATTGCTTTAATCATTAATTTTCCCTTAAAGTGTTGTAATTCTAAACCAGCTTTCCCTGAAATATTCATAATCAAATTAAAACAATTAAAAGTACCTAGAACATATGCATCACAATATTTACTATTAATATAATTAAGAAATTGTACTATTTACAGTCATAAAATAGCGTCCCAATAGCGATTGGGATATCAGTATCCCCAGGAATAACAGTCGGCTTAAACTGGAGTCCTAATGCTTTCGATATGGGGGTGCTAATTATATTCTAAAAACAACGATAAGACATAAAAGCATCTATTATATTATTCAATATAAGTATGTTTATGCTGATATAATATGATTCAAAATATACAATATACATATAGATAAATAGATTTACCACAACTTTAACTGGTTTTTTAGCTGAATTTTTTAAAGCAATTATGTGATATGTGGGTGGCTGTAATGAACCTCCCATACCAAAATTTATTCTTCCCGAACTTCCACCCCAATGAAGACCAGCTCCACTCCTAACTTCTACTTCGACTGCTACAATTAATATCTCAGCAGTATTATTTACTTTAACTCTAAAATGTTTATAATAGTTATTAGTGTAATATAATACATTAGAAAAAATCTATAAAGGTGAAATCGACAAACCTAATGTATGCGGTGTGATTTTTTTCTGTATAAGCATTAAAATGAAGTCTTATAACTGGTTTGGTTTGATAAGGTGGTATTTCCCATAATTCACGAGAACCCTCTTCTTCTCCCGATGGTAATTCTAATTGAAATTCTCCTCCACTACTATATATTTCTACTACCTTAAATTTAGAATAATCAAAAACACAATTATTCTTGGAAAATAATTCTTTTTTGGTGTAATTTTTCTTATCGACACAAAAAAAAAACGATTAAATTATGTATTATGTTATAATAACAAAAAGAACACCAAAATATTTACTTGCAATGATTCTGGATGTGGATTGTGCATATATATAAGTGGAGTAAAAGATGCATTTAATGGTAACTTGACATCGATTACAGGTCTTAGTCGATATGGACTACTAATACTTATTCCTCTGACCTACATAAAAAATTAAATGTGAGTGAAATAACTAAAAGAGAGAGAGAGAGAGAGAGAGAGAGAGAGAGAGAGAGAGAGAGAGAGAGAGAGAGAGAGAGAGAGAGAGAGAGAGAGAGAGAGAGAGAGAGAGAGAGAGAGAGAGAGAGAGAGAGAGAGAGAGAGAGAGAGAGAGAGAGAGAGAGAGAGAGAGAGAGAGAGAATAAAAATCGTTTATAATGGCATTAATACATTACTTGATACTTTATTGTACCCTCTGATGTATGTATAAAGAGGTGAGTATCAACCTCACCTTCTTCTCTACCAAGAAAAATTACATTAAATGTGGTATTTCCAAGAGGAGGTATTACCTAAATAAAATAAAAAGTTATTATTTTATATAAAGAAAATATATAAAAGATCTAAACTTACTTTATCTTGGAAAAATGATGAATGAAAATGACGAGTATTTCCGGAAATTGATAATAAATGAATTGTCCTATTATGGTCTTTATTAATTAACATCACAGTTTCTTGATGGGGTATACCAAGTTGTCTATAAATTTATATAATCAATTATTTTTATAAATTATTTCTTTAAATGGAACAACTTATAAGATGAATAATAACATAAGATAAATAACATAATAATAATAATAATAATAATAATAATAATAATAATAATAATAATAATAATAATAATAATAATAATAATAATAGTAATAATAATAATAGTAATAATAATAATAATAGTAATAATAATAATAATAGTAATAATAATAATAATAATAATAATAATAATAATAATAATAATAAAAATAAAAAGAAGAAAGAAACAAGTAAATACCTCTCTTTAAAATCCAAAACATGGGGTTCAAAATAAATGTGTGACAATGCATCTTGTATTTTATCTTCGTCCGGTGCAGAATCCCTTAAAAAACATTATTGGATGATTTAAAATATTTAAATAACAATTATAATCAGAAATAGGAAAGATATAATTATTAAAAGAATTTTGTCTTTATTAAATACGTATATATTCTATGATCTCACACATTTATAATATTCATGATATTTTATTATCTTCTAATCTCTTTAATATATATATATATATATATATATATATATATATGAAAAAAATTAATTATATATATTAGATACCTTTCCTACTTCCATTTACCATTATCTTAGTCAATGTCATGCTTACCCAACCCCATGTACTGTATTAGTAAAGTCCTAAAAAATATTATAATATATACCAATGAAATTTGATAAATAATATTATAAAATAATTATATCGTATTATGAATTAGTTAAGAGATTAACCTTATGCATAGGTAATGGTATATTATCCAAAAGATATTGAACATCATTGTCGTCTTGAACGAAGGCTGTAAAAATAAACAATAGTTAATAATTAAGACATATCTAAATAAAAATGATATAATCAAATTAAACTTTAAAATTTTTAAATTCAATAAACGTAATAAATGCAATTAATCTTAATGCAAAGTAAATAAATCATATAATATATCATGTTGCATATAAATAATTGATACTATAAGAGAGAAACTAAGGTTATATTATTTCTATTTTATTATTAAAAAGATATGAGAAAAATATTTGTTTTCATATATGTACTATATAAGAAGATTAAAAACTTATGAAGAAGTTAATATTAATCAATATACCAGATATTTACATACTGACATTAAATATAAATAAAAATGCAGTATGGCTGTTTGAATATTTTAGATCATCTGTAGAAACTTGAAGGTTTAAAAAAAAAAAGACGGAATGAAACAGGATGATAATTTCTGCATAACAATGAAAATAGTGATATGTCAAGACATATAATTAGCATTAAAAGTATAATTAAATGTTTGTATTAAAAGTTATAAAATTCTAAGATTGTTGATGTCAAAACAGGAAAGAAATAGGCTTACCATTATTATGCCCATGTAAGGAGGGTCGAATTTGCGACGTTGAATCCAAAAATGATAACAAGAATAAACAATAAAACACTTTTAACTCAATCATAATATTAGTCTTAACGTATTGTTTTGTTATTTTGCTTTAGCACAAATGAAAATGCGCTTTCGGCCATACTTCTATATTATCGAAGTTTACCGTGATATCGATTGTATCTTCGTTTTATTTGAAGTATGCAGTTTACCAGCAACCAATGAGTATATTCAACGCTATCCTTCTATTATTTTTCCTGCTTTTAATTGGTTCTAATTCAAAATTCGACCAATCAAATTTAACAGATGATTTAATCTTTAAGTGAACTTTACCATATTCATTTTATCTTTTACCTATATAGCTAACTTTTCTTTCTACTTTTACTTCATTAAACTGTTATGATATGACTTTATGTAGTCCGATATTTAAAGTAGTAAAAATAAAATATATTTTCGTAGTGGTAATAAAGTATATATAACGAAACGTTAGAGAGGAATAATAAATATAAATTTGATTGGTAGTATTTGCTTGGATATCGAATTGCGTCGTATATTTCCTGAATGCTATTACACAACAATATTTAACTACACATCAACTACGTATTTTAACTAGGCGACAGAGTTATTATGTCTTATATAGTCGAAGTTTAAGAAAATGATAAATGATAATTAAACTGAATTCAAATGATTTAACGGGAGATATAAGAATTTGTTATAAATAAATTTATAATCAGAACATTTTTAATAATCAATTTTGTTTTTTATCGTTAACCAACATTTGTAAAAATGGATAAAACCAAACAAAGTATGAAAATTTGACAATACCAGTAGTACTATTTTCCTACATTACATATCTCTTTGGAATTATTTATAAATATAGCATTTATTATATTTGATAGGACAGAGTAATAATAAAAATGGATTATCCTGGATTTATAGAAAGAAAGCAAAATTACGGCGAGCTAAAAATATAAAACAAAATGAAGATACCGATACGAAACCAGATAATTCTGCAACAAGGATTGTTGTTCGTAATCTTCCATTTAAGGTATGAAATCATAATAATTTTATCTATATAATTATTTTTTATTTGATATAAATGTAATTATATTGACTGTATATAATTATTACATCAATAGGTAAAAGAAGAGGATATTAAACGGTTGTATGAAAAATATGGAGAAATAGAAGAAATAATTCTTCCTTGCCAATCAAATCCATCACTTATTGGATATGCGTTCATAGAATTTAAAAGAATGCAAGATGCATCCAAAGCTATATTTAATACAAATAAAAAAGAATTTTTTGGTAATAGATTATATTTTCTTGTTCTTTTACCTTATTATATTTTGGTATATTTGAAATAACTCTTCATATTACAGGTAGAATTATTACTAGTGGATGGGTCGTTAAAAACTCTAAACTTTACGAAAAGATGAAAAAGATCTCTGAGATTAATAATAAAAATAAATCTTCTGTTCCCTCTTCCAATAGACAAAATACAGATATAGGAAAAGGACAAAAAAGGATCTTACAAGAAACTGATATTTCAAAACATAAAAAAAGGAAACATTAATTGCCACATATGGAATTGATACTATATATATATATATATATTATTATTATATATTTTTTTTAAATAAAATGTAGTTACTACTTTTAAGTAGTTATCACTTAAGAGAATTACATTATAAAGAAAAAAAAAAAGGATTTTTCATGGTACATCAATATATCATACATATTTTCATTATCGATAAAAACAACGATATATTTGGATATTAAATAAATGAGAACAATTTTGATAATATTAAAAATATGTTTAAAGCTATTTTACATTTTATGCGTTATTTATAAGAAATCTTTCTGTTACATATGAACAGAATCTTAGACATTGCAGCCAATTTTATAGTTTTAATACCAATCATACCAATATAACAAACTTATAAGATGGAGGTATAAACTAGTATAAACTTTAGTATGCGCGTGAAGTTTAAAATTTCGCACGCAATGTTTTAATTGATATTTTTTCTAAAGCCTTATAGTTCATTTTTCATGTTTATATATAATACAATAAATATGAAAATATACCAATTTAATCGACAATAATTCTAAGAAAATATTTAAATATTAGGATTAAAATTTTAAATGTTAATATTTATATTTTCTAACCTCATGTTTCTTTCTTAATCACATTGATTAAAACTTATGGGTAAATGATAGTAATAGTAAGATAAATGTATGAAGTTTATATTGTATACTTATTAAATCTACTAATTTAAAAAGAAAATAAAAAAACAGGTAATATATCTATTCGAATATAAAATCTTCATCTCTCCGATATTTGATATAAAAATAGATACCAGTAATATTAAAACTTTCTTTCACATGTTTGATAGAATGGATAGAGGTTTTAGACAAATATTATGGATGTCATGGACTTTGCGAAATCGAGCTTTATTTTTGAACTATACAATACAAAGTAGAATTACTCAAAATACTTTCAGGAATTATCAGATCTCTTATAAAGGTAATAATACCACGATATATTCTCATATATAGATATATATTTCATTTATTGATATGTTCATTTTTTAAATATAATCTTTATAATCTTTTTCTAAATATTTAGAAATTTATAAGTCCGTGAAACTAAAACCAATAAAAAAAATAGTACTAGAATCATATGAGCTTTCTTCAATAAATGCTACAAACATTTTAGATTGTGTTAGTACTCAATGTCCAAATATGGACTTGAAAGATATGATGGATATATTAGCGATATTAACAAACATATTTAGCAAGGAAGAAAAACAATTTAATTTAATAAATCATGAAGGATTTCAAATTTTGTGTGAAAAATTACAAAAACAAGTAAGAATTATGAGCTTATCAGATGCTATACAAGTATTGAAAGCACTGAATTTTCTTAAAGTACCAGCATCTACAATGATAATGCAAAGTCTTCTGCAAACTATAAAAAATTTTGTAAATGATCTAGATATACATCAAATACATGTGCTGTCAACTATATTTAGGACAATGGAACAGACTCCATTATCATCTGCATTACAAATAGCTTTACCTATACTAATTCCAAATATTTTAACAACAAAACTTGATTATTTTGATTTGAAAGGATTGTCTTTAGCCTTGTTGTATACAAATAATATAGACAAAAAAGATGTAATTGATAAAATCTATAGAAGTATACAATCATTACTGATTTATAACGCTAAAGATGTTCCAGTGTCTACTCTTAAAAATTTGTTTGTTTCTTTGTGCATATCATTAAATAAAAAACAATCTGTAAATGAAAATTGCAAGACAATGGAAGTAATACGTCAAGCACTTTTCCGAAAAATAAATCAATTGACGCCATTAGATGTACTAGAATGTATAAATGAAATAACTAAAAATTTATTAGAAAAGTAAATATCAAATTTCAAAATTCATACTATAAAATACAGAAAATACTTTTTTAAATGATACTTATATTCATATTTTATATTTTGTTATATAGGAGAACGCTACCTCATAGTTATGATAACTCCTTCATCAATGAATTATTGAATGTTGCAATAAGTAAAAATATGGATTTTATAACATGTTATAAGATTGCAAGAAGTTTGAATACTTTATCTTATGTTCATCTACCATTTATAAGATTTATGATAAGTGAACATATAAACGGAAATGTTATAAACCAAATGCGTCGATCTAACATAAAAGCAATTTTACGTACATTTTCTAATGCTCAATATGAGTCAGTTCCTTGGATTATCCTAGAGAATAAATTTTTAGATAGTACATTTCTAAAGGAATGCACAATTCGGACACTACTCAATTATGGGGTTGATTTAGCAGCATTAAATAAATTTTACCCGAGAATGTTGTCAATAATTTTTACTCAGATAAATGAAAAAGTATTAGAATCGTTTCATATATTCGATTTAAAAAGATATTTGCTTTTGTATCAAAGTGTGAAAACATTATATTCAAATTATTTAGGTCCTTGGCCTAATAGAAATGAGCTGTTTTATATTTATAATAAGTTAAATCAAATACCCAGTACCAAGTTAAGAGCAACTTTAGAAAGAGTAATGGGAGGTCCTGAATATGTTTCAAGTCATTTGAGTACAAAACTAAGACATAACATTAGTAAGTATTATATTTTCTTTGTTAAATTAACCAAAAAATATTTAAATAAAAATTAAATAAATAAAATAAGAAATTAACTAATTAAATAACAATGTTTATATTATTTTAGGTCATGCTGTAATTATAAAACAAGGCAGATTTCCCATTGCATTTAATATGGATAGTTATAGTTTTCTTACAAATATTGCTCTTGTTGAAGACATCAAGTGTCCACAAGAACATAGTGTGTAAGTATTTTTTATTAATATTTTCCATTTTTAATAAAATATTAGTGCATCCCTTTTTCTCTTGTTTTGTCAAGAAAGTTTTTTTTTTTATAAGTATCTATATAAAAATATTTACTTTTACAGTATACTTATAAATGAATTACCTGGTACTGCATATTCAATTAATACTCAACAATTATTAGGTATTTATAACTTACAAATAAAAACTATAGAAAAATGGACTAGATATAATTGTGTTCCAATAAATATGAAAATTTGGTCTAATCTACCAGAAGTTGAAAAAACTACATATATTATGCACCAAATAAAATGTAAATGTCCTGAAATTATGTTAACAACGGAATAATAACAATGATTTTAAAAGCAAATTAAAAATATTTTAATTAAAAATATAATTAATATCTCACATTACATGCACAATTCATAATTTTCCCTGACAATTAATATTTCATATAATCATAGTGGATTACATAACAGAAAAAAAACAAATAACTATAAACTAAATATTTATTACAATTAATATAAAAACTATTTTTATAACTAAGTGAATTTTATAATTAAGATCTTATCTGTAATACACGGCTACATTGTATTATGTTAGTATTGAAACAAAGAGTTAGTATATTGATACAAATGAAGGAAGTTTGGTAATTAGCATTAAATATATGATATATAAAATTATTACTAATAACATTTAAGATAAAACCTATTTATTGATTGTTTAACATATAAATATGAACTTGGCAAAATTTTTGTATATACATTGGACAAAATTAAAACGAAATAATAAATTTAATTGTATGCTGCATAAGATAAAACATTTTAATGAAAAGTAATAATACAAAATTTACTTTTTTCTGTTCTTGAAAATATATATTCTTAAGATAGAACCATTACTATATATATATAATTTCATTGGAGTATATATGCCCCGCGAGTTCACTTTTATTTACATATAATTAAAAGTATGAAAGTAACAATTCAACAATCCATAACATTGTTCTAGTAAAAACTATTTTTTTTTTTTTATCTATTCAAGTATTTCTGAAGACTATTTTTATTTTGAATAATGAAAAGAAAATATTATGTATATAAAGGACATAATAACAAATTAAGCATAAATATTGGTGCTGCAATTGTTTTTTACTTTGTTAATGTCTCATTTTTTCTACATAACTATCATAACAAAGTATTTTATCTGATGTAAATATTGAGTAAATTTATAGATACCAGATTATTAAAGTAAAAATAGATATACCACATAGTAGCACCAATATCTAAACCTTGTGAAGCACCAACTAGCACCACCATATAAAACAATTGTAATATTGTCCATCTTTAAATCACGCATTTAGACCAAATAATTTCAAAGCATTGAAAGCAGTAGCTAAAGCAACTTCTTCTGGAGTTGTTTGCATAAATGCTGCTACCATTTCAACTATAGCTGGCAAGGCACATGGCTCATTGCGTTGAAAAGTGCAATAACGATGAAGGAAAGTCATGGATCGTTCAGTTAAAGCATCCTTAACGCGCACAGGTAATTTACTAGCTCTAGTATTAGGATACATAAATGGAGCATCTGTTTCAACTAATATTTTATCTAATGGTGCCTGACCTGCTTCTAACAATTGTCTTATACCACTATCTGACTTATCTTTACATAAGTAGCCTGTTATTCCTAAATAAAATCCTTGATCTAAATAAATTTGTGCCTCTTCTGCTGTTCCAATAAAAGAATGAATTAAAACTGGTGGTAAGCGATTTTTATAATGACTAAGAACTTCCAATACATCGGCCTGTGCTGCTCTTTCGTGTATTATAAGTGGTTTATTTAATTGACATGCCAGCTCTACTTGTTTATGAAAGACAGTGCGTTGTGTCTTAGGATCAGAAAAATCACGATTATAATCTAAACCGCATTCTCCAATTGCAACACATTCTGGATTTGTAGCTATGCTTTCAAGTTCTTGCAAAGTATCTGGATTTTCCCATGATTTTGCATCATGTGGATGTACACCAGCGGTTGAGTAAAGAGTACCAGGATATATTCTTGTCAGTCTTAAAGCCTCTTTACTAGAACGAATACTTGCACCTGTAACCATGATCTTCTGGACTCCTGCATCTTTAGCTCTTTGTATTACGCTATCTAAATCTCGACTGTATTTCTTATTTGTAAGATTGGCACCAACATCAACAATAATATAATTTTCATAACATCGAGTCATAGCTGAGGAAATAGCATTTTCCTCTGAATTTGAACTAGCAGCATTTTCTGCCATTGTTTATTATTTAATTAAGAATGCCTGAAACAATTTAAAGAGATATTCGCATAGTAATCGGTATTAGTAATAAAAATAGGTCTATCTTCAACTGCATTACATCATTATGTTGATAAAATAAACATAAATTTTCTTAACCTATAATAAAGTATACATCTCTCTTTCAAAGTAATAGAAAAGAAAAGGTGAAATCTGCAAATATTTCTTATTAAATAATATAATATTTCTAAATTACTTGCAATTAATTATAACAACCGTATTAAAACTTATGTATCATACTTTGACAATGCTAATGAAATCTCACGTAACTAGTTCTCTTTAACTGTTTAATTAATACTAATAATAATATATCTTGTCGTAAAACGCGTGAAATTTTATTACACGAACCTTTTTGTTCCTTTTTAAATTATAAATTAACTAAATGAACGAAACTGCCAGTATCAATGAAAATATGTTCACTTCGACATTATTGATATCACAAAACTTCGAAGACGTTACATTTTGAAGAGGTTAGTAATGATTAATACTACTGATACAATTGGAAGTACCTTCATATATTATGTTTTTTTACCGAGAGATGTCAAATTACAATTTTTAATTTTATTAATATAATAATATAATCATTATTACATTAAAAAATATTTGAAATTTCGAAATATAAAATTTTAATTTTCTCGTAGTTCCAATCAAACTATATACATTTTTATCTTATAGGACAGTTTTTCTTACATCGTGCAGTAGTGTTATTGTATATGCAATATACAAAACAAATTAGAAAATTCATAATTGTATCAACCAATTTAATCAATTTATATTTATATATCATGATGTGTATATAATACAATTTTGTATATAGTTATTTGTAAAATTTGTAATATATAATAGCTATAAGAAAGGAAGAGGATTTTTGAAAAATGTTTATTCCTATTAAATATTTTTATTATAAATTAAAGATTATTTTCTTATTGCATACATATGTTATTTAATTTAAATATTACTCAACTAATACATATTTTATTATTGTAGAACAGGCCAGCAGCAAAAATGAAACGGCGTTCAAAAGTACAAAAACTAGCACGTGCTAAATGTATTATAAATAAAGCTAATTCTATGAAAGATCCATTTGAAACACTTGAAATATATCATACGTATGTAGGAAAAAACGAATATATTGTAAATTTAACTTGTGTCAAGGCTAAAGAGGCATCATCAGAATGTCGGCTTTGGATATTCGACATTATGGAAAGAAATATGAAAAATTTGTATGAACAATCTAGTTGGGGATGGGACGCAATTGCTAAACAGAAAGAATTAACAGAACCAACAGCTTGGTATTTGATAGCATCTTGTAGTAACAAATTTATAGGATTTTCTCATTTTCGTTTTGATATAGATTACAAAGTTGAAGTGCTATATTGGTAAGTATATAAAAATATGAATTATTATTACAATATAACAGGCAAAAAATGTATGAAAAATATTGTATTTATCTATTAAGTTATGAATTACAATTGGAAGAATCAGCAAGAGGTAAAGGCCTTGGTCGTTTTATGATGCAAGCTCTTGAATCTATGGCATTAAAACATAAAATGCAAAAAGTAGTATTAACAGTACTAAAAAATAATCTACCAGCATTACAGTTCTTCTACACGCTTGGGTAATAAGATATTTTTCATATTTTATCTATATATTACTTATTTTATTTATTATTTATCAAGTCTTCTATAAATAAAATACAAAGGAAAGATATGAACTAAAATCACAAATATTATTTTAAATATAGCTTACAATACAAAGCTTGAGGTAGACTTAAGCTTATTAAATTATACAATATAACAATTATTCAATTATTTAATCTATTTCTTAAATTAAATTAAACTCTATTTTTAATGCTGAGTACAAAATAATTGTACTTTGAAAAGCTTGTTTTAAGTGTAATTGTACATAAATTTCATTAATTAATTTAATGTCTATTAATTATAAATATCTATCTATACTTTTTCTCAAAGATATATCAGCCTTATAATTAAAATTTTATTCCTTATCAGATAAGTTTATATGATAATCCTATAAGTTTATAAAAAATTGTTGATATACTTCAATCATTTTTTTTTTTGTAGTTTCAAACTGGACAACACTAGCCCATTGGAGTCAGAGAAGAAAGATTATATTATTTTAAGTAAACAGGTTTTAGTTCCTGCCTCGTGAAAATATTTTCTATAATAAATATGCTTTCATCTTAATATTGTGTTTTATGAAATAAAATAGATAATATTTCGTTCGGACACAAAGTAACAATCGATGATTTAAGGAATGAGCCAACATCATAAAATGTAAGAGGAGCTTTACTAACTGTCATATCTTTCAAATAGTTTAGAAATGATACATCAATTTTTCCCGAATTGGAAATATTAAATTGTTGCAAATAAGCCTCTGATCCCCAACAAATATCTAATGCTGTTCGATGTAGAACCATACCAATACCTTTGCCAGCTCCTTCAGGAACAGACAATACTCTTAAACTAATAACGTTTAAATTTATGGGAAGATCATAACGCAGTGGAGAAAAGTGTGCTTGCAAATTATATGACAATGTATTATGAGGATGCATTGCTATTACCGGATACAATAGTTCTTCTAAAGCTAAATGTGCAGCCACGGATAACAGACCTGCAGGATGACTACTAGATGATGATGCAGGACAGTTTAATCTCTTCTTTTCAAGTACTAACGTAAATAAGTGGTTAGTTACTAAATTGTCTGTAACACCTTGACCTAACCCTCTGTTATCATCTTGAAGCAGCCTTCGATCTTGCATAATCTGCAGTATAATATAAAACATTGGCATTCATAATATATTTTAACCATTTTTTGGCCATGCCTATTACGTGTCTTATACAGAAATCTTTTAATATACGCTTTATTTGTTAATAGATTCTTTTATATGTTTTTATAATTTATTTACACGCATAATCTAATGACTTATAATAAATATACATTACCTCTATTTGTCCTGATGCCATAGAAGCTACCCCTAATGGTTGTGCTGTTACAACAGTTAATCTTTTATGTTTATCTTCAATATATGCATTTGCAGCCATTGGATAATAATTTGCTTGTGTAGGTAATTTAGGAAATCTTTGACGTCTAATTATCTGAAATCATTAAAGTTATATATATATATATATATATATATATATATATATATATATATATATATATATATATATATATGTCATTATTAAAAATATTTAAGGTATCCTTATAGGTACTTACACCAAGGCCGTTTAAATCAGTAAAAAACTGATCTCCAGACATTATATCAGTATTTAATCTCATTGCAAGTTCATAATTTTGTGTTTCTATTATATCGACTTCATTCAGTATATGTAATCCGACACCATCACTGCCAGGTGAATTATATAGTATACAAGTATGACGTACATATGGTAATTCTACAAAAACTTTTGATAAAATAGGACCTGTTACTAAATGAATAATGTGCTTATTATCCATAAATATCAAATCTGGATCTTGTTTGTCCGGCAGAAATAAATAGGCACCGCTTCTATCTTTACCAGAACCTCTGGTGCCATATTTAACAAATTCTAAATGAACAGGAAATGTAACATTGTCAACTCTTAAAGCTTTTAAGAAACCAGATTTTCCAAATGACGCAGATAATTCAATTTTGTGAGATATAGAAAATTCTTGTGCAAGAGGTTGTACTTGCATATGAGAAAAACCAGGCACTGTTGAAACTGGTAAATCAGTATTGAAAATGGTGACATTCGCTACATAAACGTCTCTGTAAAATTATAGATTAACAAATTATTTTAAACTACTTTCTCTCATGATTCGCTCATGACATTTTTCAGATATACTTTATACTTACGGAGGAAATATTTGCTGATGAAGAGCATGTATTATATATGTAGTAAGTCCAAATCCTGGTACAGTTACTAGAAAAGATAATTCATATTTGGCAGGCGATAGCGCAGCAGGTCCAACCCAAACCGGTGATATCTGAGATTTTACTAATTGTCCTGTATGATCAGTAACTTTAACAAAAGGTGTTGAAACGATCAAAGTTTGTATTTTTTTTCTTTGCCTTGAACAGGGATTGTATAACACAACTTTTCTTTTTGGATTTTCATCTCCAAGTATAAGTATATGTTTTTCACCAGGACTAGTATGATGTGACCTTTAATAATAAAATACGGTATTGAATTAAACTAGATTATTTGCAATTTCATTAAGTAATTATAAAAACTACGATAATTAAATTATGTAGTGTGTATGATAAGAACCTTACAACCTCTACAAACAGCAAAAGATACTAACTAGGAATAAGTATCTGTTTTCGAACCTAGTCTCATCCAATGAAAGGTAGTGGACTTCTTGATCAATTGTGGATCCTTCAGAAGTTTTTAATAAATGCATAACAGATTGTTGGAGTACATGCGCAGTATTATTTAAGGCTAATATCATTTTTTGAGCATAATCTATAACTACGTTATCTCTAGCTGTTCCACTAACACCATCATGATGTTGAAATAAGGAGTGCCACATTCTGGCATTACTCAACCGAAGAGCTATGTTCCCTTCAGCTAAATGATAAATGCCTTTAGCCCATGCTATTGTAGACAAGATTTCAGCTGCCCTTAAAGAACCTAATAATACACGATCTAATCGTTTATGGAAAGGTCTAAAAAAAAGATTATTATTATTTAAATACAAAAAAAAAACATTTTTTTTTTTTTAATATTATCTATATTATGATATGTAACACTAATATACCTTGATGTGTAATAACCGCTCCAATAATGGTCATCCCTATCGGAATAAGTAAAAAAATCTCCAGATAAAGTAGGAAAATCTTCCAAATTATGTTTATCTCTTATAGCATCAAAATAATCACTCAATGTTCCAAATTGTATTTCAACATTTAGTTGTTGATTTTGATTTAAATAATCAAAAAGATATTGATAGTTATTGAATTGAGCATCCCATTCAGTAACATGTGTATATCTAAAGTCATCTCCCAATGGTACTAATAATACATTAGTTTTAAAAAGTTGAGACTTTTTACGGTATTGATCTAATAGCAACATAGCCCTTTCTACTACATTTGCTTTTGTTATGGCTCGTGGATTAACTTTCCATGGACATGTCAAACCAAAATTAGGAAGTCTATAAAAATCAAATTGACAACATATTTTTGGATCTGGTCCACATGTATGAGGTATATCATAACTATAAAATGGCATCATATGAGTAAACAATTCTGTTGAGCCATCATTGTCCCACAACTGTCTCCATCGAAATTCTAAATTCTTATCCTTAGCCAATCTTTTTTTAACCGAATAATGAACTCTTTGTATCAACAAATTATTTAACCCAGATCCTTTTAATAAATATGGCATAGTTGGGGACAGTCCAAATGGATCAATTGCCCATCCTGAATTTGATACATAATCTAAATTATACTTTAACCATTGATGTCCCTCTGTTAGTTGCGTAAGTTGAGCAATCCAGTGAGAGACAGATTCATCTGGCATAACCCATCCGCCTGATACTATTTCCAATTGACCATCATGAATCAAGCTCCTAACTAAATCGCGTGTTACCTTTGATTGCTCCTCCCACCACAATTTAAAAAACGAAACTTCTGCCCAAATAAACTTACGCCTTTTGTCTTCTGCTAATTTTGTTACCATATTATTTAATATATTTCTTGTTTGAGAAGTATAATATTTTTCAAATGTATACAACCATCCAGGATCATTGTGCGAATGTGGAATAACAAAGACCTTCAACTTCCTGTTACGATGCCATTGTTCTTTATTATACTTTATATTCCATCCTTGTTTCCAAACCCCACCATCTGGATTATCGAAGTCTAATATTCTATATAAATCTAACATTTGAATATCAACTTCCGGTGTTCGATTTGTATTAAAATTGCATTTGGATAATTTTTCTATATGATTTGGAATTGGATCCGATTCTTCATGATTATTTAATGGTTTTATTACTGGTACTAAGTTTTGTTTTATTTTTGCTGCTTCTTGAAGAGCATTCATAGCTGCATGATGTTTATTAAAATCTTTTTCTAATTTTGCTAATCTACTTTCAAAGTGTAACCATTGATTCTAAAATAAGTAAATATATAAATCCTATATAAATTTAAATTTTGCACGATACATAATAATTGTACAAATTAGCCCGATAAAAAGGAAATATTTATGAACTTACATCTTGCATAGATAGTTTATTATCCTGTCCAGGAGGAAAAATTGTTAAATCCACCATTATATATGTCATTAGACAGCAAAAGACAATCAATCCTGCCCCAATAAAGGCTAAAGTTTTCCTTGTCTTCATATTATATTTTTTTAATGGTAAATTCACATTGAATAAACTTATCTTTGACAGACTTTTAAATTAACCTTTTTTAGGTGGTATTATAAATGTCATTTAAAATATTTTTGTAAACTAATATATAAAATTAAGTACCATACACATATAATATCACTAATTATATGAATAATAAAAGGTGGAATACTTATTTAAAATACTGTGTTATATTCTTTGTATCTGATGTATGAACTGTTTACCACTGCGTCCGCCGCATGAAATACGTACATACGTATATGTGTACTGCCATATGGTATATATCAGTATATATGTAACATTCGCATTGAAACAGTTATAAATATAAATTTGATAACATTTTAGATTAGACATATATCTTTGCCGTAAGGCATATTCTTTTTACAACTCTTAGATATAACAAAAGGATATTAATTACGTAATTCTACGTAAGTTGGAAAATATGTGTGTATGTGCGCGCATTACTTTTTTATCTCATATCATTTAAAGAAGTATAAGGATTTTTTTTTAGATAATCTAGAGACAACAAACAGTAATATGATTTTTATCATTTTCTTCAGAGTAATATAATATGTCCGTTTCTTATTTTCCTTTTTTTTTTTTCTTTAAAATAACTAGTTCATTCAGCCAATCATGATAAAAAAAATAATTGCCCTAAGCGTTATAATCCGCTTTTATTTAAACTTTAATTGTTTAAATTACAATCTTTAATGTTTTTATTTGATTGTATTCAATTTTCATTGATTTAATAATAACGCCGTAGTTATAAAACCGAAAGAAAAGATTGTTCTATATTTGTCGGACATATTGTATATCTCGTTACACACATATGACATTATTAATAGTTTTAATTTTCTTTTTAATTCGTATGGTGGCAGCTTTGTCATATCAAGAGATATCTTTACCAACTTAAAATATCAAGTATGGCTCCTACTATGAAAAACATGACTTGATGAAAATGAATAAGAATAAGCAAGTTGTAACTGATACAATAACGTGATACTGTATTGTATTGTGTGCCCTTTAAGAGAGTAGTTCTGTGATTAATCTTTACATCTTTTCAATTAAGGAAACAAGAAATTTGCAATAATAGACAATTCATGATTTGTATGATTCAAAGATGAATTCTGATACAAATATTATAAATCATAAATATCAAAAAGAACTTATTTATAATAAATTACTACCATATGCAAAAGATTTAGAAAATGAATCTCAAGTATTGTTATCAGAGATTAAAGGAAATTTAGGCCGTGCTATTATGTACCGGGAAATGCAACCAGGATGTAGTTTTTGGACCACTAGATTATGCAAGTAAGATTTACAATAGAAAATGTAATATATTTTACTTTTCTGCTTTGTAAACTATTCTTAAAAAGTTCGTGTGGCCTAACTTGTTTTTAAATTCATATATATATATATATCATTGACCGGTAATCTTTCATATTTAAATTCATATATATATATATATATGTATTATACTATATTTATAACATATTTTATCATATAGTAAAGGGATATAACAATTGAAATTATGCTGAATCATATCATATGCGTGATGTTTATCTGTCATTATTATCAATTGTTCTCTTTATGTTAACATTAATCTAATATATATATATATATATATATATATATATATATATATGTATATGTATATGTGTATATTTCTTGTTTAGATATATAAAGATATATGGCATGAAGTTTAGCAAAGAAGATCATATATACTTCGTTAAATTAATGTACGAATTAATTACTATACCAAATCTTGATCCATTCCTAATCAATAAATTTGGATCTACTTTAATTTTATTGTTAAAGTAAGTATTCTTATAAATAGGTTTAATTATAAAAGAAATTAAAATAATAATAATTCAATAATTAATTATCATATGGATGATATTTTTTCTAGAAAGAAAGAATTACTTTCTCCAAATGATTTAGAAATTCCATGGAGACCTCTGTACGAGTTAAATCAAAGGGTACGAATGAGCGCAGATTCATCCATAGGAATGTTCCGTTACTTTGCATTTTTAGGATGCACATTAAACTCTTTAATACATTCTGCAAAAATTTATTTTCCAGTAAGAGAATTTTGTTTTTTAATATAATAAAAATTGAACATCACTTAAGTGTGGGTACTTACGATTATCTTTTGTTTAGTTAAATGCAACGCAAGAAATCTTGGATGAATTGAGGCCTATGATATGTCCGTTCGATGTAGTCACTATGTCTAATACCTTTAAAACGTTAGAATATTTTTTACCGGTACAGTTACCTCCAGAGTATCATTCACTTGGACACGAATTATGGTTCAATGAATTTATGACATTGTGGGAAGTTTGCCATAATGGGCCGCAATGGGAAAATGAAATAATGTGGTTAATGGCTAAACTAGCATTTGCAAATATTGGTTATATTAACTGGGAACCATATATACCTCTTATGTTTACTAGATTTGTACGCTGTTTAAATTTACCTGTATCATATAAACAGACACAAAGCATTAAAAGTCATAAAATAGAAATGTTACCTATTGCAATATGGATAGTATCAGTTCTGGTAAAAATATTATTTTATACAATAGATAATAATACAAATAATAAGTGATATTGTTCTATAATAAATTCATTATTTCACTAATATTTGAAGGGTAATAAATCCAGCGCACAAATATATCTTGAAAAATTTCTGAAGACTATAGAGACATATTTCCATGCAGCAAATGTCGGTCGATGGTCTGGAAAATTGAAAGAACTGCTTACAAAATTACCATATCGTTTTATTTTACGTGTTCATAGGTAAATATATGTGAATTAAATAATAAATTAATATATAAATTCACCTATTTTAAGGCTGTGCTCGATATATACCGAAAACAAAAAAAAGTACATTTTTTTAATTAATTTGTAATTGTAGAGAACGATACGCTAAGCCAACTTGGGAAACACCAATTCCTGATGAGTACAAATTAAGTGATGAAGACATCAACATTTTTGTTAAGAGCATGATGCCAGTAGCTATGACAGCAATGTTTAGCAAGTTAAGTGCTAATGATACTTGTCATGCTTTACAACATCTTGCTACTATGAGACCTAGCTTAGTAATACCACAAGTTCTAGAGAGGATGTATTCCACATTAGATTCTCTCACAGAACCTCACAAACTCACAGCAGCAATGATTTGTATGGTAGCTGTAGCTAGACCCATGGTACAAGGATCTAGAAATATAAATAAAGGTAATATAGATTATCATTGTGTTATTAGAAGATTTTTAATGCTCTCTAATATATATACATGTGTGTGTGTTTGTGTGTATATATTTTATTTTTTGTAGGATATACATATCCGGAAGGTCCAATGCACGTACTACCTCTTCTTTTTTCGTCTCTACCAGGCATAGATCCAAATGATATAGGAAAGTGTTTCGTTACATTTCGTCTGATTTCCGTATACGCCATTATGATACCCATCGTGGATTCGTCTAGATCACCTGCAATAGCAGACGAAGAAGAGAGATTGATTTGCGAAACAACGTCGCGCTTTGAAGATTTTATTTTGCAATTCTTAGATAGGGTTTTTACTTTCATAGATTGTAGTTCATTAGAATTTGTAAGACCTGAAAATCGTGCTGGTGATGGGAAGAGTAAATTAGAAACTACAGCAGAAACGGTGTTAGAAGGAGTGTGCTCGACTTTATTACTTAAAACTAGTAACGCAATTTTTCTCAGTGCTTTACATAAGTTACGTACATTCGTGACCGAACGTATTTTAGAAACTAAAATCGCTGGCCAACTGGTAGCTGTACTTTGTCGTATTTTTGTACGAGTTAACGGTCAGGATACGCTACGTGCTCTGGTACCTTTATTATCTCAAACGATATTAGATATAATTAATGAAGGAGAGGATGTCATCAAGGAAGAAAATTTAGATAATCGTTTATTATATGCAATGCTTCTACTATCCGCAGTTGCCGAAACACCAGGTCATAATTTATTACCTCATATAAATACTTTCTTGAAAGTCCTTGATCAAGTGTTATTGTTAAGATCGAGAGAAGGAAGCAAGCTTGCGTGTCGCATACTTAAAAATTTGCTTACGTCATTGTCCACTGTTATCTTTTGTCAATTTCGAACTGTCGAGAGAGATTACAATGATCCGGAATATCCTTACACAAGAGATTGGGGTCAAGCAATAGATATTGACTCTTTACGCATTGATTGGTATGTTCCCGGGGAAGAAGAAATTGCAACGATTCAACAAATATTCTCCAAATATATGCCTCAAGAAATAGAAAAATTAAATAACTACTGCCAAGATTGGAATTCATTAACACGGTATGTTCCCTTTATGGTTTTTAATAGCATTTATATATTTCTTGACAACATCTAAATGCAGAAATAGAAAGCCTCTGTGCTAACAAACAATTTTACCCCATTTTCCAGAAATCAAATGCAAAATGTTTTATAAAATATAACTTCTTGAACGTCTTTTTATATATGAAGTAATTTAGACTAAAACTGCCTCAACTGATAACATAAATGGATAAATGACTATAGGGAGGAGCTGCTGACCAGTCTGAATATTGTAAGCAGTATTGTTGGAGGCTGTGAGTCTGTATTACCATTGTGGAAAGAATCTCCACTTCCTGTCGTCGAAACATCTTTAGAATGGATACCATTTACTCCAACTCTTGGTATCAAAGGAGAAATCGTTATGCCTGATGGAAGTAATGTGAGACGGTATATGGCAGAGATCTTGAGTAATCTACAATATGTATTACTGAAAAATGCAGAGGATGATACAAAAAGTTTATTTGTTTTGATCCAGGTATATATATATATATATTCATTTATTATTAAAAGGATAATTTAATTAAGATACAACAGATCATTTCAATATGTCATTGTAATTATATACGTTTTAGATATGGAATAGTTTACTATTGGGAAAGATGCATTTATATGAGAGTTACGAGGGAAGACGTAAAAGTTTTCAAGCTGCACAGTGTATGTTGAATGATAAATTGGTGGGAAATAAAAAGCGTATGGGACCCGTCATATTGGAACGTGTTGATATTCAGCATGAAGCACGACTTCAAGTACAGTCTTACGTATTAACGGAAACTCATAAAAAAATAATGTTAGAACTTGTGGCATTAGCTACCAGCAGATACGCGGACGTACGCTCGAAAGCACAATGTGTTTTATTTTATGGGCTTCGATATTTCCCATACTCATATACCTACGTTGTCCCTCGTTTAATAGATATTTTGGCGAAAGACACCGACGAACATCACGATGCATATAAGGTATAAAGTTTTTAATAGTCAAGAAAAATAATGATTTTCCACGCATTTATTCGTTCTTTCCAAAAAACAGGGAGTTTTATATATTTTATTTGGTCCACAACATGATCCTATCATGATCAAACGTGATTGGAATATGTTGCGATCTTTATGGCCAAGAATTGTCCTTTCCAAGCCATCCGAGAAACTTTCAGTGATTCGATTAAAAGAAAATTTAATTGACACCGTAAAAAATAATTTTCCAACGTATGTCATTACACTTGAAATACCAGATAGATGTTTGATTGCTGCATCTAAATTATGGAGTACTTTCCCATATCCTACTTTAGTGCAACTTAATGAGAATGAAATTCAACGTGGTTTACAAAAATTGAATGAACAATCACAATCTAATTTAGTAGCATATCATGGACTTCTGAATGATTTATTAAATGCTATTCTAGAAGAAAATCTTCATTGGAGGCATAGATTAATGTCAATGAATTTTATAAGATGCTTGGTTCATCCAGACCAAATATATTCACCCAAAATGGTGCGGTACTTTTTAGGAGCACTGATTCATGATTCGTTAGAGGAAAGAAAAATTGCGATCCGTACGGTAATTTATATGCTTAAGCAGCAAAAAAGAAAACATCCAAAGGTATTTTTTAACGTTTAACAGCAGACGTATAACACGTAAATAAAATTACTTGAAAAATTCATTTGGGATGCGTTTGTTCTATAGGTAACGATTGATATAAAGGAGGTACGCGAAAAAGAATTATTATTAACAGGTAAATCTGACGTTGTGATACCCGGAGAAAGGCCAGACAATGCGTGGTTGCAATATGACTACGACAAACGTCCTTTGACGTCAGAACAATGGAATGAACCAAGATACGTTCATCAACCATATATTGGTTATTATACATGGCCAAAAAAATTAGAGATTTATGCGCCATCGTCGGAGCAACCAAGTTTTGATCCTAAAATTCGTATATTGACGGATCACGAGATTGAGATTGAACGTTTCTTTAACGATCCTCAAAATGTGGAGAAACTCATTAAATTCTATAGCATCGAGGAGAAAAAGGATAAGGATAAATTTAACGTTTACAAATGTCTCCTATTTAAAAGTATCTTTCGCAATCTCGGGATTACCCCATTGAAACACTTTTTGCCACATTTGGGTAGATTAGTTACGGAGAAGCAAGAAAGTAGCCAAAGATGTGCCGCAGAAATTATTGCTGGTATAATCAGAGGTGCAAAACATTGGCCGTTCGAGATGACTTGCGAAATGTGGAATGAGCTCTTACCGATTGTTAGAACGGCATTGAGTAATCTGGCAGTGGAAACCGTTGTTGATTGGAGTACGTGTTTTGCAACTGCCCTACAACGTAGAGATCCAAATAGGCATCATTGGTTTTTGGAATGCTTGATGGAGGAACCTCCATTGGGAGAGTCTGAATCATCCTTCGTAGAATGTGGCCGTTTGTATGCTTTACAAAGAACCCTTAATCAACAATCGTGGCGCGTATCACAATTGATGCAACGTTTACTCGTCCGTTTGGAAAATAGATTATTAACGAATCCGTTTAGAAATTTAAGGGAACGCTTAGGATTATTATTGGTAACTGTATTTGAGCCAGATCTTAGATTTCCAAGATCCTTTGAGAATCAGACAACGCCTCGAGCACAACACTTTATGGATAAAATAATTCCAAAATTGCAATTACTTGCTCAGGACACAATAGCATTGATTAGCAGGGAAGAACACTCTTTAGCCTCGAACATGGCCAATGTTAATTTTAACGATACGGTTGAAAATTTTAAATTGGATGTAAACGAACGCGAATCGGCGATAAGATTGCTTAAGATTATTTGCAGATGGATTATAGGTAGCGTTTTTAGATCGCAATATGGAACGTTGCCAGGATTTTACGAATTATTCCCGATTATTTGCCAAATGGAAAATTATGAAACGGACGAGGAATTGACGAAAATTTGTTCGGAAACTTTAGCTGTACTCGCACAAACAGTCACATTACCGAGAGATATGCCAATAGCTTTGGATGCAATTGTAAAAATGTCCAAACACTTATCATGGTGGGCGAGAGCCACTTGCTTGGAATTTCTTCAAGTTTTAATATTTTATAACATGAGCATTGTTCTAAGCAAAGATGAATGGGTTAATTGTATCAAGGAGGTGGTTTTAAATTTATTGGAAGACCCACGCTTAGAAGTACGAGAAAAGGCTGGACATGTTCTTGGTGGATTATTACATTGCGCATTCATTCCGAAGCAAAAGGCTTTACTGGTACGTATGCGCATAATTTCACGATGTAACGTAACGTATATTTCGATCGAATATATATAAATTTATAGATGTGTAATATAATTCTAAAAATTTCAGGAAAGATTTAAATTGAAGGCAAAAATAGAGTTACATAGAAAGTCTGATGCTATGTACAAAGTAACGTGCTTGGGCGATGACCATTTCTATAGAGTACAGAGTAAAACGATACGCTTGCGACATGCAGGTGTTTTAGGACTTTGTGCATTTATTCGTGCACATCCATATGATATACCAGATTATTTGCCACCCATTTTTGAACATCTTGGTCTTCATTTGAACGATCCTCAACCCATACCAGTTAGTATATTTGAAAAACAAAAAGAAAAAAAAAGAAGGAAAATAAATAAATAAAAGCCAAAGATTTACGATTAATGTTCTTCGAGTTGATACCGATCAAATTTTAAATATATATTGTTCATTTTTAGACAACCATAAGAAAAACACTTGGCGATTTTAAAAGAACGCATTATGATGGATGGACCGGTGTGAATGGGCATGCACAGCACTTTACAGAAGAACAACTGGCTGTGCTGCAAGATTTATCAGTACCACCTCCGCATTATGCGTGACTGAGACATAGAATTTAGAATATTCTCTCTCTCTATTATGTATATTTATATATATAATATATATTATATATTATATATATATATATATATATATATATATATATGTAATATATAATATAATATATATATATTTTCTTTTTAATATGGAAAGGAACTTTAATGAGAAAGTCAAGTTTATAATTACGGGAATCTTATTGAAACTAATGATATAAATTATACCTTATACTTATTTAATTATAAAAAAAAGTGGTGTTGTGTGCTATAAAGACAAGTTGTTTCTATCTGGCTTTACTTATATTTATTCAAATAAATTGATATTAGATCACATATTTTCAATTAAATCATCACAAACATACAATTCATTATGACGTTATTATTTATCTTTATATCCAAAACAAACAAAAAAAATATATATATATATATTTCAATTCCTTAAATAATAACTTACATTTAAACAATAGCATATTTATTTAAACATTTCATAGCTCGAAAGACGCGTTAAATACAAAATAATTTTTATTGCACATCCAAATACGATTAAATTTTGAATTCGGAATCGTTCTTTTGTACTTCAAAGCGTAAATATCGAAACTCTCTTTTTATAAACGCAAAACTTAAAAATTCATACTTTCGGTGATTTATTAACTATTTAAACAATCATTAATGTATACGGGTATAATTAACTAATAATTAAATAATAGTACATTCGTTTTGACATTAAAAAGACGGAAACGGGCGTGAGATTTAAAATTATTTTAATATAAAATTTTAAATGCGGTATAGTTGGCCTTGTGTGACATAAACATAAACAATCCTTTTCTTAACTTTGACAATACATACTTTGACGATACCTTTTAATTCGCGGTAGTTGGCCTTGCGTGATATAAACATAAACGATTCTTTTCTTAATTTTGACAACAACCAAGTCAGTCGTCTCTCGTACTCCGTCGCGTACACATCGAAACTCCCTAATTCTAAACGCGTAAACTTAAAAAGTCATACTATCGGTAATTTATTAATTATTTAAACAATCATTAATGTATACGGGTACAATTAACAAATAATTAAACAAAAGAACATTCGTTTAAACATTAGAAAGGCGGAAACGCGCGTCAGACTAAGAATTGTTTCAATATAAAATTCACGATACTTATAAATTTTATCTCGAGGTAGTTGACCTTGCATAACATAAACATAAACACTCGTTTAATAACTTTGACAATAACCGAGTCAATTTTACCTTGCACTCCGACGAATAAACAACGAGACTCTCTAAGTCTAGACGCGAAAACTTAAAAATTCATATTTTCGGCAATTTAATAATTATTTAAACAATTATTAATATACATGGGTACAATTAACTAATAATTAAACAATAGTACATACGTTTAAACATTAAAATGAATAAAACTTGCGAGGAATTTAAAATAAATCCGATTAAATATTTCAATACTTCAAAATTTTATCTAGACGGAGTTGGCCTTCGACGAGTAAGCATCGAGAGACTCTAAGTCTATACGCGAGAACTTAAAAATTAACTCTTTCGATAATTTAATAATTATTTAAACAATCACTATTGTATACGTGTATAATATAATAATATTTAAACAACGGTACAATGGTTTAAACATTATAAATACGGGATGGCGCAAGAAACTTAAAATAAATTCGGTTAAATATATTAATACTTTAAAATTTTATCTGGGGGTAATGGCCTTGCGTGAAATAAACATAAACAGTCCTTTTCTTAACTTTGACAATAACCGAGTCAGTTTAACTTTGCACTTCGACGAGTAAGCATCGAGAGACTCTAAGTCTATACGCGAGAACTTAAAAATTAACTCTTTCGATAATTTAATAATTATTTAAACAATCACTATTGTATACGTGTATAATATAATAATATTTAAACAACGGTACAATGGTTTAAACATTATAAATACGGGATGGCGCAAGAAACTTAAAATAAATTCGGTTAAATATATTAATACTTTAAAATTTTATCTGGGGGTAATGGCCTTGCGTGAAATAAACATAAACAGTCCTTTTCTTAACTTTGACAATAACCGAGTCAGTTTAACTTTGCACTTCGACGAGTAAGCATCGAGACTCTCTAAGTCTAGACGCGAGAACTTCAAACTGAACACTTTCGGTAATTTAACAATTATTTAAACAATTATTAATATACATGAGTACAATTAACTAATAATTAAACAATAGTACATTTCTTTAAACATTAAAACGACTAAAACTCGCGAGAAATTTAAAATTAATCCGATTAAATATTTTATTACTTCAAAATTTTATCTCGCGGTAGTTGACCTTGCATAATATAAACATAAACGGTCTTTCACTAACTTTGACAATAACCGAGTCATTTTAACTTTGCACTTCGACGAGTAAGCATCGAGTCTCTCTGTCTAGACGCGAGAACTTCAAACTGAACACTTTCGGTAATTTAATAATTATTTAAACAATTATTAATATACATGGGTACAATTAACTAATAATTAAACAATAGTACATACGTTTAAACATTAAAATGAATAAAACTTGCGAGGAATTTAAAATAAATCCGATTAAATATTTCAATACTTCAAAATTTTATCTAGACGGAGTTGGCCTTCGACGAGTAAGCATCGAGAGACTCTAAGTCTATACGCGAGAACTTAAAAATTAACTCTTTCGATAATTTAATAATTATTTAAACAATCACTATTGTATACGTGTATAATATAATAATATTTAAACAACGGTACAATCGTTTAAACATTAAAAATACGGGAACGCGCAAGAAACTTATAATAACTTCGGTTAAATTTATTAATACTTTAAAATTTTATCTGGGGGTAATGGCCTTGCGTGATATAAACATAAACAGTCCTTTTCTTAACTTTGACAATAACCGAGTCAGTTTAACTTTGCACTTCGACGAGTAAGCATCGAGAGACTCTAAGTCTATACGCGAGAACTTAAAAATTAACTCTTTCGATAATTTAATAATTATTTAAACAATCACTATTGTATACGTGTATAATATAATAATATTTAAACAACGGTACAATGGTTTAAACATTATAAATACGGGATGGCGCAAGAAACTTAAAATAAATTCGGTTAAATATATTAATACTTTAAAATTTTATCTGGGGGTAATGGCCTTGCGTGAAATAAACATAAACAGTCCTTTTCTTAACTTTGACAATAACCGAGTCAGTTTAACTTTGCACTTCGACGAGTAAGCATCGAGACTCTCTAAGTCTAGACGCGAGAACTTCAAACTGAACACTTTCGGTAATTTAACAATTATTTAAACAATTATTAATATACATGAGTACAATTAACTAATAATTAAACAATAGTACATTTCTATAAACATTAAAACGACTAAAACTCGCGAGAAATTTAAAATTAATCCGATTAAATATTTCAATGCTCTGAAATTTTATTTCGCTGTAGTTGACCTTGCATAATATAAACATATACGGTTTTTCACTAACTTTGACAATAACCGAGTCAGTTTAACTTTGCACTTCAACGAGTAAGCATCTCGACTCTCTAAGTCTACACGCGAGAACTTAAATTTAATACTTTTGGTAATTTAATAATTATTTAAACAATCATTAATGTACACGGATACAATTAACTAATAATTAAACAGTAGTACTATTGTTTAAACATTAAAAATACGGGAATGTGTGAGAAACTTATAATAAAACCGCTTGAATATTTCAATACTTTAAAATTTTATCCCGTGGTTGTTGGCCATGTATAATATATACATAAATTTCAACATCAACGGCTACTGGATCAGTCTTCCATTGGATTCGGACGAAGAATAATCGAAGCCCTTTAAGGATGTCTCTATTGCACACATCAACAAAGAGTTAATACAATTCTTGAATAATTTATACAATTTTTTTTTATAACAGTCTTACTAATTATTATAATTACAATAATTTCGATTAAATAATTCAATACTTAAAAATTTTATCTCGCGGTAATTGACCTTGCATAATATAAACATAAACGGTCTTTCACTTACTTTGACAATAACCGAGTCAGTTTGACTTTGCACTTCAACGGGTAAGCATCGAGACTATCTAAATCTAATCGCGAGGACATAAATTTAATACTTTCGGTAATGTAATAATTATTTAAACAATTATTAATGTACAAGGGAACTATTAACTAATAATTAAACAATAGTACTATTGTTTAAACATTAAAAATACGGGAACGTGAGAAACTTATAATAAATACGTTTGAATATTGCAATACTTAAAATTTTAATGTGGGGGGAATTGGCCTTATATAACATAAACATAAACGGTCCTTTTCTTAACTTTTACAATAACCGAGTCAGTTTAACTTTGCACTTCGACGAGTAAGCATCGAGTCTCTCCAAGTCCGGACATGAGAACTTCAAACTGAACACTTTCGGTAATTTAACAATTATTTAAACCATCACTATTGTATACGGGTATAATATAATAATATTTAAACAACGGTACTATCGTTTAAACATTAAAAATACGGGAACATGTGAGAAACTTATAATAAATACGTTTAAATATTGCAATACTTAAAATTTTAATGTGGGGCTAATGGCCTTGCGTGATATAAACATAAACAGTCCTTTTCTTAACTTTTACAATAACCGAGTCAGTTTAACTTTGCACTTCGACGAGTAAGCATCGAGTCTCTCCAAGTCCGGACGTGAGAACTTCAAACTGAACACTTTCGGTAATTTAATTATTATTTAAACAATCATTATTGTATACGGGTATAATATAATAATATTTAAACAACGGTACAATCGTTTAAACATTAAAAATACGGGAACATGTGAGAAACTTATAATAAATACGTTTAAATATTGCAATACTTAAAATTTTAATGTGGGGCTAATGGCCTTGCGTGATATAAACATAAACAGTCCTTTTCTTAACTTTTACAATAACCGAGTCAGTTTAACTTTGCACTTCGACGAGTAAGCATCGAGTCTCTCCAAGTCCGGACGTGAGAACTTCAAACTGAACACTTTCGGTAATTTAATAATTATTTAAACAATCATTATTGTATACGGGTATAATATAATAATATTTAAACAACGGTACAATCGTTTAAACATTAAAAATACGGAATGGCACAAGAAACTTAAAATAAATTCGGTTAAATATATTAATACTTTAAAATTTTATCTGGGAGTAATGGCCTTGTATAACATAAACATAAACGGTCCTTTTCTTAACTTTTACAATAACCGAGTCAGTTTAACTTTGCACTTCGACGAGTAAGCATCGAGTCTCTGTCTAGACGCGAGAACTTGAAAGGTAACACTTTCGGTAATTTCATTATTATTTAAACAATCATTATTGTATACGGATATAATATAATAATATTTAAACAACGGTACAATCGTTTAAACATTAAAAATACAGGATCGCGCAAGAAACTTAAAATAAATTCGGTTAAATGTATTAATATTTTAAAATTTTATCAGGGTGGGATAATGGCCTTGCGTGCTATAAACATAAACGGTTTTTCACTAACTTTGACAATAACCGAGTCAGTTTAACTTTGCACTTCGACGAGTAAGCATCAAGACTCTCCAAGTCCAGACGTGAGAACTTAAATTTATTTCTTTCGGTCATTTATTAGTTATTTAAACAATCATTCATGTACACGAGTACAATTAACTAATAATTTAACAATAGTCCTATTGTTTAAACATTAAAAATACAGGAACGTGCGAGAAACTTATAATAAATACGTTTGAATATTTCAATATTTAAAATTTTAACAAGAGGAGGGTAATGGCCTTGCGTGATATAAACATAAACGGTTTTTCACTAACTTTGACAATAATCGAGTCAGTTTAACTTCGCACTTCGACGAGTAAGCATCGAGACTCTCCAAGTCCAGAGGTGAGAACATAAAAATTAACACTTTCGGTAATTTAATAATTATTTAAACAATCATTAATGTACACGAGTACAATTAACTAATAATTAAATAATAGTACAATCATTTAAACATTAAAACGACTAAAACTCGCGAGAAACTTAAAATAAATTCGATTTAATATTAATTTATTGATACATTAATGATTGTTTAAATAATTTTATATTTCTCGAAAGTATTTAATATTTTAATTTTTTCTCGTGTTTTTGAGTTCTATTTTTATAGCTAACGAATTTTAATGATTAATCTTGTCAGTTTGGGCTAACATAGTATCCGTTTAGGTTGTTTTTAGATTCGTATATTATATTTTTAATTTTCCCATATTTTTGTTTTATAGATCGAAAAGTGACGTGTTCGCGGGCCTAGGGAGGCCATTACAGGTGACGTAACGCGCATGCGCGTGGGTCTGTTAAGCTGCCGCCATTTGTTATTCCGCCATTTGTAATTGTGCCGCCGAACCGTTCACAGGAGACCTTCGTCGTCCCGCTAATTACAGGTAATTAATATATTATTTTTTAACGTAGATCTTTATTTTATACATCAATCGATTTACGAACATGCGATTTCCACGCATGTATGTTGGCAAGTCGTGGCATCGTCTCGTTTAAAAGATATACGCGAAAATAAAATCGGCCTTTTGAAACCTATGACGTCACATTTCTTTCTCCGATTTTCAGCTTTATTTTCGCGATATCGATACTTTTCTCGTCTTTCAACGATGTTCTAATTAATAATTCTTCGTTAATTAACCATGCCCGATTGTATTTCGGCGTATATACGAGTTTCATATATATACGTGTAGATATTTTTTTTTACGAGTAAATCAACAAATACTCCTGCACACACGTATATATATTCGCATACAATTAATTTTCTATTCCACTAATATCAATCTGTATTTTTTCAGCTTTTCGAGAAGTTTACGAACCATAAGACGAAAACTACGTGGTACGGCAGAAATAATATTTGAAACGCAATCGTCCGGTACGCACACGTAAGTCTATATATTTTTAAATAAATACGACGATACTTTTAATCGAGAGAGAAAAAGAAAGAGAGAGAGAGAGAGAGAGAGATTAAGATATAAATAATAAATAATAGCTTGATAATCCGATTGATAGCTTGATTCCGAAAATTTAGGAAACATGTTTATATAGGCAAAAGCAGATATAAACAATTAAAGCGGTGTTGCCGTTCGTCCTCCGCACGAGTAGCTTTCCAGACGTGTTTGAACCTGTTCTCGCTTCGTTAATTCCCGTTTGTTTACCTTATTTATATTAAATAGAATATTTTATAAGCTTCATTTACGAATCATTTAAGGATTATTCATCTTATTTTATATCATATTAGACTTCGGTATACGTAGCATTCGTTGCGTTGAATAAAAAGGTCGCATTTACACGTTATATACATATACATATTTATTCATAAATTTAATCAATTTTATTCTATATTAATAATACTCTTGGGTTTTTATAAATTTATAAATGGATCTCCATACGCAGCTACCTCCATGTGGTGAGATCCGGAAGTCGGTATTGCGAACGTTTATGTTTTTTACATAATACAACGTACGCACTACCGGGCCAAAGGCTGACGTTCGGTGCATTAGAAAATATTTTTGATAAAATTTTAATTCGTTAACAATTTTTGCAATATATTTTACATTGAATTTAAAGAATATTAAGAAGCACCGAGAATAATACAAATTTAATTGAGGTATAACAAGAGTTAAATTAAAATAGAATAAAATTTCAAGATACGTTTAATCGCTTAATTAAATATTATAAATATTATAATTTTAATGTTACAGCTCCTTGTCTAGTTTTACTTCGATGCTATATCTATTCTGATTTATAGATATCCATGCAATTACTATATTTCTGTGAACATATCCCTATCGCGATTATATCCATTTTTAAACGATAGATACAACGCGATTTTTTGATCGTTTGCTTTTACATATTGATTTATCACAATATAGCTTACAAATTTTGCAGTTACATCTTTTGAATGATATCCATTTATTATTATGGCATGCAAAAGATGTAATACAAGTTTACAATTTTAGATCATGTAGTTTGAATAATATGATATATGATATTTAATATTTTCTACTCGATATGTAAAATTTAATACGACAGAAGTTGTAAAAGCAAAAGCCACAGCTTGTTTTAACAATTTTTTCTTTGACAGGTCTTCAGTTGTTGATCGCGCGCAATGCGATCTTAGAGTCAGTGCTTGTGCGAAATGTAATTTGATTGTTTTGCAACCGAACGAGTTGCTTTAAAAATCAGATAAAATAAAATAAAATAAAATCGCGCATTAGAGTCAGTGTTGTTCGCCGATTAGAATATCTCGGTCGCGTTAGTAAAACAAAAAAACAAGAATTTATGTCATATTCTTGTTAAAACCATTTGTTCGCCCCGCGTTGTTAGAATCATTAACACACTTTCGGCCAATTCGGTGGAAGAGGATTGCGTTCGCTATAAATATTGTAATGGTCGAAAGTGTGAATTTAAAACATTCATCCTCTACATCTTTAACGACGACTGTAAGGCTTCGTCTGGATAGAATCACATGTAAGTATATATTTCTTTCTTACAATCGTTACCTCACATATCATTTTAATCGTTCGAATAAAATATTTTTGGGTCGTATTCATTTCATTAAAGATATTCTATCTATTATACATGGGACATATAATTAATCTTTTTTCTGTACGACTTTAATTACAGAACAATCAACGGTATCGTCGATTCAACGATTCAACAATAATTTCAACCAACTTCACGACGTCGTTCGACCTACGTCGAGGGGGACGAGTGTTTTGGAGCCATCGCAGAACTTCTCAAGTAGTAAGTGACAAATTTTAAGTTCCTCCGGTGCCCATCATGCCGAGGATGAAAGGTCCATATCGGCACGGGTTACTGGTTGTATTCGTAGATGTCTATCGTTCGAAACGAGCAAAAGTGTCCGTGATTAAGATCTTTTGATTTTATTCACGAGTGGTTCCCTATATGTGTAGTTAACTTATTTATTGCCAATTTTTTATTTTTATATATGTATATATATATGTCAGGCTAGGGTCTTCTTGCTTCAAAATCGTTTAATTAACGGTGCTGTCAATTAGCACTTTTTTCCTCGTCTTTGCTCGCGATATTAGTAATGAAATCGGGCATTAATTTACCCGATTTCGTCCAAATAAAGCATTATAACGTGGTTTACGTTAAATGCATTGCTTCGTACTTAGTTTATTTAATCGCGATTTGCTTCGATATTTCGATATATCGATGTACCAATAAATGAGCAAGAAGACAAACCCCTTCCGCGACGGATAGATTCTGTCAGTTAAATGGTGGATCATAATCCCCGTTCTTTCATTAGAACAGCCATTTAATGAAAGGAATCGTCCGAGGTTGTTTTTTAATATAAATTAAATATTTCAATAAATTAGAGTTTTCAATAAAGTAAATTTTTCAATAAAGTAAATTTTTTAATAAAGTAAATTTTTCAATAAATTAAATATTTCAATAAATATTTTTTCGTAGAGTCACAGTCCGCTTAGGCCTAGTTTATAAGTTAATCATTTTTTTAGATCAGGATTTTCAGCTTTAATTATACTAATACCCGTTTCTCCCCCCCGTGCTTTCTGCGTTCTCATCCATGCGTTTGCCCAGGTGTTACTCGTATGGGTGAGAAACGGTTAGCGTGGGTTAGTTATATAATAGTTGTAGATTTCCTTTTGGCGGCTGTCATTGCGCTGGTGATTGCAACGATGTACCTTGCACCTGTATGTGCGTCTTAGGTGGTGCATCGTACATCGTTTCGCGATAACTTTTTAATTAATCATAAATAAATATAAATATCTTATTATATTAAATATCGTTTTGCATAGAGTTACCACATTGTTCTGTGGAAAATTATAAATACTCGTATGTAGTACTAGTATCCATGTGTATACTAGTATGTACTAGTATTTTTGCTTTAGTCATATATGCAATAATCATTAGCCTTGACAGTCGATTACAGCAATTGGTACGTACACATAATATATTAGAACAATACGCGGTTGAACTGGGGTGTCGGAGGTGCCCCGGGGCATGCTCTCTAGTGTAGGCTTTTGCACCCTGGTGGTATGTGAGAGAACCGTGGAGTGTGTGTGTTGGTGTGAATGCTTTGCACTTTTTAAATATAGGTGATAGGCAGGCAGGTAGCATACTTTTTCTGAGTGAATGCGAACATTTATATTATATAAGTAGGTAGAGACCGGAAGACGTTGGATCCGATTCTCACTCAGGAGTGAGAAGTCCCGTCTACGGGGATTCGCGAAGTTTCAGCAAATTTTACGATCTTTCAGTTCATCTGAATGATCTTTTATTCTTTTCTTTTTTTTAAAGATTTTTTGCTGACACTTCGCATCGCACGATTTGTATCAGTATAAAACAGTTCGAAAAACTTTGCACCCAATGAGAACATTAGATTGCATCCCGTATCTTTTGAACTTAGCAAAGGATTTCGAACTTGTTTTATACTTAGTTATAAATTAACGCTTGCACCTCGCGATTCTTTAAAATTTACGAATATGTATATATAATATAATAAATATATATATATATTTTTTTTCTTAACTCTTTACCGAAACTTTTTTCATCCTTTAAATGCAAGCAGTTAATCTTAGTTTGTAATAGGTTCATCGATTAGAATGAATATTATATCTGCTGGAGCATTCGATTAAATGTGCCTGTGTAAATGTGCACGGTTGGTGGATTCTTTGAGTCCATTGATTGTCCGCAGGCTAGGATAGCTTAACGGTATATAAGTCAAATATTAATGAATCTTTCATTTTTCTTTTCTTTTTTTTTTTGTTTTTTTTTTGTTTTTGTTTTTAATGAATCAATAAGGAAATAAGCAAATAAATAAAGATCATTAGAAAATCGAGACGCGCCCAGGTAGAGCAGGAACGCAGTTAAGGATACGCGTTGGGATTCGTCAGTGCCGTTTGGGGTGATGCATTCGCGAATTTTGCCATGCCTCAGTGGTTTGACTATTTAGAAGAGATCGATACTTTACGTCGCAAGCACTTACCGCTCGTTAGGTTAAATTAAATAAAGAACACAAAAAAAAAACAACCAGCGAACCAGTGTTGTTTACTTCCCAATTCCTTTTAGCTTGCGTCTATTGCGTCTCGTTAAAAATGCGTGCGTTAACACGAGCGGTTTGAGTCTTGTTGCGTAATGTGAGATATCAGGTCGGGATAGGTCGGTTTTAGATTAGGGACGATTTCATTCTTATAGCACAAACCACTGCGGCATGTCAATTTTTGTGGGTGCGTTGCTTCGAACGGTAGGGCGTTTTTTGACGCGTAAACTTTTCATGCGTCGCACGTAGGGAATGCTCCAATGCAGTGGTTAGGGCACGAAGCAAGAAGAGGCCATGTGCCGAAGAGGCCCCCACAAACTGTGGCTCAAGAGGGCAACTATCGACTACGAGTCATTTTTCGAAGGTGGTCGGCATGTCGAACCCTTCGTTAATGGCTCGTGGTCTTATCAAAATCCCATTTACCCTTTTACCACGTTGACACTTATGCTCGTAGTAGTTTGTTCCTGGATCGGAGATGATGGACCATTCCATCTCCTTGCTACGGTGTTCCGCACTCGCGTACGGTCTTTTCTAATTAGAGTCAAGCTTTTTCAATGTCATTATTAATTAATAGAGTCTTTTCAATTTTTTTTCTTTTTTTCTTAAAGTAAAATCGAGTCATTGAGTTTTTCCTTTAAAAGTAGAGTCAATTTATCATTTCAAAGTATAGTCTTGTTGTCCCCTCTTGCATTTGTTTTTTTTTTTTTCTTTTATTTAAAGTCGAGTCGCCCACCCATTAAATTAAAGTCGAGTCGCCCTCCCTTTAATTTTTAAATTAAAGTCGAGTCACCCTCCCTTTTAAATTTTATATTAAAGTCGAGTCCTTGCATTTTAAAGTTTTAAAGTAAATAAAGTAGAGTCATTTCTTAGATTTTTAGTTTAAAACTAGAGTCACGCTCGTTAATTATTGTGTGGACGTCCGTGGCCTGCAGCAGCATTGGCACTCAGGAGTGCATATGGATTACCCAAGCATGTTGATTTTTAATTCAGAATAATCAGATATTTTTTTTCCCCTTTTATTCTCATAACTGCATAATGTGTATGTATATATACGAGATATATACATACTTCATAACTACATGTCAACATAGTACTACCGCGGGTCGCTCAATGGCCCATATGCGGTAAATAATGTGAAGGCAGGATTGTAAAATCATTTTTACAATTTCCTAATTTCACATTATCATCATCGTCATCATTATCATTATCATCATCATCGTCATCATCATCATCATCATCTTTTTGTAATCAGACTTTCTTTATTCTGATTATTCCGTTTATTCTGATTATTTTGCTTATTCTAATTATTCTGATTATTCTGATTAAAAATCTACAAGACTTGATGATTGACAACGAGTAAGGATAATATGCCTGCATTCAGGAATGCAGATGAATATATTATAGTAAGGATACACATTTCTCATTCAGAATGATCAAAAGTAAATAAATGAACGAAAGCACTGATGAAGATGCTTAATGAACAAATATTTAAATATTTCGCAATATACATTTCAAAAAATTAAAGTTATCTAATAATGAATAGAAAAACTATTCTTTTGTTCCATATATAATAATTTAATTATATTTAAACAGTGCAAATAAATCAAAAGACATTTAGAATCATTCTGATAAGAAATGTGTAAGTCTTGCTAGATGAATAAAACGAAACGAATGGCAGCCAGCACTCAGGAGTGCATATTAAAATATGTCAAGGGTATCCATTTTTATTCCAAAATATATCAACGAATAAATATGAAATGAGAGAATTAATAAGTATATATGAGAGAGAAAGAGGGAGAGAGGAAGAGAAAGAGGAAGTATTTTTATATTATATATATATGAAAGTTTCATAAGAAATATTTAGAAGATATAAATAATATTAACAAATGTTTAGACATATATTAGAGAAATGTGATTATTTTTGGAATAAAAAATGGATAAGTCTTGGTATATAAACGAACCGATAGAAATGGCTTGCCCGCACTCAGGAGTGCATATGATAGGTTCGCAGTAAGTACATGCCTGCATTCAGGAATGCAGATGAATATATTATAGTAAGGATACACATTTCTTATTCAGAATGATCAAAAGTAAATAAATGAACAAAAGCATTGATGAAGATACTTAATGAACAAATATTTAAATATTTCGCAATATACATTTCAAAAAATTAAAGTTATCTAATAATGAATAGAAAAACTATTCTTTTGTTCCATATATAATAATTTAATTATATTTAAACAGTGCAAATAAATCAAAAGACAATTTAGAATCATTCTGATAAGAAATGTGTAAGTCTTGTTAGATGAATAAAACGAAACGAATGGCAGCCAGCACTCAGGAGTGCATATTACAATATGTCAAGGGTATCCATTTTTATTCCAAAATGTATCAACGAATAAATATGAAATGAGAGACTATATGAGAGAGAAAGAGGGAGAGAGGAAGAGAAAGAGGAAGTATTTTTATTTTATATATATATATATGAAAGTTTCATAAGAAATATTTAGAAGATATAAATAATATTAACAAATGTGAGAGAAATGTAATTATTTTTGGAATAAAAAATGGATAAGTCTTGGTATATAAACGAACCGATAGAAATGGCTTGCCCGCACTCAGGAGTGCATATGATAGGTTCGCAGTAAGTACATGCCTGCATTCAGGAATGCAGATGAACATATTACAGTAAGGATATATATTTCTCGTTCAGAAAAATACAAAAATACATAAGAGAAAATGCACTCGTATATATTCAATGAAATACAATAAATGATAGTATATAATTAATAAATTTTTAAATTTTCTACTCTCATAATGTTTCTTTCAAAGAAACGAAATTAATATAATAAATAAATCAAGAATATTTCATATCCTTCCTAATACAATACGTATATTTATATTTAAGTAGAGTGCAAATGAACGAAAAGAATTTGTATTTTTCTGATTAGAAATGTATAAATCTTACTGTGCGAGCGATATGAGATATTGAAATGAACAGCCTTGCACTCAGGAGTGCATAATATATGTCAAGGGTATACATTTTTATTCCACATTATTTAAACGTTATTATCAAATGAAAGACTTTGTAGATACATAAAAATGTATATTTTGATTATATAATATATTAAATAAATATAATTATTTTGTGGAATAAAAATGCATAAGTCTTGGTATATAAATAAAACGAATGAAAAGGCTGCCCCACTCAGGAGTGGGGAAATAGTTTAGAATAGGGACAGGCCTGCATTCAGGAATGCACCTGAGATACTCAAGCGTATAGATTTTTATTTCAGAATAATATTAAATTTTTTCTATGATTACTACTATGTAATAATTCTATAAAATCGATAACCACGAGTTGTAAAACAACTCATATATCGTAACTATCGTCATCTTATTATACAGATGATTCTAATTATTCTGATTAAAAATCTATAAGACTTGATGTAATTATAGGGAAGTCAGGATCCGCGTTAAAACAAGCAGTGGCAATGAAATAAATTCATAAGCATATATATGCAAGAATATATTAAAACTTGTTGTCTCTAATACGCGTAATATTTTTCTATTTCATATACATATACAAAATACATGGTCCTAAAATTGTGAAATTGTATTAATATATTTTTTATAATTTAATAGATAAAAAGTGTCTTACATGTAAACGATGTAATGTGTACATGAGACACTTGATGTAACTGCATGTTTCGCGTTAGTATAAACGTAATAATATAAGATATATGTATTTTATCGATTAAATATAGATTTGATCTCGTTATGGATATGTTTATGGCAGTATACAAAATTGCGTATGCATTTTGTAATACGAGACAAGGTGCAGTATATGTTTGCTATTTTTCTTGTTTTTTCTTGTTTTTTCTTTTTTTTTTTTTTTTTTTAACGCGGCTTAATTCTTAAATATTGTCAAATATTTACAATTCTTTTCCTTTTTTTCATAACGTATCTTGAATAATTTCTATCTTGTATCTGTAGTTATATTAATTAATTGACAATTGATTATACAATTAGATCCACGCATAATTTCATATTTTTATTTAAATGTAGAACTTGTTTTCTAATGCATCGAGAATTCTACATATTCAGTGCTAATTTTTTTTCCATTTTAATTTTGTTTTTTCCATTTTAGTTTTCTTTTCCATTTTAATTTTCTCCCCCCTTTTATTTCAGCATTACAATCTGTGGCTAAATATATGCATATAAAATTTTTAATTTATTGAATTATCAAAATTATGAAAATGTTTAGCCACGGATTGTAGATATTATTTTGTCTTTACACACATGCGTTTTTATATAGTTTTCTGTTACAGAAAGGCATCCTTTTAACGTTCCTGGGTTAAATATTGGAAAATATCCCTTCACGTAGCAGTGGGTATTAACAAAAGTGTTGGAAGTAATATTTCAAGATTCATCATACTATCATAGTATAGCACGTTAAAGTATTTATTCGTTTGAAATATTAACAAAAATTTTTAATCGATCTAAACAGAGTCGATTTCTGTTCCAGGAAATATCATCTAAATCGGCAAGATCTGATTCAAGCTTCGTTGGTAGTTCTTTTCGTTCGTAAGAGTGTTGTGTGCATGTGTATGTGTTTGTGTGTGTGTGTGTGTATAGGTATAAAATAACTCATATTCTAATATATTTTTTATTTCCAGAAAGTAATAAAATTTCTCATGTCCATAATGTTCGTTCATTATATAAAATGTGCTAATTGTTTCGACTGCTTCTTGTTTAATTATAAAATGTTTCTGATGCTTTGTATTCATAGGTGACTGTGGACAGCAGAATGATAATTTTTTAATATGCAATTTATACATTATTTCAATTGCTTCTTATTTAATTATGAAACGTTTTTGACGTTTTATGTTTACAGATGGCTGCAGGATTATTATATGAAATTCACACATTATTTCGATTGTTTCTTGTTTAATAATCATGAAATGGTTTAGATGTTTTATGTTCACAGGTGACTGCTGATTTGGAATATGAAATTTGCATATTATTTCCATTGTTTCTTTATTAATTATGAAATAGTTTAGATGTTTTATGTTCACAGATGATTGCTGATTTATTATAAGAAATTCGCATATTATTTCGGTTGCTTCTTATTTAATTATGAAATGGTTTAGATGTTTTATGTTCACAGATGATTGCTGATTTATTATAAGAAATTCGCATATTATTTCGGTTGCTTTTTATTTAATTATGAAATGGTTTAGATGTTTTATGTTCACAGGTAGCCATACTATTTACATCATATGAAGATATAATTCATCATATGAAGTATATAATTATATGTTAATAATTAGATGATAAGATAATATATATACTGCGACAAAACATTATATTATTTCTGTTGTGTGATAGATAATAAGATGGTATCTATATAATATTAGATATTCTTATTATGAAATAATATTGAATGAAATGCATAATTTTATATATAAGGTGTATTATAAGCGTATTATATATATATTATAGGCGTATTATATATATATATTATAGGCTTATTATATATATATTATAGGCGTGTTATATATAAGGTATATTATAGGTGTATTATATGCGTATGTTAAGCGTTCCGTTGTATTTTTAATTTCAATATAATGTACATTTATGCGCGGTGTGTCCACGTTAGTTTAAAGGGAATAGAATTCCATATGAAGGGCTCTATTCTTTACCGGGTACGTAGGTCGATATCAAACGGATTCATAAATTTTCGTCTAATCGCGATTGATTAGAAAAAAGTTTGTGATTCGTTTCGCGATTGTTTCTTTCTTTTTCCAAATTATAATAATTATTATTGAATATGTTATAATAATGATATTATATATAATTGATTTTATATAATTCCGAAGTAATTGATATTAACAATAGAGTCTTTAGCCCGTGGGTCTCCATATGCAGCAACCTCCATGCGGTGAGACCTGGTAATCGATATTACTTGCGATATATGATAATTGTAAATAACGCAAGTACTGTCGAGCTAATGGCTGCATTTATATTCAATCAAAATTTATTATTTTTCATTTTTCCATATCGTTCATTTCTAATGTCTCAATGGAGATATAGATAAATTATTTAAATAATCATTAATGTACACGGGTACAATTAACTAATCATTGAACAATAATACATTCCTTTAAACATTAAAACGACTAAAACACGCGAGAAACTTAAAATAAATCCGATTAAATATTTCAATACTTCAAAATTTTATCTCGCGGTAGTTGATCTTGCATAATATAAACATAAATATGAACAGAAACGGCTATTGGATCAGTCTTCCATTGGATTCGGACGAGCGATCATCGAAGTTCTCTCAGGATATGTCTTTCTTGCACGCATCAACGAAGAGTTAAAGTAAGTATATTTCTATATCATAGATATCTTGAATAATTTATAAAATTTCTCATTATTACAGTGATACCAATTAGATCGTTTATATTTTTCTGTTACAGAACTTCATTGCAATTCGCGCGCGTAGCAATGAATTAATCGAGTCTTTGTATCGGTAAAATAAAGATATCGCCAATTAGAAGCAGTTTTTTGTACGTTCGCGTTTCGCGATTTAAAAGACAATTGCTTTTGCATCGACTGCGTGCAATGCAGTCGTTAGAGTCAGTGTTTGTTCGCAAAGTTTACTACTTTTTTAACGGTCGCACAGACTGTATATATAAATAAGACAATAGAGTTTCGCGAAGTAGAGTCAGTGACCGTCCGTTTAAAGAATAACTATCGCGTAATAGAGTCAGTGCATCATCGAAGAGGATTATCTCGACCAAATTCGATGTCGACCTACCTCATGTTCAACCACCTACGAATCGTCCACCCTCAATTTCTACCTAAAACGCGGTCGATTGTTTTAGAGCCGTCACAAAATTTCATAATTAGTGAGTGAATATTTAAAGTCCCTTCGATCGCTCTATCATTTCGAGAACGAATGGTCCGAATCGGCACGAGCGATACGGTTGTAATTAATTAATAGTGAAAGAGCATTTTGAGTGACCACGAGTAAATCTCTTCGGAGATGAATGGTTTTTTTTATTTTTTGCTTCGATTCATCGTCGATTTTTACGCGAGAATACGGAAAGGATAGGGAGAATATTCGTGTTCTCGGGCGCGATTAAAACTCGTTCGAATGCTCTTGTCGTACTGAAAACGCGAATTGTAGAGTAGAATCACTTTTTTTTTCTATAACACTCACGTGAATCTTCGGGCGCGATTAATGGCCCCTATCGTGGAGTTGGCTTTATTTGCACGAAACTACAATTAGATCATCTCGTGGGTCTCCAGATGCAGTAACCTCCACGTGGTGAAACCTGGGTCGGTATTACTTGCGAAATCTAATTGTAAATCATGTAGCGCAAGTACTACCGAGCGAATGGTTGCATATTTCAAGACTTTTTCAATATCCTTTCAATATTATTCTAATTAAAGATTGAAGTACTTACATTTTACATTATTCTTATTTAATCCCATTTATTTTTAATCTTAGCCTCTCAGATTAAATACCACAGTTAATATTCTTCTACTCATGTTAGCGATCATAACCACATATTTCACAAATCAAATTATGTATCTGCAATCTAACGATATTGCTTATTATCTTTCATACGTTATTTATTTCATCGGAATATCGAGGCTTAAAAACTCTTAAAACCTCTTCAGCTATATGAATAAGTTTATCTAGATACCAAAAAAAAAGGAAATATGAAGTTTGTACAATCGACAACAAAGACTTTTCTCAATTAATCTATCTTCATTGAAATATAATCTGCAATATCGTTTTTATTTGCTTTTATCAGGCGTACCACTGTTTTTACTGCAATATAAATATTTCCTTTAATTAGCTCGAATATTGAATTACACTCGAGCCGAGCCTATAGATCGACGATACAATAGGCGCATAGTGGGGGTAAGGTAGTATTTCTCTATTGCGTTTATAATTCATATTTTGTCCATACTTGTCGCTGAAGTCGCATGCGCTACAAGCGAAAACCAGTGGGACATCCTTGAAGGAGTTCTCTTCCTTATGAGTTTGCAAGCTTTCAATCAATTTTTTTCAATTCTTACTTACTCAGTCTTAAAAATAAGTGGTGTTGCGTCATACGAAGAAATATTGCTTCTCCTACCTCCTGACTTTGTTTATATTCATTCGAATAAATTAATATCAGACCGCATATTTTCAATTAAATGATCACAAATGCATTATTTATTATGACGTTTTTATTTGATTCTATCAACAAAAAACAATATATATATATATATATATATATATATATCAAATTATTAATAATGTAAATTAAAATCTTAAATAATTTTTTCCTGAAAAAATTAAGATTAGTTGTTATTAGTGTTATTCATTGGTAACCGTAATAACTTGTCCTAAATATTATTCTCTATTATGAATTTTGTTTATATTAAGATATATGGATATTTGTAAGTAAAGATTTTACATGTTCTAGTCGCATGAAATTGAAATAATTTGCTCATATTATTATTGTATAAACTCATAGATTTTCTACAGCATTTGTATCTCTTTAACATTTGTTCTTCTAGCGCAGTTTTTAAGATATTCCAGGATGAAAGGTGTCAGTTTAAATGGGAAAAAGTGTATTGTGCAATTTGGAAAATGTGAAATTACTCATTGATAGACTATCGTCGTAAATAATCACCTCCATATCATGGAACGGAATCAGAGTAGGTCTGCGTTAAAAATTATAAGTTTTGGCCGGTATTATACAAAACGAAAATGAGATGGAACTATTTCAATTAATATAGTACTTACAGTTTACTGAGACATATCATTTTTATTCACACATTGTATAATGTGTATTAATTACACCATTGTATATACCCGCGTACTAAAAACTTCTTATGTATTATTATTATTATTATTATTATTATTATTATTATTATTATTATTATTATTATTATTAATTAGCTGACACGTAACAATGTATTACTAGCACAATATAAATTTGACATAATTTTTCGAATGCATTAATTTTTGCTATACTGACGATATCTTTTTATGCACATTAAATATAATATAACAAAACAATAAAGTGACTTTTATCTTGTATAAAAGATACATTTTCTTTTTTTAATTAAAATTTGACTATAACTTCATGTATAAAAGTCGTTAAATGTGCATGATTATCCTTATTTTCTATAGAGTTATTTAAATTTTGCATTGTTAAAATTACCGCGCCTCTCCCAATATATTTATGTATATATATCAAATGTTAATGTTAGGAATAATGAGAACACTTTCCCTTATAATATACGCGCGTTAACGTATCATCAATGCAAAATAAACAATCGCAAATTTATAAAATACTTGATAGATCATCCATTATTCATCCATAAAATTGCAATTGAACAATTATACGAAACGTAACTGTGTTTCGTTATATCTTTTAATGTCATTTCAATATGAAACAACGGCGAACGAAATGAGAGGCAACACTTTTAGAAATAAAATTTGAAAAGATATTTATTGAAATCAACATTTCACGAATTATACTTCTCTACTAATACACACGCAACAGAACAATAAGTCTATTGTTAAAATCTTTGTATGCTTGATTATTTGTGAAATGTCGATTTTAAATATGTAACCTAGGTCAAAGTTACACAAAGAAATTTTTACAAATATAAGCATCTTCCATGTAATATACAATGTAAGAAGCGTGCAGGTGCTTATTGTTATTTTAACATATTAATGTTCACCTTACATATGTAACATACGAATGTGTCTGCATATTAGTGTTGAAATATTTATTAATATTATATTAAATTACGTTATTGATTAGAGAGAAAAAAAATGCACTCGCAGAACGGTAAACTTTCAACAGGAAAATAACGTAATTCTCTGACATATTTCAAAAATTGTTTGGATCATATAGGGGAGAGAAGCAGGTATGTATATTGGGCCAATAACTATAAATTGTACATGTTAATAATTAAGCTAGAAACTCAAAGTGCTTATTTTTCTAATATTCATACAGAAACTTATTTAATTTATTTTTTGAATTTGAATTGCCCATATACGCATCTTGCGCGTTTGAATATTGTAATACTAAGTCGACATTTCTATATATTGTTCACTTTCATACTAAATAATTATATTTGAGTAATCATGTTTTTCACCCTTAAAAAAGAAATTCGACCAAATAATTGTTGCATAACTCTATAATAGAGTTGGTGGTCCATATGTGACAACATTTCACACTTCATATCTATTAATATTAACTGAAGACTTTTTTCCATATTTTTTGTCTCTGGTGATGAGTTTAATTATTGCAGTATAAAACTGCTTTTCATAACATGTGTTTCTGTAAAAGCAGAATAATTTACATTCAATGATAAGAGTTCGGTGGTAATTAATTATATTAATTATTATTAAATTTATTAATCTTACTTTTGGTAAGAGAAAATGAAAATTACATTTCTCAGCAGCACCCAGACTTAGACGACTCAATAGGACGTCCGTGTTCTATCTTAACCTTGTTTGCTGGATCACTTGTTCCACTCGAGGGTGGTCCTACTCTACTTTTAATTTCTGCAGCCATTGTCATAAATGCTTGTTCTACATTTAAAGCATTTTTTGCAGATGTTTCTAAGAATGGAATACCAAGTTGATCTGCATATTCCTAAAGAAATATATAGTAGAAAATAGAATAGAATAATCAAATAAAAGAAAATAGAATAGAAGGACACAGTATGATAATACGGTTTGTACCTTGGCTGTAGTATAATCGACTACTTTTTTTGTATGAAGATCACATTTGTTTCCGACCAGAAGTTTATTGACATTATCACAGGCATAACGATCAATTTCTTCTAACCATTGTTTTACATTATTAAATGTATCTTGGTCTGTGCAATCATAAACAACGATAATACCATGTGCGCCTCTGTAATAAGAACTTGTAATTGTCCTAAATCTTTCTTGGCCCGCTGTATCCCAGATTTGCAATTTAATTGTTTTTCCATCTAAATCAATTGTTCGTATTTTAAAGTCTACACCGATGGTACTGATGTAACTTTCTGTGTATGTATCATCGGCAAAACGTAATAGCAAACAAGATTTTCCAACTCCAGAATCTCCAATTAACAACAATTTGAACAAATAATCACTGAAAAAAAATTATATAGAAATTTTTTTAATGAAATTTGATAGAATTATACATAATAATTTACTATATTTCTATTACTACTGTAATATATAAGTAATTCGTATAACACAGACAATCAAATTCTCTTCCTTTATATTTTTATGAATCTTATATATGATTATACTACAAATATATACTTGTTAAGAAATTTCTATGCAATATATTTTATATATTGGAAATATATATATGAATAAAGTGAAAAAAGAATCATTATGTTTTGCAAAATTAAAAAAAAAAAAAATCTAAAGTCCAACCTATATTAAATACGTATAGATTCAATTACAGATCACACAAAATATAATTAGTTAATTAATTAAACTTTTAACGTTTAACGTTATTCAATATGTGCTTATTAAGATTACATATGTTTTTATACATATACATCTTAATATTGAACTATTCGAAATTTATCAAACTAATAAAATAATTTATGATATTTTAATTTTGCACGTAACAGCTGTAAAAATGCTTCCTTGTGATATCATTTATATTATATTGATAGGTTTAATTTTGTCAATTTTTCATAGTTTAATACAACAAAAGAAAGCTATATGTAAACGTATGAGAATGAACTTCTAAAATGGGGACGGTGAAGGTGGGGGGAGAAGAGGGGAAAGGTGGATCTGTCAGATAGTTCAGCTTGAATTCTTTTAGATGATTAGACAAAAGAAAACTATATTACGTAAAATTGTTTTCATTATTTTCATCGGATCCTTTATCATCGTAATAAGAGAGAGAGAGAGAGAGAGAGAGAGAGAGAGAGAGAGAGAGAGAGAGAGAAAAGTAAATGGGTTAAGATCGAAAAATTGGAAGGGATATCTGTCTACGATGTCTACGTAGAAAGAAGTTTACTTACTATTCAGGATTCATCGTGGACATGCTATGTCGATATAATACGTTCACTAATATTCGTATATATTTTTCACCTCAAATCTATAAACGATTCACGTTAAAACGATATACAACCTCTCACGAAGAGCAAATCTGCGGATTCACTAATCACGTTCTCTAATGCGAAGGAACTGTAACAATGGCGGTCGCAGCAACTCCTCCCAAACGAACGAATGAGACGACCACCATTGACGTAATGCCAGAATGGCAGCAGGTGCTGTTTCACTCCCTCTACTTGACGGGAACCGAGCAACTTTAGAAAAACATGACGTCTGCGCATAATTCCCCTCTCATTGCTTCTTCATTTATATCCGTCTCCCTTTTTCTTTTCCTTCAATTTTTTTTATCTTCGTTTCTCTATAAAACTCTGATTTTACGATAGAATCTATCGATGGCCATGAATATCGTCCTTAAATATTAAATTATAATTTCTTTTTGTTTTTGTTTTTTTTTCTTGTTTCTTTTTTTTTTGTCTTTCTTTCTTTCTCTCTTCCTTTAAGGACAAATTCCATTGTTCAAGGCAAGCGTACAAATGATATTATCAGAAAAAGAATACCGACCGGAAAATACAAATTATATCTCTGTTTTTTTATTATTTATTAGTAAAAGATATAATTGTATATAGATATGTATATATATATATTTTTTTTTAATCTCTCTTCTCTTCAATCGTCCTTCACTTTGAATCCATTTAAATTATTTCATTGGAGTAAAAACAATAATGGCTAATTTCCATGAAATTATTGAAAGCCAATCGGCGATCATCATTATTTATATATCGATTTTTTTATTTTCAATTTCAAACTATATTTTACATATTCTATGAAATAACGTTTGTTAAAGTAACGTTTTTCAAATATTTTGTTATACATTAACGTTTGTTTGGTGTACAACGAACTATTTCTTAGGTCGATTTCACTTCATGTATTCAATATGGGTGACTCGATGACTGTGCTATATGTTGCAATATGATTTCATAATACTCGATGTGGTCCATTTAAATCGTGTTACAGTTGAAGTTTTAAAGTGTTTGTAAACATAAATAGTCCGTTAAATAAGTTATTTTAAAAATGTTGATACTAGTACATTAATGTTAATAATATATCGATGACAAAGTTAATATTATTTATATAGAAAATCAGTCTTAAAGTTGTCAGAGACTGTAATGACAGAATTTTCTTTATGTTTAGAAGTATTGAGGGTTATCTTTGATGTCATTAAAATATTCACAATCAGTTGATACACCAAAGCTTTCTTTTAGAAATGTAGATGGAAAGAAATTAGGATTAAGCGAAGGCTGTTCAAGCCCAAACTTTGAATCCTATGGTGTTATAAAGTTTATATTACACAATAATGAACCAGTAAATGTTATTGCCAGCGGCTTGTCACTTGTCTGCGTAACATTACTGTTGTGGATAATATTTGATAGCTTTGTGCCTTCTCTTTTATCTACTTTTGCTTTGATATTGTACTGCAAATATTACTTTACTTCTACAAAGAAAGGTTAACCTTATTATAAAATATTTTTATATGAATAGCTTCTTATATATTAATTATTCGATTAAATATTTCTCTTGATTTATCTAGATATATTATTAATAGTACCATCAATCGGTGTACATATTACTATAGAGAAAATATTTGCTGGCTTTAATTCATATACATTTTTACCATGGGATTCAATAGAGGATTTATTTATTAATGAAGTAATTACAAGTGTAAGTGAAACAAATAATCTATAGAATATGTGTGTGTGTGTGTGTGTGTGCGCGCACACGCATGCGCCTGTGCGTGCATGCGCGTATATATATATGTGTGTGTATGTGTATATATATATATATATATATACAAATGAAAGATATATTATTTTCAGCAAAGAGTCTTGTATTATTTGACATTTATAGTGAAGGAATCAATCAATGGTAGAGATCAAATAAGATTGGTTCCTTTGTTTCAAGATCTTTTACCTGAGAGAAAATGCCTGGAGTACATATACATAAAATTAGCGAATTTGATTGGCTTGAACAACAGGAAGGATCTACGTTAACTGTACCTGGATCTTATTGGCTATGTTATAAAAATAATATTTATAAGTTCACTTTTAAATATCATCGTACAATTAGGTAATACATTACACTGCTTCTTGATATAAACTATATTTTCTTTATATTTATTTATCTCATTTTAGGAATTCTAAGAAATTCATCTATGGAAAAGAATTAATGAAAGTAATCAGAAGAATTATAAAAAGTCAACCACGTCAAGGGCAACAGTTTCGTACAAAACATATTCTTGTAACATACAGTATCCTTTGTATAATTTAAAAAAAAAATTATATATGTACATATTTAAATGATAAAATTAAGTTTACAAAAATAACAGATAGTGTAAATTTAATCCAGAATTATTTTTCACAACCATTGCGTTGTAAAAATAAATATATATATATGCTTCTTTAACGGTTATATACTTCTAGATCATACATCATGGACACGTCAGGATAAAATGTTTGCCATTCTTAAATTTCAGAAACATACAGAAGCTGCTACAGTTTCACGAGCAATTGTACTTTCTGTAAGAATTTTTAAAGATGAAAGCTATATGCCGGATGGTATGGTTATTCATTCAGAAACTGAATCAAAAACAATTAAATCTTTAAATCATATTAACAAAGATAATGGAAAAAAAAATATAGAAAGTGAATTTAAGGTAGATACAAAAACTTCAAATGCTGATGAATTACAAATTAATACTACAGATATAAATAAGGATGTAAATAATTTAAGTTCACATTATGATCCAAATAATTCGACTTTATCAAATGTAAACAATGAAAATACAACAGATAAAGCCAACATAATAGAATATAATAGGAAGATCTCATCGAATGTTTCTTTAATAAATGAATCTGTAAATACAGAAAACAAAGATGCATATAAGAACAAAAACTGCTCCATATCGTTTAAGGAAAGAGGAGCAGAAAAAAATGAATATCAAAATAATATAGAAAAATCATCTTTATCAAATAAGATCGAATTCCAGCAAATGATGCAACGCGAAGATACTGAATTACAACAAATGAACAATAATTCGGCAAATAATACAATAAATTCGAATGATGAAGGCGTTATAGATTCTGTGAATTTACCATATCAATATCTCATCGAAAAAGAAATAGAAAGTGCAAAGAAGAAAGTTGTTCGTATTTCTTTGTTAAATGTTAATAAATCAATTTCAATAAATGGAAATAAAGAATTGAATGCAGATTCTACAACTAAATCTGAAAATAAGCACATTAAGAAAGTAGTGAAAGAAAACAATGAAAATGATAAGAATTATAATAAAAAACATAAAGTTTCTGAAACAGCACAAAGTAATGAAGAGCAATGTACAAAATCTACAAAATATCTATCAGCAGATTTGAAAGAATGGGTAAATAATCATGATAAAGTAAATAAAGATCATAGCAAATCTAAAAGAAATGAAGAATTGGAAAAAAAAATAGATGATAATACAGCAAAATCCTCCAATATTACTGATTTAATAATGGAAGGTCGTATGTTTATGATTCAACAGGATCAAGATGTTGTATCAGTTGTAGAACAAAAAACAAAGTCAGATATAGATGAAGTTTTAGAAAATTCAGAAAAATTCGAAACTAAGGACGGAGAGAAATGTTTATTAAATTCTAGTTTGTTGAAATTGGAAAATTTGATAACAATGATCGAGGTGCCAAAAGAAAGTATTAAAAGTAATTATGATAGTAAAATAACAATAAATGATAATTTATCCTCAAATTCAATATTTATAACAGAAGATTCTATTAATGATCAGCGCATAGAAACACCAATAAATGTGATGGATCCATCCACATTTATTGATTCACAAAATATTGCTACATCAAGCAAGTCGTTTATTCATAATGAGGAAAATGAATCAAATATGAAGAATGTTGTTATATATGATGAAACAACAAAATGTGAAGAAAATGTATTAGAAAATATTGAAGATGAAAAAAATAATATTACTTCGGAGATACAATATTGGAATGATGAGTCTACAAATTTTTTTAAAGAAACATCAAATTCTTTTAAAAGACTTGATATAAAAGATGATTTAATAACGAATTTTGAACACAATTTCAATGCTTTTGAAGATTATATAAATAATAGTAGGCAATCTAAACTTGTAGAAACTACTGATAATTGCAACATTAATTCGAACAACGTTTCTAATGTTCCAAGAATAATTTCAAGTCAAATTATAACAATAGATCAAATGCCATTAGCATTACAAAATATAGTCAAAGAAAAATTATCGAAACGTAATACATCGGTAAATCATGAATCAAATCCGCACGATGCTTCATCATATATTACAAGATTAACGTCATCTGATAACTCAACAGTAGTAGATGTAACGAGTACAGTAGAATCTTCGGATACTGAATTATCTAATGTGAAAAAATGTTCGGCTCCATCACCTAATAATACTAAGACCAAATATGATAATGCATCACCTATATGTTCAAATATTGAGGACACAGAAGAAACAAAAGTATCATGCAAAAAAATAAAAAAATCAAATGATTATGATGCAGAGGGTCAATCTACTGAAACGGAAAATAATAAAACAATACCATCTACTCAACACAAAATATATTGTCAAAAACAAAAAAGGAGACATAGAAAAAGGAAAAAACAACAAGATTGTAAATACAATACAAAGATGAAAGTAAAAATGATGAAAATGTCGACCCATATAACTAACGCAGTTAAAACAACAAATTCTACTGTACCAAACAAATTACAAGACATTACTGAAGAATTTTATCAGGATTTAATGCAACATGGTAAACATAGTAATAATACTTTTGATGAAAAATCTTTAAGGCATACAAGAAGATCGTTATATTTACAAACAGATATAAAAAATGAGGATAAACGCATAGAGATGTTAAAGTTTATAGACGATATTACAAGAGGTGTTAAAGTTGTCGTAAAACGTATGAGTATAGAAAATATTACCAGTATTTTAAGAAATAATTCCTCCTTAGCCTATGTAAATTAATAAATTGTATTATATAGTAAAAAATCTAGTTGATTGCTTAAATAATACATATATCAATTGTATTAGAGACTGCTTTCTCTTATATAATATTAATAATTAATTATATTCTATGCAAATGTATATTCTTATTGTATCGTAACGTTTCTTATTTGATTATTGTTACAAAAAATGTATGATGTCCAAATTACATATGAAACAGTTTATTTATTTCACAGAACTTCTCCTTTTCAATTTGTTCTACGACCATTCTTAGATTATCAATTTTATTTAACATTTTTTTTAACTGTATACCTTGATGTTTATAAGGTACATTTTGTTTTTTTGACGCAATATTTAAAAGCGCATTTTGCTCTTCTGTTAGGGGCTGTATATCCTGATATATTTTTACATTTGGCACAACTCTTACAGTCTGTAATGTGTACCATATAAAATAAATAAATTTATAACAGTAATTCGTTTGTGTGGGAGAGAGTGTTGTGTGTGTGTGTGTGTGTGTGTGCGTGCGTGTGTGCGTGTGCGTGTGCGTATGAGAATAATATAAATATATGTACGTGTTTAAAAGTAATTATTACCTGTATGTCGGTGGTTAATCTAATACATTTTTCTAATTCTTCAGCACATAATAATGGATAGCGTTCTCGAGCATCACAAACTTCAAATAGTGCATCTTCACATTGTTCTTCCAAATCATCTGAAAATGACTATGTAAAAATATTCTATCATATTGAAAAGCGTTATGTACTTAAATGTATTTACTCATTGTTATTAATTTTATTTTGTCTGTACAATTTTAAAAATATTATTATAGTATTGATTTATTTGAATACAAACAAAAATAATAATAATAAAGCGTTCTACATTTACGATTTCAAATAATATCATCAGGTATACTCGTGAAGAGTTGCGCAATTTATAAAAGAAGTGTTGCCAACTGTATAACTTAAAAATGATAACATGACATTACAATATCATTATTGAAATATAATTGCTATCTTTAAAAATTGGGAAATATTTGGGGGAAAAAAAAATTATATCGCGTTTAAAAATATTCATGTACAATGAACAAGATGTTTTTTCAATAATAATCGAATAAATTATTTTGAAGGATATCTATACGTATCGCGGCTCAATTTAAATGTTCTATCTAATGAAATATTCAGAGATGATACAACACTTTTAAAGTTGTTTTAACAGGTGTATTGTTAAACGGAAATCAATCTTATTAATACTTCCGTCCATGTGGCAGGTTCTTGACTACTTCCAAGTGAATTGCATATTTTCATGTGAGCTTAAATGTCGTATCGCCATTAGTGCGCGGAATGCCGTTATCTTGAACGATTCAAGAAACAGTTAGCTAAATTGTTCTTTCTTTTTCCCCTATTTCATTGGCATAGAAAGAGTATACGAACGAATGTTCAATAATCTTTCGTGTTTTCACAATACGTATTTGTGGTCATCGTAACTTTATAGAACCCTTTTAAAATTTTTTCTTTGCTCTCGGTCTCACTCGTGTAATGGGGTATCTTAAAGCAATAGGTACTGCTTTCATTTACTCTGCTTTTTTATTAGCTGTGATTACATTTTTACCAGGACTTCCTCCAGATGCTAACTTTTTAGAATACAGGTAGAGTTTATATATATATACTTTATGTTTATATATATATATATAAGATAAACGTATTTTAATAAATATTTCAGCATAAAACCGCCAACTAAGCTAAGCGGAAAATTGGATATTAATAATCGCTTAAATGAGATAGAATTTTTGCACGTTGGAAAGCTTAAGGGTCCTGAGGCCTTTGATTCTTATAACGGAGAATTATATGTCGGTTTAGATGGTGGCTATGTTGTTAAAATCGATGAGAAAGGAATTGTACCTTTTGTAAAATTTGGTAGTAAATGTGGTAAGTTGAAAGGTTTTTAATTAACATTTATATTTATATGATTATCAATTACCTTTCTATAAAGTATTAAAACATAATTTTGTTTCTACTTATAATTGTGCAAATGATAATTAAATTTATTAAAACTTATAGATGGAATCTTGCAATATCATGAATGTGGTAAAGTTTTGGGTATGAAGTTTGATAAAAAAGGCAATTTGTATGTCGTTGACACTTATTTAGGTATTTTTAAAGTTGATCAAAGTGGAAATTACCAAAAAATTATTGACATATCTAAACCAATAGCTAATAAAATTCCAAAAATACCTAATAGTTTAGATGTAGCAAAAAATGGAGATATATTTTGGACAGATTCTAGCACAGATTTCTCATTATATGATGGTGTTTATACCATGTTGGCTAATCCATCTGGAAGGTATAAATTATCTTTCATAATATTTTATAAAAAATAAATATATATTCATTTATATACACATACATGTATATATATTTTATATTATTATTTATTGTAGACTTATTCGCTATAATGCAGCTACAAAGACCAATGAAATATTACTTGATGATTTGGCATTTGCGAACGGAGTGAAATTAAGTAAAGATGAGAGTTTTTTAATTGTAGTAGAAACATTAGCTTCACGTATTATTAAGTACAATTTGAAGGGACCTAAAGCAGGACAAAAAGAAATATTGCTCGAAGGTCTTCCTGGCATACCAGATAACATAAACGTTGACAATCATGGTGGCTTCCTAGTTGGTATATATTCTTATGTAGATCCGGAACATCCTCTATTAATACAAACGTTAATGCCACATCCGTATTTAAGAAAATTGTTAGTAAGACTTCTCGCATTGTTAGAAGCTCCATTTAAAACAATACAGAATGTTTATCCAAATTTTTACGTAGAAAGAATTATTCATGCAATTGGTTCGTTAGAAACAATAAATTTTATGCTTGTACCTATATCCGGAGTATTGCAATTGGATGCCACAGGAAAACTTATTGATGTTGCATATGTAAAAGATAAAGTGAATTGTATAAGTTCTGGTTTTATTCATAAAGGATATCTATGGCTTGGATCACCACATAATGAATTTGTAGCTCGAGTACCCTTAGAACAAGCCTTTCCTCATTTAGCAAAAACGGAGAAATTAATGCATCATTCAAATCAACAAGATACAAAGGAACGTCCAAAAATGCATAGTACAACGTTAAAACCACAAATTGTAGAGACTCCTACCGTTCAAACAAAATCAACAACAGCAAAACCTACAAGCAAAACTGCAGGAAGTACTTCTACACCAACTGCAACAAGTCCCAAAGCATCTACTAAGCAGGAAAAAGTAACTACTTCCAAACCAAGTACAACATCACTACCAAGTACCACTGTCAAACCAAGTACAACATCGGTACCAAGTACTACTGTCAAACCAAGTACTACATCGGTACCAAGTACTACTGTCAAACCAAGTACTACATCGGTACCAAGTACTACTGACAAACCAAGTTCTGTATCAAAAACAACTCCAACTCAAAAAACAACCACAACTGCAACTAAGCCTGCGGCAAAATCAAATACTGAAACGACTCCAAAATCTAACAATAAGGAAATTAAATCGGACACAGCGAAGAATAAAGTAAATTCTGATGTTAAGTCAGAAAATATAAAGGAGACAGATTCAAGATCAGAGATAAATAAACAAACAGTTCAAAATAGTCAATCTAATGCTCAAAAACAAGTGCAAAAGGAAGAACGTAAAAATAATGAATCTTCTAAAAAAAATAATAACATTCCAAAATAAAAACTAACATTAAGACATAATTATTTAAAAAGTCAAATAAGGCAGGGTTGTTATTTTATATTATGTTTTATGTTTCAAGTTGATTTAGTTATAAGATAGAATTTTTATATTTCAAAGTACTGCGCGTACTCAATTCTCTTAAATACATTCCATAAAGATTTTTGATGCAGTTAATTTTTTATTATAATATATATTGTTCAATTGTAATAATGAGCAAGACAAAAGATGCTTATATAAATATCTATTAGAGACTGTGATTTATATTTAAAAATAAGCACGAAATTATTTTGTTTTACAAATTCTTTCTCTCTCTCTCTCTCTCTCTCTCTCTCTCTATATATATATATATATATATATATATATATATATATATGTAGGCATGTGACCGGAGGATTATGTTCTCGATATAGCAATAAATGTAACAGATGATTATCTTCAAACTTACTTGGGATATTTAAAAAATCTTTTAAATCTTTAAAAATAATTTTAGCTTAATGTGAAAGTCGAAATGAATTAATTCAAAATGACAGGCATTTCAAAAATTAAACCTTTCATAAAAAATTATATACAATATCGAATTAAGTTAAAAAAAATAAATAAATAAATATTGTGCAAGAATGTTACTAGAGACATTGATGTGAATTACATAGGTCGTGCCTATTCTGTGTTCTACACAGGGATTCTACTGATCGTATAATAAGGTCAATTAGTTAATAAGACGTAGTTTTAAATGTTTATAAAGAATTTTTTGAGATTATTAAAAATTATGAGAAATTGTTTATTTATTGAATGAATTCTTCATTTATCTTTGATGATATTGATAATTTATTTATATCTTTATTGTAAAGAAATAAGAGAAAATTGAATGTGTTAAAATGTAAAAAGGGAAAATGAAAATAAATTTTCATATGTTAATTCATATCTCAATATATTAAATACATATACTAAGTTTATATATATATATATATATATATATATGTTTATATATATATATATATATATATATATATGTTTATATATATATATATATATATAAATAAAATATTTTTTCTATGAATTAATTTTAATGAAATTAAGCTAATTATTACTTTTCAATGCTCGAAATGTTATACCATAACTATATATTTCACAATAAAGTTATTATTTTATGTTTATTGGTGTTCTTTCAAACATATATCTTGGTCATATATTAATAGAGGTATTCATTTTTTTTGTTGTATAATATTTTCATAAACATGATTTACATTTTAAAACTACAATTCAGATTCGATAAAGTAAATATATAAAATTGAAAATATTTAATGAATCTATTTAAATATTAAGCTGTTTTGTTACAAATATTGGCAATAAAGACTTCAACTTCTTACTTAAAAATATCTTAATCTTCCATAAAAATGTTGGCTTTTTAACCGAATGCCAATATCCATTTCTTTTAAATTGTGCAAATTTCTCTGCTTTGACTAAAGACTTGTAATATATCAATGTAGATTTGTTATTTAATAAATAATCTTGATCATTGCATATTGAAGCAAAACCTACCTTTAATAATTCTTCCGCAATATTTAAACATTTCTAAAAATATTTAATATTAATGATATAAAAAGTACATGTAGCACGTATAATGAAATATAATCATAAAAGGGAAAACATATTTTTATGTACCTGATCTTTTTCTGAAAATGTAACAATACAACTTAAATAATCCGTTTTCTTAGTTAATGGAAGAAATGTAATATTTTTTCCTCTAATTACAGTTTGTAACCAACTTATACCTGTAATAATACATTTTGGAGTATGTTTAAAACGTACACATATTAATAATTAATCTTATTTAATTATTATTAATTAAATAAATTATAATACTTACCATGATTAGATGTATTAATGCCAGCTAGTTTTATTGGTAAGTACTTGTCTTTGTTAAACCTTGGGAATGGTATCAAAGGTTTATGATCTATCAAAAGCAATGTACCATGTGAAGGATCTATACGTGCCACACGTCCTTGTAATTCTGTATTTTGTAGAAAATGGCGTGGTACATCAGATGGCTTTTTAAATTTTGCAAACTAATTGATAATAATACAAAAAATAAATATCACAGATAAACAATTGCAATGATATTAAACTAAAAAACAAAAGAAAAAATACTATCATACATACTGGCCTTATTTTATACAGTGAGAATAATAAACCAATTCCTGTGACGCCATAGCTAACAAACTACAGAAGAATAAATGTCAATATAATTGAAATGTTATCTACAAAGATATATTAAAAATTATTCCTGTAATATTTATTTGATCATTTTACCACTACTGTCCGATTATTTTGTTCCAGAAAAATAGTGAACTTTTGGAAGACAGTGGGAATTTTTTCTTCCTCCATAATTTTTACTTTCTTATAACTCCTATTTTTCTATAATTTCTATTTTTATAACGTATATCACCTTTTTTAGATCTTATAAGGTTAAGTACACTGTACATATGTCTGTTTCATAACATTCATCATCATTTCTCCCGGTATAGGTATTATGTGTAAGAGAATGATATATCGAAGTAAAACATTACTACATATATATATATACATACATACATATATATATATACATATCAATAATTTTAAATTTAGGCGTAAATACAAGATAAGATTCTATTGAAAAAGATTTAAACAAAAAGTATAGGATAAGCTGGAACGCAGTTGTACAACCATAAGTAAAGAAAAATCTAAATTATGTTAAAAGTATCTTTCACGGACGGTTCATTGTTATTTCAGGTTAAAATAATATACTCTTAAATGTATATTAATATTATTTTATAGTTTTATTAATTGTATATAAAAATTAAATTCGTAAAATTTTTCAAATAATAATTGATTTGATCGCGCACATGGCAAGATGAGGTTGTGCGCATGCGTCTAATACATTCACTCATTTCACTTTACAATTAATATTTGTACGTACATGCATATACGTGTATATGCATCGTTCATATGTGTACGTATGATTCGTGTGCGCACATCTAGCGGGTAAAGCAACGAAAAGAGAAGAAGACACACACAATAAAATTGTCCGTAGTGTCGGTCGAAGGGATCACGACAGATGTTTTAATTATTATTTTTTCTTTTTGATACGTTTATTTTTTACATTAGGAAATAACTTGTAGGATTTTTTAGGAAGGAAGAAACATTAGAGAAAGATGTTTCGAGAGGGACAATACATAGAAGTGATAAAGGTACATTGTCCTGCAAACAGCTGTTGACAGCTGTCAAAATGATCACGTCGTTTTATATTCGTCGTTGTAAAAGCAAAAGCTGCGGGTATGTGTTTCAGGCCTCGGACAATTGCGTGGCGACGGTTGTCGTTACTGTGCAAGAACAAATTATCGAAATAAAGAAGAAAAAGATTTCTACCAACAAGTGGCTCGATCTTGAAGATTGGGCTGCGGTTTATAAAATATTGGAAAGGATCATTTTACGTAACTGTAAAAACGATATCACCGAGCAGTGCCGTAGAAAATTCGAAGGCTGCCAATGGAAAAAGTCTACGAGGCAATTGGAGATAACGTAAGAAAGATATCTGTTTTATTCGAAAATTAATCACCTTCCAACGTTTATTTTGTATCTGTTTAAATATAAAAATTATTTTGCAGGTGTACAATTGATTCCTTTGAATGGACCAAAGATACGTCGTTGTTAACGATTAGAGTAAATGTATCGCCTGCAAGAAGAAAGTTAACAAAGAATGATATACACGAGCAAGGTTCTGGCGATGAAAAGCCGACTACTAAAGAATTGGTAGATAGTTTAACGAAGAAGGAGATGGATCTGGAAAAACCTGACAATCATAGCAGTTCTCAGATACAACAGTCAAATTATTCTTTCGATCAGGCATTAGAAGAGTACGTACCGGATTCACTTATAAAAAAAAATTCTCCTCCTTTAAAATATATACCAAGTAGAAAAAGTACGCTGCAGAGTATGCAAATGACATCTAATGAATATACACCAGTGCAAAAACGCGATGACGTTTTGGATGATGTTCCATATGTACCTAATTCCATTAAAAATCTTAATGCTTCTTACGAAGCTTATGAACCCCATAGTATTACTTCCATGGAATTAGTAGAAGAATATGTACCTAATTCTAAAGGTATAAAGCCTTCGGTCGAAGAATACGAGCCTAACTTTAGAGGAAAGTTAATGAAATTTGATGAAAGTTATGTACCATCCAGCGTACAAATTTCAAATGAGGATGTAAAAAGAGTACAAAAGATGGAAAAATTAAAGTCGCGTAGGAAGGGAATACTTACAAAGAAAAAAAAAACAGAACTCGTTTAGTAATAACGAAGTGGATTGTATCCATATCATTGTGAAAATTACTTTTGATAAATGCATTACTTATAGCATATAAGTGATATATATATATATATATATATATATATATATATATATATATATTATATATTTATATAAATATAATATATATTTATATTATAATTTTAATAAAAAAATAATTATACTGTATCGCTTTAATAAAATGTATATTCTTAGAATTTATATTATCAATCGATTCTCGGTGATTTTTTTAAATAGTTCTCAGTTAAGTTTACAATCGGGGGGCTTAAAAAAATGTTTAATAAAGAACCAACTTGATCACACGTTTATTCATCGTTATCTTCTGCATCAGAAGTTGGTTTTTCAATCAAGTTTTGTATCGGCTCGCATTTATTTTCGGTTATTTCATTTATAATCTCTTGTGTTTCTTGCTGTTTCTGCTCTTCTTCTTTTTCTTTTTCTTCTTCTTTTGCTTCTTCTTTTTCTTTTTCTTTTTCTTCTTCATTTTCTTCTTTTTCTTTTTTTTCTTCATTTTCTTCTTCTTTTTCTTTTTCTTCTTCATTTTCTTCTTCTTTTTCTTTTTCTTCTTCATTTTCTTCTTCTTCTTCTTTTTCTTTTTCTTTTTCTTCTTCTTCTTCTTCTTCATCATCCGTATCATCATCAGCACCAGGATGAGCAGGAACTTTGTGTACCGGGCTACCAGTCGTTTGCATACTACCTGGTTTTTGCCACATTTTTTGTGATTCCTTATATTGTAGGAGAAATAATATTTCATTATATAAATGCAGTCGTACGTTCATTATTATAAATTATTTGGAAGAAAAAAAAAATGAAGAACTTATATGTGAAATGAAACCTTACCTTTATACCACTAACTTTTTCCATATAATAATCGTAAACGAATTTAGCCATATGCGGCATGTCTTCTATTTCCATTGGAGACGTCGATGGAATGGCATCGTTCAATCTATCGGTAGGATAAGTTTCTTGAAGTAAAAGTTGAAGCTTTAACGGTCGTTGCATCAGTTGATTGAATGCAGGTGTAAGCTCGAAACAATTTTTAAAAAGCGACACTCTGGCAAATACGTATAGACCTAGCCGTGCCCTTGACATTGCTACCACCAAACGTCTAGCATCCCTTAGATGACCTACTGCTCGTGTTTTTACTAAAGACAATATTATGTAATCATTTTGTTGACCCTGATACTTATCGACGGTTGTTACTTTGTTTGGACGACCTATTAAAGGATTGTTTGCGCATCTTATATTTATCACGTCTCTTATAAGGTGCTTCTGACCGTTATACGTAGTCAATATACTAATTTTATCAGCTGGATAGCCCAACAGACGCATGTACATGAACACGGCAACGCAATATTCCGCTTCGGCGAGATTTTGATAAAAATACGCGCTGGGCTCACTTTCTCCGATACCATTGAAATCTTCGACGTTGACCAATTGAAAATCGTAAAGGAAGCCCGCATTTGCAACTAAATATTCAGGGCTACGTTCCACGTGTAACAAATTGCCGAGCTTTTTGTATCGCCAATTATATAAATTACATATACTAGGCCTGGCTCGTCCTTGGCCATCTAAATCGACCGTCGGTACGCCCAATCTTACGAATCGTGCGAAAAGGGACTGTTCCATATTCGAGTATTTTTGGAATGCCATATTTTTAATAACGGGCGGCAATTGATGATGATCGCCAATCATTATCCAACGTTTTAAACGATTATAACCGTCTTGAGGATTTTGAAGTAATAAAGGGATGAAAGTTTCGATTTCTAAAATTTGTGCTGACTCCTCCATCAGGATGTTGTCATATTTGAAACCCATATCGACAAGTTCGCGCCTTTTTAATGCTGCATGCGTGCACGTCATAGCTATGACCTTTGCCTCCTTCACCAATAAATATTTAGATCTATCAAGTCCGGATCTGAGCAACTCAAATGCTCTAAACTCTTCCAATTGTGCGAATATTCTTTCAATGTACCTACAAACACATAATCCACTTTGATCAGATCCAATATTTCAAACAAACAAACAAACAAACAAATAAAGAAATAAATAAATAAATATGACGAAGAGATAGAAACGACGCATTTATGTACCGGAAACAACTTCGTGCAATCTCCATATCATCCTCAAATGTCTTATGTTTGAACAATGGCTGTGGCGCATTGTCGAAGAATTTATGGAACGGAAATTCTTCATCCACGATAATAGCCAACGACGACGGCGGCGACGGCGACGATGCTTCTGATCCCTGTCTTTGTTTAATCCTAGTCTCAAAACGTTCCCAACGTGTTTGTATTTGATACATAAAGAAATGTCCTGCCGTCTCGCAAGTATATGCAACATCACCCTTCACACTCAACGATTCCTTTTTAACAAATATCAATAAAATAATAATCAACGTTCTTCGTATAATTTATATAATGACAAATAAATATAACACGATTGGTGTATTACCTGTAGCCTTTGTACTTCCATAAGTAGATCTAAACGTTTGGCCAGGACATAGTTGACTCTGCCGTATCTACTGAAATCCTTTTCGGTTTCTAATGCCTCCTCTCCATGGCCAAGACGTAACAAGTGACGTTCGTCGATATCAAGGGCCATAATTTTTTCAAACAATTGATTTAACGCTTGATTCGAATGCGTAACGATGAGCGTTCTTTGATATGGAAAATTATGATAAAGATTAGATATTATTTGAACCGCTACATCGGTTTTACCAGTACCAGGTGGACCTACTACGAGCGTTAAACCTGGTTGCATTCCAGCCCTGATGGCCTCCACTTGGGTTGGCGTAAAAGGGATTTGATTTCTGGAATAAATATCAAAGGTAATTTAAAGTATAACGAAAGAAAGGTCATGGATACATACATACATACATACATACATACATACATACATACATACATACATACATACATATAATAAAATTATTCTTATACGAACTTTTTAGGTTCATTAGCTTTGTACGGGCCTCGGCTAGGTGGTACGTGAGGTTCAACTATAATTATTTTATCGATATCTTCGTTATTTTGTTTCGCGATAACATCTTCGAACGTCAATCGGAATGGTCTGACGAGTTTTTCTGGTTCGTCGGATTTCACTCTGATCTCGTAATGCGGAAAGCTGGATCGTAAATGATTGATATCGAGGAATGTATCGTTGAAGTCCATAGTCGCTATTTCGTTCGGCATCCTGTCAATAATAATGACGATCAAAGAATATCGTAAACACTCTCGTGAGAATGGAAACGTTAATAAAATTCAACTTGTCAGGATGTCATACCTGGAATAACGAGCAGCACCGGGATCACCGTAACCAAGTATGATGTCATGAAGCCAATCCGGGACAACGCATTCCGTGTTCATGAGTTCCCTTATAGTCTCTAATACAGCTTTAAAGTTATTTTCTTTGGGCTTACGTCTCATTATTACGTTAAATCCTTCGTAAACATCTTCGCCGCCGTGACTGGCGTTATCCATATCGATTCGATATTGATTGGAGTCTAACCAAACCCTGTAAGTTCTCGTATCTCCTGGTAAAATGGGTCTTGGCTCGGGACCATCTTCGATGACTCTCCCATTGGAATCTAACATACCCTCGACTTCGCATCCCCGTACCGTCGCTAAACCAACTTGCGGTATAAAAGGAAGCTTATGACTGTACTTTGTACCTGTAAAGGGTAACAAAAATATAAAAAAAAATATCCGTCGAAATTTCTTACTCTCGTTTATTTAATATTGTCAAAATATAATGTAATCAATGTTGTTACCGATCGGATTTTGTGGTTTAACTGTAATAAGAAAACAAACATCGTGCTTCCGTAGATTTTCCCATTCCGACTTGATCTCCTTTCGTACGCTCAAATTGATCGTGACATCGGCACGTACCCGAGACGGTCTCTTTTCACCGATATTCGGTTTGGCCACCTCGACTACCGCAAATTGTGTAATGGGTTGTGCCATTCTGGCCCAACCACCAAAATATACGCCACCGTCCTCTGCTTGCCTAAAAAAAGAAAAGAAAAAAAAAAAAAAAAGAAAAAGAAAAAAATGTATATATCGAAGTTCGATAAAAAAAAAAAAAAAGGAAAAATTAAGAAATTCGGCGTTATAAATAAATCGCAATATGATTAGGCATATCTATAGTAATTCGTATGAATCACGTACCACGGACTCAATCTACTAACGGCGTCTTCGATATCTTGACGTATTTCATCTGTAAACGATAATGAAATCAATGTAAACATGTTGGCATTTCGAAAAAAAAAAGAAATAAAAAAAATAAATAAAAAAAGAGATGTAGATTAATATTTTTTTTTATATGGTAGTATCAAATTCCGTTCGAACAGAATTACATACACGTGGATTCCAAACGAAAGAGATTGAAGTTCCTCAAGAGATAATCGTGGAGGGTCAAAAATTGCAAATTTAATTTCGGCAAAGCCAAACATCCTTCCCCTGAAAAATATTCGGTTGGTACGATGCTTTCGTTCCAAATTATATCCTCGGTCGGATAGAGCGGCATTTCATTTAATTCCTCGAGCTGCGACGCTCTACGTTCGTGTCGCGATATCTAAAACGTAGAGGAAAGAAAATTTTTGTAGAGAAAAAGAAAAAAAAAGGAAAAAGAGAGAGGAAAATAAGTAGAGTTCCGTTTACGAAAGGACGAGCAAAAAGATTGCTTTTTGAATTACCAATAGTTCTCGAAGAAAATCGATGTCCAAGCGATACCAATTCTCATTTTTCTCCCTTTCCTTCGGTGGTACCAGATTTAAATAACTTGCAATTGATTTCAATTCCTCTTGACTGTAAAGTAAAATCGACAAATCCGTAAATAGAAAAACATAAAAATACATTAACGTTCCGTACATAATGTAAATTTTATATTCAACGATGATTTCGTATTCACCTGAGAGATCCGAAGTGTTTATTAAGCGCATCTCTGGTATCCACGCTAGCTACATTTGCCAGGGCAAAATTCCGTAAATCACGAAATTTAGCGAAGACAGCTTTCTGTGTTGGGGAAAAAAAAAAAAAAAAAAAGAAAAAAAGAGAAAAAACAGGAAAAAAATTACATACGTATGTAGATTTTACGATTGATACATATTTGATCGTGCATAGAAATGATCGATACGTCATACGCGTACATATATCATTTTATACCTGAAGAGACGTAATTTTGGCATAATGTAATTGAGTCATATCGTGATCGGTCAAAGGATCTCCCGTTTCTTCGCTAATTTCAAATCTGGCATAGAACTTTAGCATTTCCAGGAGCTGAAATAACGATTGTAATATGATTAAGGAAATAGGTAATACGAGTTTTTCTTTTTTTTTTTTTTTTTTAACATCGTAATATTTCATAATATACAGATACACACACACACACACAACATGCATCGGTACAAAGTTCATCAAGCTCCGATTATGTATAATCAAATATAAATAAGTACATACTCTCTAATCGCTCATTAATAATTTGTTTCTTTTTTAATTATTATATCTTCAAAAAGATATTTTAATAATTTATTTTATTATTATGAGCGTTATTATTATGAACGATGACAGTATAGGAGCAGATATTATCTCTGTCTCGTTTCAAGGACTCGTTCTTCGTTTCTCTCTCTCTCTCTCTATCTCTCTCTATCTTTCTCTTTCTCTATCTCCCATTCCAATTGACGTGCGTTACCTTGTTTCGCTATTATATATATATATATATATATGTATGCTTCTTTCTAATTTACTTTTTGTTTTCCCACAAATCTTTTTAAGTAAGCCACGAATAATTATGGTATATTCCATTCCATTTCAATACTAATAAAAAATACATGAGTAGTATGCAAATCGTAAGAACATTTCTTCGAGACGTAGTTTTCGTTTCCCTTCCTTTTCTTTTTTTTTCTTTTTTAATTTCGAAAGATTCGGACATATTTTTCGTCGATTCACGATGACGAAGAATGTTTACGTATGAGTCGACGTGAAAAAGGATAAAAATAATGAAAAAAAGAAAAAAAAAGAAAAAAAGGAAAAAGATAATAACAATAATATACAGAAAAAAAACAAGATACGTGCACAGTGTCAATTGTAATTAATCACTTTTATTCACGCGCCAATTTAATCGGCGCTCTTCAAGAGTTCCTCGATGCACTCCTCTCATCTACACAATTACAAATAGCTATTATGATAAAGTAATGGAATTTTTCTTGTTTTTTTTTTTTTTCTTTTTTCTTTTTTTCTCTCCTTAGAATACTCACCTCTGCATATATTTTTGGGATTAAACATTTTTCATCTTTATTCTTATCTTTTCGTTGATACAAATATCTTATTATAATTATCGTTTATGATTATTTGCGATGCGATCATATACATATGTATGTATACATACTTATATATATATATATATATATATATATATATATATATATATATATACATATATACATATGCATGATATATATCTCTCGACAATAATTTATAATACAATCATGAGTGTTTGTAAGAGAATTTACAATTGACATTGGTACGCATTATCATGACACGTGTAGTTAATTTAATGTTTCACACGTGTATATAATGCTTGTATAGTATATAAAGTACGGCTTATCGTCACATATTAAGTGCTAAAATTAGACTATCAATATAATGATAGTATATTCAAAGTAATATGATATCCATCGATGAATGATATTATTATAGTTTATTATTAATAATATACCAATCCATAGATCGAGGAGGTTTGTATCGTATCATTTATTACAAGTTACTACCTCTTCCAAATGTCTATTTTTATTTTTATTTATTTATTTATTTATTTATTTATGATAGATGCATAGTAACTTTTATCTTAATTAAAAACAATATACCGTTTCTTTAAAGTTTCTTAATACATTTATATTCATTGTTATTAAGCGTCCCACCGTATATAATGAGCGAATATATTTCAATGCATATATATTTATAATTACATACAAGAGGAATAAATAATTAATCTTCGTGATAAATAAATAAATATTAAGGATAATATAGTATGTCAATTTTAATCTATCAATCACAAAACACTCCAATTGATTATCTTCTTTTTCTTTCTTTCCTCTTTTTTTACTTTCTCTCTCTCTCTCTCTCTCTCTCTCTCTCTCTCTCTCTCTCTCTCTCTCTCTCTCTCTTTCGGTCTTTTTATCCGTCTTTCTTGATCGAAAGGAAAAAAAAAATGTAACTTGTCGCCGGAGGCAGATATTTTTCTATCTATGGGCGTTCGCGAGAAACGCCTAATGGCTCGGACAATCGTTCAGTATCGTGCGTATCGTGTGTGCGGTAACGTCTTCCTCCTCCGAGAGATCGAGTTCTCTCCTCTTCTTGCTTTTTGTAACGCGTACGAATCGACGAAAATAAAATAAAAAAAAAAAAAAAAAAAAAAAAAAGAAAGAAAAAAAAAAGAAAGAAAAAGTACTTTTTAACATTATCCGAAGTTTTGTTAAATACGCAAAGGTCGTTCACTTTAAGATCTTAACTTATTTAGAAAATATTCCCAGTAGAATCTCTCGCGACGATAATCGAAATTATCTCTTTTTGCTGCTTTCAAATATACACCTCGAAGGAAAAAGCATTGAAAAAGAAAACGGTAGTTGGCTCGTTGACGTTTTTCGTTCTCGTTTCTTTTTTCTTTTTTTTTATTTTTTTTTTTTTTCTTTGTAATCGAGCAATGATAGTGGTGTCGTCGTCGGTACAGAAGTGCAAGAAGAATTATTCATTTCTTCTATTCATTTTTTTTTTCTTTTCCCTTTCTCTTTCTCGCTTACTTTATTCGCCCCTCCCCTCTACGCCCGTGTTATTTCTCGAGAGTGAGAAGAAATTTTATCCAACGGCAGTCTGAGAGATACTCCGAAAAAGTCACATGGTGTTTTTATATAGATATTAGTATTTTAGCGCGAGGTGGTGGAATGTTAACGTCGACGTATTACACTTGCACTCATTTTACAGTTGACTTTCTCACGCACAAAGCCATTTACGGTGCCCTTTGATAACTGCGCGCCATACATAAACGGATAAGACGTATACGATTTGGGGAGGCGGCGATCGAAATTTCATCATGTTTTGACTTTCTATATTTTTTATTTATTTAGTTTTTCTTCTTCTTTTTTCTTTCTTTCTTTCTTTCTTTTTTTTTTTTAATCAATCACCTTCGATTATCCGATGAGAGAGAAAAAACGAGATGCGGCAATGAATAGTGAAAAATAAATGTCGTCGAATATGAATTACAAACGAAAGCTTACTTTATCGCCGATGAAAGGTAAGAAATCAACATTTTTTTCTCATCATTTCATTTTTGGAGACAACAAATATACATGCATTATGTATGAAAAGTAATTTTTTTTCGTAAAGATGCAAAACGTATGTATGTATGTATGTATATATATATATATATATATATATATATATATATATATATATATATATACGCATTTGTGACGCGCGTCATTTGGTATTTACCTAGATCCACCCACAAGTTTATAACAGAATAAATTCGTTCTTCTTAAATATGCACGTATATTTAATTTATATACACATGGATATTAACGTGCGCGCACACAAAAAAAAAAAAAATAAAATAAAATAAAATCTAAAAGCGATATTAAAGACTTTCGTGAGAATATGTCAAAAGTAAAATACGTCGTCACGTTAAATAAATACATTTTTTAAACAATGTACATGACGAACATCGAAAATAGGCTTGTATTGAAATGTATTGAAAGAGGATAGGTATTTCTATCCAGAAATCACGATTTTCTGTACGATCGTACAAAGTGATAAAAAAAGAAATCAATGATTGTGTTCAACGTCACGCGAGATTTGAAATCAAATAACATCGTACGATCTCATCTGATCGGTTCGAATAATTATTGTATCCCTACAAATCATATTACAAATATTTACTCTTTCGTTCATATTTATATTCGATATGATTCATCTCTCTCTCTCTCTCTCTCTCTCTCTCTCTCTCTCTCTCTCTCTCTCTCTCTCTCTCTCTCTCTCTCTCTCTCTCTCTCTCTCTCTCTCTCTCTCTCTCTCTCTCTCTCTCTCTCTCTCTCTCTCTCTCTCTCTCTCTCTCTCTTTCTTTTATCTCACGTCTATTAATATTACTAATGCACGTTATATGCGAAATACATATGTAGGTAGTGTAAAAAGATTATTATCGTTCTCATCGATGTTAAATCTAAAGATAGTCTCTTCATTTTCCGGTATTAGAAATCGCGATTATCGCGTATCATTCACGTTCATTTACCAAAATGATGCATTGATTTATTTTAAAAAGAAAAAGGAAAGAAAAAATGCATCGCATGAGATTAAAAAAGAGCCATTCGAAAAGTGCTCTCTCTCTCTCTCTCTCTCTCTCTCTCTCTCTCTCTCTCTTTCCTGCGTACATTTCAAATCGCGCTCCTCCATCATTTTTCCTTGTATCGCTTAATTGTTTTCAATTTATTTCATTTTATTTTTAATAAAATTGAAGAGAAACGACGAAAAAAAGAAAAAAAAAGAAAAAAAAAAACAGACAACGCGTAACGCGCGTTGCCCTATATTAATTTCTCGTATGAACTCATTTCACTTAACGCCTTTTACAGTACCTGTTTGGATATTATGCCTTCATTGGCTGACATGGACCGGCTTATTAAGCGAAGCCATCGACATAAATTGCTGTCAAAATGGCACGACGTGGGTGGCCGGAAGGAATTGCAGTGACGGCAGTAACATTCGTATCGAATGTACACTGGGCTTTTATCAAATAAACAGCGAACTCGAGGAATTTAATATTACCCAAACGGAGAACGGAGCGGTACTGACAGAAATCGAAAGTCTCATTCAAATATCACAGGATCAGTAAATGTTCTCTATTAATTTTTGTTTCCTTTTAATCCTTTTCCTTCTCTTTTTTTTTCTTTTTCTTTTTCTTTGTTTTCTTTCATTCTTTTTTCCCTTCTTGAACAATCTAGTTCAGGCTCATAAAGTATTCTTAATTATCACCAGCTTTTGCGTGATACCTACGCATAATGTCGATAAACCTTCTGCGTTCATTTGCTTCGACGAAAATTATATGGACGAGCCACCGCTATGGAAGAGCATACTTTTCTTTATTCTAAGCATGATATCGGCGATATTTTTGATCGCCACTTTGTCAGTTTATTCGATCCTCCCCGAACTAAGGGAAATACAGGACAAAGCGATGATGGGCGCTGTATTTTCTTTGGCAGCCAGTTATATCATTCTTTGCGTACAACACATCAAGGAGTATGAGAGCGAAGAAATAACTATGTGTGTTACATTAGGTATACATATACATACATACATACATACATACATACATACATATATATATGATATAGAATATTAGTAAAGATTTAAAATATTAATGAAACATTCATATTTTTTCATTCGCATTAGCGTTCTTTCTCTATTACGCCTTCATGGCCGCTTTCTTTTGGTTGAACATAGTGGCTTTTAATATTTGGCGAACCGTTTGGTGAGTGGGGAAAAAGAAAAATTATTTCACACATTTTTATACAAGGTGCTACTCATATCGAAATAATTTAATAAAAACTTATCGTATTCCCAGGTTCAAAAACTTCCCGATCAAAGATAGAGTACTTTTTCCTATATATTGTGTTTTTGGATGGTTCGTACCGACATGTTTTTTAATATCAGCATTGGTCGCTCATCATATTCAAGGATCTCATTTGAAACCTCATTTTGGCGAATACAGATGTTGGTTTAACGGTAATTTATAATATTTCTTAACGTTTCCATTGAATTTCTTATCAATATCGCAACTCCGTTTCTTTCTTCTCTCTCCCCCCCCTCCCCCGTTCCCTGTTTCTTACGTATTACGTATAGGCGTTTGATTTTAACAAAATCTTTCTGTCGAATTTTTTAGGTACGGCGGAAGTGTGGGTATTTTTTTACGGTCCAATTGCCTTTTTACTGACACTGAATGTTATCTATTTGGGCCTAACGAGTTGGAGATTATGGCATGAATATCGAGAGTATAGTGGAAACAAGCTACGAGCATTACGATTTAAATGTTTGCTTTATATAAAGCTTATGCTTGTTATGGGTATAACGTGGATCTTTGAAATACTATCATTCGCTGCTGGCACAACTCAGTGGTATTGGTACGTATATTATATCGAATCGATTAAGTTTTCATTTGATTTGATTTGATTTGATTTGATTTTATTTTATTTAATTTTTTAATGACCTTATACATATTAATATATCGTCGTAAATAAAAGTTACTTCGTAATATAGAATGAATGAACGAATGGTGATAATGATGATGATGACGACGATAATGGTAATGATGATGAGCCTTGAAAACGTATAAAACGTATAAAACGTACGCGCGCGCGCGCACACACACACACGCACACGCACACAATCGCACAAAAATACAACAAACAGATATTAAAATATAGCCTTTGACGTATAGGATCTTTCGTTTTATAGTTTTATATCTACTACCGTTTCGTTCTTTTTCTTTCTTCTTTTTTATTTTTTTTCCCCTCTCTTTTTTCTTTCTTTTTTCTTTTTCTTCTTCTTTTACTTTCCATCAAGCGAATCCCACTCAAATATGCGTTATATTCTCTCTCGAGCGTGTCCTCGATATTCTCATTCTATTTTGAGCTTTTATTTCATGAACGTTTTTCCCTTTGTATGTTTAGGATACCAACGGACATCCTAAACACGTTGCAAGGTTTTATCATATTTCTTATTTTGGTTGTAACACGAAAAAGAGTGAGAAAGCTTTTGGCGAAAAAGAAACCTTGCGGTATAGTCTTCCCTAAGTCATGGACAGCCTACGAAGACGAGGAATGTGAGATAGTTTTACCAGAAGAATTGGAATTGTCTCAACAAGATTAGGATAATTCTTTTTTTCCTTTCTTCTTGTTCTTTTTTTTTTTTTTTTTAAATTTTTAATTCATCCACGACATTATTAGAAACTTTCTCTGGAGTCGTTCAAAACGCGACTGAGACGATGGTATATCAAATTTAATGATCTCGTACTACTTTAACTATAAACGTTTACAATCGCATTAGCTGGAAATTATTACCGCAATGTCGTAAGGACGTAGAGAAGAAATAATATCCTAGATTTTCATATTACGAATAAAATTAATCCATGCGTATCTCGTTAATATGTATCCATGCCTATTATACTACTTCACGTGGCCTAATATAATTTTCTCCGTTATCGGAGCGAAGAGAGATTATTATTGTACATGAATCTCTGTAAATATTAAGAAATATTGTGAAAAGTCGAGGGGCGAGAAAAAAAGAGAAAGAAAAAAGAAAAAAAAAGAAAAAAGGAAAATAAAAATACAGGTACACATACTGTTTGTTATATCTGTCTCTCTGTTTGTTCTTTCTGTGCTGATATCTACTATTATTTCGAAAAATTGTCAATATATGTTGTTGGTAACGGCGAACCGAAACGAGAAATGGAAAACGATCGTTTTGAAATTTCTTTAATGTAAGAAAACAAAGCATCGACTCACATCGGATTTTTTTCTTTCTTTCTTTCAAGCGATACACTAAATCGGACTTTGTACAACGTGCAACACGACGTTGAAAGAAGAATTCTACACGTCAACGCGATCGGAATATTGTTAATTTGAGAATATATATATATATATAGAAACGCAATACGTATGTATAAATAAATAAATCTGACGAATCAAAAAAATGATACAATATGGTGATATCTTTTCCGTTGTGTGTTGACGCATAAGCGATTACATGTATATTGACTATAAAACGTTCGGTTTGACTCTGGCATTGCTGCAGTCGCATAAGTATCATTTACGATACGTTACAAAAAGGAAGCGTTTGTACAACCCATTAACAAAGAGGTATGCGAGGGCGGCAGTGAAGTTACTCGTCGCATCAACGAAGAAGACTCACTCCGCTAATATAATAAAGAACGATCTAATCTAGTCACAGAACAGAAGATGCTTTATTCGTATTTTTTTTTTTTTAAGGATCGCTCACACATAACGCAAAATACCATTAGTTTTTTCAAGCAACTTATTGGTAAAAAAAAAAAGAAAAAAAAGAAAGAAAAATACATTTTCAAAAACATTACTTTTATCACATATCCATTCGTTTATGTTATTACAAGCTATCGTCGTTTACTTATTTTTCGTTTATACGGAATATCTATAAACCATGACACCACCCATGGATCATCGTGTAAAGAAGTCGGTAACGATCAAACAAGATGTGTGTGTGTGTGTGTGTGTGTGTGTGTGTAGAAAAATTAGAAAATAGGTGCGATTAATAAAAAAATAAAAAAGAATAAAAAAAAAAAAATCTAATTCTTGGAAACCTTCGTACGTTCGAAGAATTTGTATTTGACTTCAAATGGAATTCTCTTTTTAAGATGCGCTCAGTGTGAACTGACCATAAATTTTTTGCGATAGTGTGTAGACTCCTTAACGCGCACGCGCGCGCACGTATGCACACACGCACGTACGCACGTACAGAAGAAGCATATACGGAGGGTGCAGGAAAGGGGGGAGCGAGAGAGAGAGAGAGAGAGGGAAGGAGGGAGAGGGAGAATAAATTAACGCATAGAGGGGGAACTAGGATAGCGTGAAAGAGAGATAAAGTATGGAAGAGCACAAGGAGAAACGAGAATGGATAAAGAGATAAAGAGAGGAGGAGAAGTAAAAGAAGGAGAAGACGACGGACGATGACGACGAGTATGGATGGGCAGGGGTAGGTTTCTTTGCAGACGGTTTTGTCCTATAGGCAATACTAGCGACAGGTATGGCATAGCAAAGATGATTCCAATGTATTGCCTTATTCGCGCTTACGTGTGTACAGACCTTAAACGTCCTTTAAGAGAGAGAGACTGGAAATCAATATTTCATCAATTTATATGTATACCTCCGTGTAACATCTACGAGAAACTTATTGCACGTTGAAAATGTTGAATTAATGGAGGAACGCGAAAGGAATCGCGAAGGTGATGATAATAGTGGAAGAAAGGAATTACAGAAAAAGTGAGAAAGATAGAGAGAAAGTGCGCACGCCTTCTTTGTGTGTGCGTGAGAGAGAAAGGAGATAGAGAGAGAGAGAGAGAGAGAGAGAGAGAGAGAGAGAGAGAGAGAGAGAGAGAGAGAGAAAGAAAGAGAGGGTAATACGAGTGTGACATGCATCTTGCAACGGCGTTCCTTCTCGTATCATTCCTAGCGAGTCGATCAAGATTCGCCGGTGGAAATACAAATGCGAAAATAAATACAGTAAAGATCGCGAAGTGTTGCGAACTGAGCGAACTTCTTTTAGACGACACGTGCACACCGTTATCAGAGACAAACGAAACGAAATCATGGCAACCGGAATATACAGAAGACAAGGATTCTGATTTTTCGTTAAGAAATCAAGTGACTCCAGATTATCGTTTTGGATTACCCAAATGTCATAGTAACGAGCATCAATGGCATGTATATTATTATCCTTCGGGGCCGGACAGGTTGGCTATCGTATTGCCCTTTGGCAAACTTAGACATTATATAGATGATCTCAAGAAAGAAACGAGCAGAAACGGCGACGAGGTCATAGAATCGTTCAGATTTAATGACGAAGAGGACGAGACCAAATCCATTCACTATGATTATTCTTTTGGGAAGTATTGCGCAGACAAAGCTGTCCTAAGTAGAGATCATTTGGTTGCCACCTATGCTATGATATGCGTGCCCGAGGTACCTGTTCAATGGAGAGATGCCAATTATTTAATGAAACACGCTATTGATCCTGCCTTTCATGCCATATCCATAGCCTCGTATCTTGTTGTCGCAGTAATATATTTCGTTCTACCGCAATTGCGAAATCTTGTAGGTAATATAATAACTAGTATGACATTGTGCCTTATAACAAATCAATGTGCCTCGACAGTAAGAATATTCACCGAACTTGGTAGTCATGTTAGCTTTATGATAGCCGGTAAGTTTAAAATCAATTAAATGTTGAATTTCAATAAAATCAAGCTTCCACTTGATTTTCTTTGATTTCTTTTTTTTTTTTTTTGTTTCAGATACAGTCGCGTATGTGTCTTTATTAGCTGCTTTCTTTTGGCTCAATGCTTTGGGCTATTACGTTTGGAATACATTTAGATCTCGTAATGTATTTTTGCGCATAACCGATGGGAGAAAATATTGTTACTACTCCGCATATGTTTGGGGATCAACCATTACCATCGCTACAACTGCGATTTTTGCACATTTTGCATTAGAAACTGACAAACCCTCCATAGGTGGTACAGTATACCCCGCTCAAGAAACTGTCGGTTGGCTAGCTCTTTCAGTATTGTTTATGTCTATTGCTCTTACAATAATAGTTGATTTTTGCTTTGTTTTAACAACGGCAAACAGGATTAAAAGAATGAGTACGTATGGCAGAATTCACCATAAAATGAAATACAGCTTCAGAATGTTTGTTTTTCTATTCGCAATAATGAGCATTAGTTGGATATCTTTATTACTGTCAGGATTAAAATACGAAGCTTTAACATATTGCCACATTGTTGTTAATTTGTTACAAGCAATTTTTATACTTTATATATGCGTATTTGGTCGAAAAAGAGTAACATTTTTACTTGGGAAAACATGCAATTGTTGTAATAATGGAGATAATATTGAAGACCTTGATTGGGGAGAAGAGATGACAGCAATAAATGCAGGTTATTAAAGTGCATTTATGTTATATCTTATAAATAATAAATCTGACTGAATGTCCAAATAAGACATATCTAATGTTTAATATCAATAAATCTTAAATAGCGTTATGATATTTAATATCTTGTAAATTGTATGTGCCTTAAATCAAATAGATTTGTGTATATAATCAAAATGTGTGTTAATTAATAATATAATACAATTTTATAAATATATATTACCTAGTGAAGTATTAATACCTATATTCGGTATATAGTCAAAGTTAACTATAAAACCTTTATGTAATATTTGTTTGTATAATATGGCAATTTTTGTATAAAAAGAAAATCATTTCACCATACAAATGTTCATGCATACTCATAATTAAATATACTATCTTACATACTCTATTTATATCCTGATATTATGTTTCTGAAACTTACCTGACCAAACAGTCCACCTTCTGGCCGATGTAACAAATTAGATAGTTGACAGCGTACTACCAAATGGCAATCATCCATCACAGTATTAAAGAAGCGTCTGGTTGGTAGAAGAGCCTCCAAATCGATGATCAGTTCCAAGAATCTTTCACAATAACGTATTTTGTCAGGGAAAACAGGTTCTGTAACAATGTATTTAAAGTCATATTGTTCCTAAATATATATTGATATATACATATATCAAAATATAAAAAAAGATAGTAACACGAGTTCCTAAAGGCAAAAATGGTATCTGTTGTAAGCCTCTATATACAATTGACATAAGGACAAATTTCTTTATACGCAACATGTAATTGTTAATATCTTAAAATATTATTTGATCATCAATATTTTTGTCCTACAACAAGAGGTCATGGCTTACCTTTTTTCCTGTCAGGAACTCGTGCATCAATTACCTTCAAGTGGAATTGTTTCTAATATGGTCATAAATTTGATCATTAGTCTATGCAAAAATTTACGTTCCCATTCTAATTTTTCTTTCAACTCTGGATTATCTTTTTTCCTTATAACCTTCCAGTATTTTCTCCATTTTGGATACTTTTTAAATTCTAATTCTCTACGTCCCTCTTGCAATGAAATCCACATAGACAACGATACCAGTCTCTTTACTTCTTCTCTAACTAGCGGTACTTCCATAGAATTGAAGCAATGATTCAAAAAGACAATAAGAGCGGTTTGTTCCTTAAGATCAAAATCCATTATGCTCTCCTCTAAGCATGCTTCAAGAACTTTTTGAAAAAATCCTGCGAATTGATTAGGGTTCTTTTCGAATGCTTCCCAAACTTGTACGCGCTCTCTAAATTTCTCATTGACCATAACAACGATGGACATAGTATGTGCACGTGTAGCAGTTTCTATATGATAATTCGGCCAAAGAAAATTTTCCAAATATTGACTGAATTCTAGCATCATAATGCGCCGAATTGAAAACTTCGAAGCACATATTTCTTGAATATAAATGTCATCTACTATTTGAGAATTGAATGGAAGATGTATATCTGTAGTATGCGGTGCCCAATACTTGTTGGCCAACTGTGAAATAAATCAAAAATTTCATCGTTACAGATTGTATTATATATTAATTGTTATAATAAAAAAAAAAAAACATATTATTTATCTAAACGACCCACTCTTAAAAACCAAACTCACGACACATTGAAATAAAACGATTTTAATGAAATACCTGAGTTATTTTATCTGCATTAATCTGCTCAACCGTTGGAGCAGGATTATTATTTTTGATGGGAGGGCCATTTTGATTATCCATTTCTGATCATCAATATTTTTGTTTCCTATAATTTTTCACAACATAACACACAAAATATCATTCAATGTATATAAACTCAACAGCATAAACGTTACTACACTTAACACATACACGTACACGTTTTAATCGGTTATATATATATATATGATATATATACAAATATATCGCACAATCGCGTAATTCAAAATGTCATTTCCAACGTTATACCAATTATATTTCTCAAATTTATCAACATTTTTGTTATCTTTTTTCAAGATATTAATATATAACTAAATTAATAACCACATGTATAACTTTTAAAATTACACCAAACTACTTATCCACGAAACTTGCTGATACTCGATAAGAATGGTAGTAGTAGATGGAATAAATTTAATATTACGTCGTTGACGTTGTTGTCGATACCTTTTATTGGTTAAAGTAATTTTCATGAATTGTCGTTGGTACAATGATTTTTGATATTTAAATGAAAAATAAATGATAAAATTCAATCGTTCAATTTTTAATCATTATCGTATTAATAACGTTATGTTACACAGTCTATCTAGATTAAATTTGATCGATGACCAAACATTAATGCGCCATGTTTGAATTTCCCTCCATTCGAAACACGTGAAAAGAAATATTTATTATCAGTTGAAATTTTTATCATGAGATAAGGTACTTGCGGATCAATTTTCTATTGTTTATTCGTTTGTTGTAAAAATATTAATTATTTTAACGAATAAATAGTGTATATATATATATATATGATTCTGTAAGCATAATTAGAAATAGTTGTCGAAGAAACACGTACAGCATGCCTCCTAAAAAAAGGAATTATTCTGAATGTGAGAATCCATCTAAAAGTTCAAATTCAAAAAAATTAAAGTTATCAGTGTCTGATAATAATAAAGGTAGCTCTGATGATGATAAATCGTCTGAACGTTTAACAGAAATTCCTAATAATACAGATCATTCATTGGCATTGTCATCCGTTCAATTGCCAGTTCCTGAAAAACTATTATTAATTGAACAAGAACTATGTCAAAGACTACAAACTATAAATTTCCCTTCAAGCGTTGCATACGTTTATAATCCAATTATCTATGCATTTGAGGTACATGCAATGTACGTTCAAACTTATTGTAATGGACCCAAAAAGATCTTATTTCTTGGAATGAATCCTGGTCCATGGGGTATGTCACAAACAGGCGTACCATTTGGTGAAATTAGTATGGTTCGCGACTGGCTAAAACTTCATGGTTTTATTGGAAAACCTACACGAGAACAGCCAGATAGAAAAGTAACAGGGTTTGATTGTAAACGTAGTGAGATTAGTGGTAAAAGGCTTTGGGGCCTTTTCAAAGAAATGTGCGGATCCCCGCAAAATTTATTTAAACATTCTTATGTACATAATTATTGTCCTATTGCTCTAATGGACCGTAAAGGCAGAAACATCACACCTGCGGAATTAAAGGCAATATTTACTCTCTCTTACTTTTCATTATTTTTATATACTTACAAAATATTATTTGCAGGGTGAAGAACAAAGATTAATACATGAATTGTGTGATCAGGCATTATCCAAAATTATTCAATTGTTGGATATAAAGATTATAGTCGGTATAGGAAGATTTGCAGAGAAAAGAGCACAGACTGTAGTAAGCGCAGATAATTTATCTGTACAGGTAATAATAACCATTATTTAAGAATCATTTTCTATATACATATACATATATATATATTCTTTCTATGTTATTTTATATCTTATGTAATTCATTACTATTTTAGGTTCTGTGGATTACTCATCCTAGTCCAAGATCTGTAGGAAATCAAAACTGGGATCAGAAAACAAAACAAAGATTGCAAGACCTTGGATTAGCAGAATATTTTACTAATTAAACATTTATGCTATTACAATAAGTACACATGAAGAACATTTTTTATCTATAATATGGACTAACATATATGGTTATAAAAAGTCATTTTCTTCTTACAAACAATAGGAGACTCGTTTCTATATGACTAACTGTTTGTACTTTAAGACTTATATTATTATTAATTTTAATATCATCATGAATGCAGTCGCATGGATGGACATTGCCTTAAAAAAAGCTGCAGCTTCATTAAAAGTTGGTGAAGTTCCTGTTGGATGTTTATTTATATATAATAATGAAATTATTGCAGAAAGTAATAATACTGTTAATGAAACTTGTAATGCAACAAGACACGCTGAAATGAATTGCATTGATCAAGTTTTAGTATTCTGTAAAGAAAGATGTTTAGATTATAAAGAAGTTTTTTCTAGCATTGATATTGTTGTTACTGTAGAACCATGTATAATGTGTACATCTGCATTATATCAATTACGAGTACGCAGTATTATTTATGGCTGTAGAAATGACAGATTTGGAGGATGTATAAGTGTTTTCAAAGTATCCAATGTTTATGATACCAAAGTAACAGTAGTAGGAGATATAAAAAGTGAAGAAGCAATAAATTTACTTAAAAATTTTTACGAAGGTACAAACCCGAATGCACCGGAGTCTAAAGTTAAAAAAAAGTCAGAAAATTAAAAAATGAAGATCGATAATAAAAAATTGTAATACTGAGTGTGACTGTATGATTTTTTCATTGTTTTTATATATATATATATATTATGATTCGCGCAACAATATAAGTGACAACTATTCTTATTTTGATATAATTTTCTCATACTTGTTTGTGCATTTTATGATTTCATTAAAAATTATTGTATTTGTATGTATCAAATGTTATTAAATACACCACGTATGATCCAATGCACATTTTCCTTGATACCATCTTGTAAGTAACTGATTTCGTAGTGTATAATCTTTTAATACCATTCCTTTGACCTAAAAAATGATATTACATAAAAGATTAATAAATATAAATTATATATATATATATATTTTTTAGACTTTTATAGATACTTTTTCCAGAACTTACTATAGGAGGTGGAAATATCCTTTGAAAATCCATTTTATTTTGATGTTCTTTATAACTTTGAGATAAAATGAGTTTGGTCTCTGATGTGAAACATGGACTACATAATTGACATTCTATAACAAAACAATCTTTGCAATTTGCACAAAGTTCTGGTAATACTACTAAATTTTTAGTTGCAACTTCCATTTCATATCCTGGTTTGTTTCTGTAATGTAAATATTTTATTTAAAAATTAATTTTGTTTCGTATATAAAAACTTTAGACAATTTAATAAAGAATATAAATGACCTTGTTTCAAAATCATTCTCTTTAATCCTTTGACCAATGCCAATGAGTGCAAATAAATTAAATAGAACTTGCTCATAAAGTAACTGATTAGGTGGATAGTGCGCAGAAGATAAATTTGGAGACATATTTGCTTCCATTGTATATACATTCAAATCTTCATCGAGTGTGAAATCAAATCTGACCAATTCAAAATAATTTCTTCCACCGCCGAAACGTTGAATTGCTTCTTTTACTTGACCTTCTTTCATTAGTGCTACTTCTCGGATTGCCTCATGTATATTGTTCCATATTTTTTGTGGATCTTTTCCTTTTGACTTTATATGTGCATCCAATGAATCTTTCATTGAAAATCCAAAACGAGTATAATAATTTTTTAAAGATGGTACTTCCCAAATAGGTCGATAATCATCACCGATAACATACTTATCTAAATTATTGCTATCAAATGGATAATACTCTACTGGACAAAATCTAAGTAAAACATCTCCTTTGTAAACATATACTCTGAGTGGATCGATTGATGTAAATACAGTATAAATGCCTATATCAAATTTATAATTATCAATGAGGTATGGTCGATCTATAAATTCTTGCACGAAAGAATCTGTATCAGTTAAATTCACATCATTAATCTTAATAACCTTGATACCACGATGGCCATTAGATTTTATAACAAAATATTTGTTCGGATACAAAGAGGCATACGTAAGTAAAAGATCTTTATCCTTTGGAATCTTAAATGCTTTAGGTATATAGCGACCTTCTGATGTCGATAAATGTCCTTTGTTTGTAATATAACCACAACCAGGAAAATGATTTATACGTTGATGAGGTAGTAAATTATGTAAAATCGGTGCCAATGTTAAGAATGGGTATTCATGAGACCATAAGAGATCCCATTGAGTTTCATTAGTAGTAGGTTTAAAGCCTAAACGTTCTAATACTATAAGTATATGCTTTAAATGTTCAGTGGTATTGCATTTATTATAAATTAAAAATGTTGGCTTTTTCTCTTTGACTTGGACTATTTGTTTGTTCATCCTTTTAAGGCGAGACTGATTATATAAAAAGTAGGATATACCAATTAATAACGTTAATCCCACAGCAAAGTAACAAAACATTTGAAATGTTAATTTTAGTTTCTTACTCATTATGTATCCATATTTCTCTTGCTGGAAAAATTAATATTTTTATACATTATTTTTTAATGCAAAATTTTTTAATACGTTAATTATAATTATATTAAAATTAATAGATTTTAATGTATCCCAACCTTTTTTTTATTTTTCTTCTTCTTTTTCAGCGTCATTGTGTCTGATTTTGAAGGAATATCAGTACGTATCAACATTTACTTTACGTGACACTGAAAGGTGTTTGAGACGAATAGAACACACGATGAAAAAGTACCGTTTTAATGTATTTCCCTCTCTCGTTAGTATGTCACGTATGTATCATGTTAGAAAAACAGTTTTCTGATATTCGGTAGACCACGACATTTATAACAATCGAATGAAAAATTTCTCGTTGCAATTTTATCCTTTTACTTGATATGCTTATAACGTTTTAGAAGCAATTTCGAGTTTCCTTCGCTATAGTAAACATTTTCTGAAAAATGTTTATGTACCATAGTTATTAGTTAATATTAATTATTTATATACGAAATCATTCTTATATTTCGTTATTCACGAATAGTATACGAACGAAAAAATATCATTTACTATATATAATAAATAATCTTTATATGTGTATATATAGAAATAGTTTTTTTGTTTCGATAAACCATATTAATTTATTTAAAAATTTTCAAAAATACAACTAGGGCCCCCTTTCTTTCGCGCCTTGAAAATACGTTAGGAATGAGAACAAACATTCAAGAAACATTCGATTGAGAACCCTGTTCTTTACGTTTAGAGACTTCCACGAAGAAGGATCTCGATTTATTAGTAGGATGGGTTTTCAAAATATTTGGTATTCGCATCCGCGAAAATACGGTCAGGGATCTAGATCTTGGTAAGTTGCAATTAGAATGTTTATTTTAAATTTATTATATAAATTTTTTAGTCAAATTAAAACACAATAAAACAACGTTGTGTTGTGCGTTGTGTGACCGCGTGTTACAAAGTTGTCATTATATGTATTTTGTTTTGTTATTTAACATTTTTATATAATATTTATAACAAATGGCATACTGAATAATTCTGTATTTATCATTATTTATTCAACGCATAACATAAAATGCATTTTTCCATGATTTCTTAATCTAACCTAAAAAGGTTAGATTTATGGGCAAACTAATAAAAATTAGTTTATATTTTATAAATTATTATTGTTATTATTATTTTTTTTCATTGAAAATATCTCTTTGAATCTGTTTACAGCCGTGCTTGTGCAAATAAACATGGGCTTATCCGTAAATATGGTCTGAATATATGCAGACAATGCTTCAGAGAATATGCGGCTGATATTGGTTTTAAGAAGGTAAAAACAGAATCGTGTGTGATATTGAAAATAGAAAGGACATATAAATATTCATAAATAAATCTCTTTTTTCTTTTATAGTTGGATTAGTATGTTAGAGCAAGATTTAACAGAACAACAAATTCCAACAATGTACCATTAAATGCGTCAATCCAAATCATTCAAAATTTTATTAAGATGATAAATTATCAAGATGAATAAACTGATAATTTGTATAAATGTAATACAGAAATAAATGTAATTACAGAAATTATAATTTGTTATATTATTGCATAAAACTAATTTTTCCCTTTTATATTAATTTCGTTTCGTGTAAGTTTATAGGTTATATTATTAAACTGCATACTCGTTTAAGAAATATATACAATATATTTTTTTATGAATTAGCCAATTAAAACTTGGTTGTTTACGATGCAAATGGTGATGTCCAATAATGACCAATCGAAAATGATTAAATATGTCGCCCATGTTGATGTTTCTTTGTGACATATTTCGACCACGTTTGAGTTACTAAGCTAAATTGCATGAATTTATGTGTAATTTAATTTAACAAAGACGGTTAAATCTTCCAAAAATTATTTAAATTTAGCGAAATGGGATTTACGGACCTATTAAATTATGTCGTATTTACCAATCCAATTAGTTCTGGGACATTTTTATTTTTGAGAGGTACAGCGAGAATGGTGAGTTTTTTTTTAAATCTATTTATTAATGGAATTACTATTTGAAAAATAAATTTAGACCTTGATTTTCGACACTAAATAGATACACGATTTTGTTTCTATTTAGAGTGCTTAATTAAGCTATCAATCATATCAAATATAACCTACGACAAAACACAAGGTATGATACTGCATGTATGTATGCATATAGAAAATAACAAATATAAAAAAGTAAAACGAAACTAAAAGCGCAAATAATTTCAAACTAATCAATTTTCATTCATGTAATGTCATATTATAACAAAATAAATTCTATTATATAATCTATTGTTTAAAAATATATTACAGGCAGGTGATTACATGGGTTTACAGCCTAAACAAGAAGTAATAATGCCACCTCCTATACCTTTATGGAAATTAGCTTCGTGTGCAGGTCCTTATGTAAAACTTGCTGGACTTAGCGGAGCTGCAGCCGTCATATTAGGTGCTTATGGTTCACATAGTAAGTTGCGTAACAGTCACTTATCTTTACTAATATATCTTTAAGAATAATCTCATCTCATTATGCTCTGTACTTAAAAAAAGAAAAAAAAAAAGAATCTGTTAAACTTGCATAAAAAACCATACATATATATCATATAAAAATGATTATCATATTTCAGCCATTAATGCAGAAATATGCCCATACCATGCAAGAATATTTGAAACAGGGAATAAATATCATTTTATTCATTCACTAGCTTTACTTGGCTTACCTCTTAGTAGAAAACCGTCCTTGGTAAGTCTTTGTTAAGTATTGCAACGTTATTACTAATTGTTATATCTTTTCTTATTAATTTACAGGTTGCAGTTTTTTTCATTTGTGGAATAATGATATTCAGTGGTAGTTGCTATTATGTTGCTTTCACAAATGATAAACGTTTTTCTAGAATAACTCCAATCGGTGGTACATGCTTTATATTGGGATGGTTATCTCTACTTTTATAAATATAATAATAGAAATATATTGTGATATGTTTCGAGTGTAAGGTCGTATTTTAAGTTTGATATCTTTTGGTAAATAATCCTTTAAGAAATATATAAATGGCTATGTATAAGTAATGTTGTTGTCATATATTTCTATGGAAAATAAATCATATTTAAGTAATATATTCTGTAGCATACCATGCATGCCCATGTGTGTGTGTGTGTATATATATATATATACATACATATATATATAAAAAAAAATAAAAAAAAAAAAAAAGGATTCTCTTTTCGCCAAGCATGTTCCTTGTATTTACATTTATTGAAGGCTTTTTGAAAAAAAAAAGAAACAAAACTTTTCTGCATTGTGTAAAGAAAAAGTCCTTTATACTAATGGATTGATATAAATATAACTTTGTTTATAATATTAATGACATGTGTTTGAATTGTATCTCGAACCATTACACGTGTTCTTATAATGTGTTATATAAGACTGTTGATTGAACATATTTTTCTTTCATTTAGATTTCTTTTGCTTCTATTTATTATTGTATTTACGTATTACCTTTCGTCGTTCATCGTCACATATTGTGAAAGGACACGATAAAAAATAACTATGTACCTTATACATTATGTTGATTGCAGCACATGTAACATTGCCTGATGTATGTACGTGTGTAATCACACAGCATATATCACATATTAAACATTGTATTGTGGCATGATATCGGCAGCTCTATTATCTTTTTAAGTATATTTAATAAACTACAATAAAATATTGAAATGAATACACAACTGTTACTAGTCCATTAGAGGTGGATCTTCTAATTGCACTGAATTGTATACTAGGAAAATAATGTATGGCCTGCAAGAGCAATGTTACATGGTAATAATAAACGTAGTTGATGATCGAACTAATTATTAGTTTTTTCTTTTCTTTTTTTTGGATAAGAGGTTAACGCGATGCATTATATGTACGTGGCGATAAATAACTTTAGCACCCGACTCATACATTGCAAATTTTTCTTTGTGTGAACCTCTTGCGCCTGAATTTAAGAAAATTAATACACGTCGTTATTATATTATGATCCATTTGATACACCAGCTTCGCTTATAATTGATAACTTTTCTATTTCGTATTATACAGAGTCTTACATTTTGTTTTTACTTGTATTTTTTTTCTGTGTTGTTGTTGCTGTGTGTCGTTTCTTTTTTCTTTCTTTCTTTCTTTCTTTCTTTCTTTCTTTCATTCATTCATTCTTTCTTTCTTTCTTTCTTTCTTTCTTTCTTTCTCCATAAATATGATGCTTGGCCTGTATTTAAGTGGACATAAGAATTTTCTTCTGTTCGCACAACCACGATGGGAATACGGTCTGACGATGCTGGCTGCATCCTTACACAGTTAAGTAAAGTAATAATTCGACTATCTTACCTAGAATAAAGATATCAAATAATATAATAATTAATTAATGATACGTAGATTATGAATTTAAATATATAGGAGTTTTGCACGGAATTGGTGCAAGGCTCGCAAGTGCCGTAGATTAAGCGGCGAACATAAGAGATCGATCTATATCATGAGAGAAAAAGAGGGGGGCACAAAGTATGATATATTATGCTGCCACACACATTCACGAGTTGGCATTCACATTCTCTCTCTCTCTCTCTCTCTCTCTCTCTCTCTCTCTCTCTCTCTCTCTCTCTCTCTCTCTCTCTCTCTCTCTCTCTCTCTCTCTCTCTCTCTCTCTCTCTCTCTCTCTCTCTCCCTTTTTGCAGTTTTAGATGTAAAACACGTGCTAACTCCTAGCAACGTGTATTTTATTTACTGATTTTAGCTCATATATTCCTCATAGATTATGAGGCATAAGATTGGCGATACACATGGCGATGCTAAATGCATCACTGATATAAAATTTACTTAGCTAGTAAACGTCCTCTGGGAGAGCTAAAGTGTATATATATATATATATATATATATATATATATATATATATATATATATATATATATATATATGTATATAGTTATAGTGTAGTTTTATAGCAATATCAATTATTTTTTTTTTTTTTTAGACTATCGTAATATAAAGTATTTATATGTAAACTTGCATTCTCGTTAAACTATATTTACATTCCTTTTTTTTTTTTTTATTATCATTACACACACCGAAGATAAGTTCCTAGAATCAGGTTGCGCACTTAAACTTATCTAGCGCATAATATCACCACAGAGAGAAAAACCCACGTGGTGAGGCTAACACATCATTGATTTCTTTTCTTTTCTTTTCTTTTCTTTTTTTTTGCACTTTTTCTGATAAAGTATATCACATTCCGAAACGTACGTAGTAATAAGATAAACATCTAGTTTTAACCCATTATGAACATAGAGAAGTCTGGACAAATTAAAAATAAAACGAATTGCGCGAACAAATTTATACAAAGTATAAAAAAAAAGCCGTGGTTTTATCGTCATGTTGTGATTTGGAATAGAAATTTAAAAAAAAAAAAAAAAAAAAAAAAAAAAAGAAAAAGAAGTATTTTCTCTTATATATATTTGAATTGGTGGTCTCAACCTGAATATAATGCGACAGCGAAAAAAGAAAGACGCGGCGTTGGATTTTTTTCCCCATCCATTTCTAGGAAAGGTGGAATGAGTGTTGACCTTCTTGTGCTGCTATTCTCAATTTTTCCCGCATTATTTCCAAGGTAGTATAATCAGGCAATTTTAAATAGTTTACGCAAGTCATTACAGATGGTAAAAAGTCATCGGTTTTCATAGATGGATCGAATGTTTTCCTCACTATCGTTAAGGGTGGGGTCAAACTCTTAAAGCCTGTAAAAATATATAATTCCATCGATTTATTATCATCAAATTTACTACCAAATATTAAATATTAATTATTTATTATATATATATGCTTACCTCCAACAGGTAATCGTGGTGATCCAGTAACAAATTGAATAAATTGTCTTTGCTCCTCGCTATTGTATTTGGATAAGACTTCAAATAAGAAACGTATAGCCCGAGAATCCGGTGTATAACCATGATCTGTACGGCAACATTCCAAAAGGGTTTTTGTATCCCATTGGCCACCACCTTGCGTGTGCCCGCAGAATACAGCTTCCAATTCTTCCGGGAAAAATAATCGCAATTGTGCCGGTGGAAATACAGATTCGAATCCTTCTCGAAATGCTTCCATTTGTCTAAAAACTCCTTCGTAGAGGAACCAATGTGTTACCAGCTGCAATGATATATGATACGTTTATTCAATTTTTAATATTCGCATAGTGTACAGAGAGAGAGAAATAAAAAAGAGAAAAAAAGAAAAAAAAAAGGAGAGACGAAGAAACGCGCAAACCACACGTAACGAATTATTTAAACAATAATAAGTTTTCTTTTCTATTTTGTTGTTGTTGTTGTTTTTCTATTCTTCCTACGATACATACCTTGATATATTGATCCAAATTATGAATGGTGACGGGTATGTCACTTCCTCCTTTCCTTAGTTCAATATTTTCGTAACCTGGTAATTCGAAGACAAGTCCAAGTTCAGAGATAGGACAACCGTCCAAATCTAACGCCTCGATTCGTTGTGCTCTCTCCGTCATTCTTAAACTTTGATCCTTTTCCATTATTTCCTTTCGTCTAACAACCTCTTGCAATTTTGTTAGAGTACGATGTATGTCGGGACAAACGTATATTAAATCGGCTAAAGTAAGCGTATGCTCCTCTCCCAACAACCAACGATAAAATGTTAAACTAAACGGTAGATCCAACTAGAATAAAATAAAGAATCGATTAATAGTTGGTTCATTGATTATGGTCGTGTGTGTATATATATATATATATATATATATATATATATATTATCGTAATAAAACGTAGCGGTATGAAATTGTGAACGTACCATCCTTGAGTCATATATTGCCTTTGCCATAAATTTACCGAGAAATTTAAATTTAGTTTTGAGTTTCGCGAGATGCGACACTTTGGTACTCCACGGTATTGGGGTTGCGAATAGTCCATGTATAGGATTAACATAACCTGTCTCCGTGGGATTTGAACTACCATGCCAGAGGTCCAAGTCGGCACGTTGTAGTTCCTTAGAAACTAGCGCATAAAATTCTAAAGTTGGGCCCAAGCCAGTTCCGACCTGTAAAAACGAAGGGGGAAAGAAAAAGAATGAATAAATAAATCTATTCAACAAGACACGATAACGAATGAGATTATAAACAGTGCATTTTTCGTTAAAGAAAAAAAAAAAAAAAAAAGCAAAAAGATATAAAAATGAACCTCGTTGACATATTGCACTTCAAGTAGAGCTTTGCTGGAAGCCAAGTCTTGAATAACTTGTTCCGCTTGTTTCAAAATGTCCGTTCTTGAAATAGTCCTTTTTCTTCTTTCTAAACGGGGAGTAACGCGTTCTTGACTATCAGATCCTGACAATTCTGGAGCAGAGTCTAGAAGACGCTGGAGTGCTCTATCACGATCAAATGATGTTGCGTACAATAGCAACTGCCTCGTTTCAAATGGGAATAGAAAAGGGCTATAAAGAAATAATAATAATAATAATAATAATAATAATAATAATAATAATAATAATAATAATAATAATAATAACATTTATATATAAATATCAAATGATAAACATTGAATATTGGAATTATTTATATAACTTACCATACTGTTGCTATTTGTTGCAACCACGATGGCAAATTTCCAGTCATAATAACTAATGGGTCCTGTAGCTGTCTACTCGCCTTTGCCGCTATCTTGTTATTTATGAAATCTTGCGGAGACAATAGGCTCATACTTTTCAGATGAGGAAATAGGACGCCCCAATGACGATTAAGTGCATGTAGAAGCCGCAATAGACACAGGCCGTCTAAGGAAGCATCCGATATAGTTACAGATGGTGGCAAAGATGGTGATAGATAAGGAGTAAGTGGACATCGTTGGGCCGGTACTACTCCTTCCAACCAAAGGCTATCTTCTTTTCGCTTCGAACTGATCTTTGTACTCTTGCCTTTGCCTTTTCTACTACCGCATTGTGAGCTCGAACCTGGCTTGGAAGATGTCGTAGCCTCGTCCTCCGGTACTGGTCTGAATAAGAAAATAAATTTAACATGTTTTAAAAGTAACGCTAAGAATCTCTCGTCACGTTAACTATTTTATTCTAAAATCAAATTTATCATTAAATCGACCATGACAAATATCAAGAGAATATGCATTTATAATAATTAATAATAATAATAATAACAACAACAACAATAATAGTGCCTCTGCTTTAACATCTCCAAGAGAGCAACTCTGGTTTATACGAACTTACATTGAAAGAAACAGGGATAACAAAAATTGCTCTAAAAGTGATAATTATGCATTCAAGATATGGACCTTTTATTTAATGTTTTCGAAAGGATTTTCCTGCGACAAGCCTTCCTTGATATATGTTGTCATTTATTTGATACGACTTTGGCAGTAACTACAATATTTTTTACTGCAAAAAATATTTAGCTGGAAATATATACCCCTTTTAAGATTGAAAGGGCAAAAATCTCACTTGTACACTTGTTGAAAACTTCGGCAATCAGATGAGTCAAAGATCAAGAGTATCCTTCAGAAATAAGCCATATAATTATTACCAGTATTTAAGCATATTATTAAAAAATTAAACAATACCTGTAATATATCGTATGGGTTTGCACCCATACTGCATCGTGCCCCAAAGGAGGTTCACCGTCTGCTTCTGCTTCCGAATGATCTATACCAGAACAACCAAATTGTCTTACTGCCTGGTATACGGTCATATTAAATGGTAATACTTCATCCCCTATCAAAAATTGGAGCTTGTGTTTTGCCGAGCCTTGACTTATAACAACCGCTGCCTATAAATTGAAATTAAAATAAAAACAAAAAACAAAGACATATATATATATATAATTAAAAAAATGATAACAATGATAAAAAATTAAAAAAGAATAAATAAATAAACAAATAAATAAATAAAAAGCAAAGTACAATTTTTCGTGTAAATCAACAAAGATGGAATAATGTATGTGTATATCAAACTTACCAAGGTATCATCTATATCATCTTCGCTGTTATCATCGTCACTAACCAAAGATTCTGCATCCCGTATTCTACCGTAGCCACGAACCATTAAATATCGTTCTATTGCTTGCACTAACGCAAGAGGATCAATTTTTACAGTACCTCCCTTCCATTGTTTTAAATTATTACAATCTGGATGCCGCTGAAGGTTGCACTGTACCATAATAATTATTAAATCAGATTTTTCTTTTCTCTCTTTTTTGTTCTTTTTTAGATTTGTAGAAGAGAGAGAGAAATAAATTCTTATCAAAGTGTTGTACCTTCAACTGATGTGTATTGAAAAATTTAAGAGCACTAGTTCCTCCACGTCCTGCACCGGATCCAGCTGGTAGATCATGAACCTTCACTGGAAATTGTTCCAACTGTGCAACGCAACTGTTCAATTTTGCGACAAGAGCACCGAATGCTCCCGGTTGAAGATCTACGACATTGTTGTCTTGCTGTATCTAGAGATTGTTGGAAATAAAATTGATTGAAATCTCGTCAAATTAAAGTAAAGTAAAACGGATGAAGAAGAAGAGGAGAGAGAGAGAGAGAGAGAGAGAGAGAGAGAGAGAGAGAGAGAGAGAGAGAGAGAGAGAGAGAGAGAGAGAGAGAGAAATGAACACTTTCTTACAGTAGACTCCGCAAATAGTTGCCAGAACATCCGTAAACGATCGTAACGATTTCCAGGTGCTTCTGTGGTGGTGAGGTAGTTCAATAATGCTTTAATAAGACCACTATAATTCATTTCAAACGGAGATATATCACTTTCTAGTACAATATCTCGTAATTCGGTAAGCGCTGAGAACATTTCGTCTAATTGCTATCGAACACACACACACACAAAAAAGGACAAATGTTTAATAAATATTATATATATACATATATATATATATTTTTTTTTTTATGTGTATCGAAGTAAACATCGTTGAGACACTTTATAGACATTATTTATACTTACATTTGATTGTAATCGTTGGATTGCGGCTGTAAGTCGTGCAAGAACGGTTAACGCTGGATGGGTGCAAGGTGCATCGTCTTGATATCTTGCTAGGAATTGAGCAGCTTGTTCGCGTACCCATGCTTTTGCCTTATCCCGATTACCACCTGATAAATTTGGATTACTTGGTGGTTTTGATAAACTGGTTGATGAACTTGTGTCTCTCTTATCACTAACAGTGCTTGACGATGACGATTTTCTTCCCCATCTAGCTGGATTAAGATTTCCCAAAAATCGATTATTCTTTTGGGTAAAACCAGTGAAAAGTGATTCTGGTTGTTGCGTTTGCTGCGTCCCGGTACCACCCAATCTAGAGAACCGACCTTTCTTGTTCTGACGTTTTCTTTTCAAAACATCTCCGATCCTTCTAATAAAATAATTGCGTTAAAATTTTACAAAACAGAGAAAGAGAGATAGTGTGTGTGTGTGTGTGTGTGTGTGTGTGTGTGTGTGTGTGTGTGTGTGTGTGTGTGTGTGTGTGTGTGTGTGTGTGTGTGTGTGTGTGTGTGTGTGTGTGTGTGTGTGGTGAGAAAGAGAGAAAGAGGCGAATAAATTGCGTAAAAAAAAATAAATAAATAAAAAAGACAGTTCAATTTATACGTTACAATATTTTGTACTTACAGATGAGCACTTTGCGGTGTAGTTGCATCTTCTACGGTGGTATTCAAATCTGTCCTACTATGCGTATCCATTGAAGGTGTAAGGTTTGGCTTCATTTGGCATGTCGCAACTGCGCCAAATAATATATTACCATTTGTCGATGGAGAAGCAATAGGTGATGTGGCGCTACTAGAGGACAACATCATGGTGGAAGAAATAGGTGTAGATGGACCTGGTTGTGGGCTTGGTAATGATGTACCTGTTCGTAATATAAAGCATAAACGATACGTAAAAAAAAAAAAAAAATAAAATAAATAAATAAATAAATAAAAAATACTACAATAAAATAAACGTTTTATGATTTAATCGATAATGTTTGTATAATTACGACTTACCAGAAGAGCACTTGGGCGGTGATACTCCAAGAGGTATTTCAGGATCAGCTAACTGTCGTATTTGATGTAGGACACCTTCACGATGGAAATGCACCCCAAATACTTGCGGTAATCTTTTCATTAATATACTCGCCATTTGTAGGGCTCCTATAACTATTCGTAAATCTTGCGACGCCAACATTCCTGCTATATGCGATGATACGACTTGATTTTTCAAAACATCCTGAATCCAAACAAAATGACGTGCGATCAATAAAATTGTACATTAACGTATATTAACGTTTAATATTTGTACTAACCTTTAATAAATCGGTTGATGCATAATATACCATACGAAGAAGCGCACGTAAACATTTACATTTTACAGCGGGCCCAGCCGAACTACTATACACTTCGTAGAGTACGGAGAATAAAGTTCGTATAAAAGATACCAACCATTCATTTGTCTCGATAACCGGAGGTACTACGTCCATGCTATAAGAACCAATGAAAAACAATAGTTTTGAATTTACTTGGACGTAAAAAAGGAAAAAAAAAAAAAAGAAAAAAAAAGAAAAGAAAAAGAAAAACGAAAAGTTGTACAAATTCATTACCTAGATGAACAAGTAGGACTTTTACCCTCAACGGGATGGGCATTCACTCTACGAAATATACTCCGTGCCATTCCAATGTCCTCATTAATCTGTTTCATCACAGTTAAATCTATCGTATATGTCCTCCCTAGAGTGGAAAGGCATATCTCATCTTCGCCATTTTGAAATGCCATCTGAAAATGATCGATTAATAATTACACGGTAATATCGTTATATTTTTTTTTTTTCTTTTAATAAAAATATCTTATAATTCGATTGTACGGACAATAATAATTACTTTTCATAATACCTCAATAATTCTAGAGTCAATGGTGCTGAACGGATGACAGCAATGCCTTTCATCACGCCACTCCCAATGGACTGTTTCTTGTTGGCTACTGGTCCTTTCGAGTAAACTATTTACACTGAATATACCGTCGGTTGGTAGCGGAGGCATAAGCTCCTCGATTAAACAGGTAATTTCAAACCATTCTTGCGGCGAACGTGGTACTAACTCTACATCCTCAGTTTTTATTTCCAAAGATCCGGTTAAAAGATAACTTAATGTGAAAGCTATATTTTGTTGTAAAAGCAGCTGCGCCAGATCAGGACAGCGATTTGATATCACAGATAACATTCGTAGCACTGTTATGAAGTTGCCAATACTGTTTACGGGCGGTGTAATCATGAGCTGAAACATTAATTGTATAAATATAAATATCGTTAACTAAATTATATGGATGACATCGAAATGAAAATTAGTAATTCACGTACCAACTGTTGTAAATTTTGCAGAAGTTCCGCATTGATAATTTTATGTAGCATAACTGGATCATGTTGAAAGCTGTCAACCAGTCGACTGAAAGCTTGGCAAACGCATTCAACACTTTTTTTATCCTGATTCGTCAGTCTGTTTGTTAACAATGGTAAGCTCTCTGCGACTAGATGAAAATCGTCAGGAAGAAGATTTTGACAGCAGTTAGCTGTGATCGTTAATGCTGCGCGTTGAGCCGTGATATTGAAGAAATCAACAAATTTCAAACAAGCTGATACGCCACCCTGATCGAATAAAAAAAAAAAAAACAAATTATTATATATATATATGTGTGTATATAAATATATATATTTGCTTATAGGTTATAGATAGTGATAAAAACGTACCGCGTGTAATATTGTTTTGCTATGTCGACGGGATAACATAGCCAAAGCAGTTAAACATTGTTCAGCAACGTCCATACATTCAATTGATTCTAGCTTTTGTAGAAATACTGGTACAGCATCGACAACAACGGTAGAAGATCGAGGCAAAGCTTCCATCATGTATGTCAAAGCACGACAAGCATGTGTCATTATAACGAAGTTGTGCTCTATTCCAAGTAAATTTATTAAAGCCGCGACCACTTGTTTAACAGGAAAACCTGTTAATGTATCTTCATTTCCCATAACAAGTATTTCTCCCATTCCTATGACAGCTTGTAATTGTTCACCTTCGTCATCGACAGCTTGTAAACCAGCCAGGAGCTGTTGTGCTTTTGCAGCTGATAAAAAATAATTTGTAAACGTAAGTAAAACTATTTGTTTTTCTTTTTTAAGTGAATTCAAATTAATTTAATAGAAATGGTGATTATTCACATATAAATGTTTAAACTTTGTTATGATTTCTAAGAATGTCAAATACCTGAGCTTGCTCCCATACTTCTATTCAGAAGATGTTGCATCCGTGAACCCAATGCGCCGAATACATGAGGGGGTAAACCTCTAGCTTCTAATAATGCCTGTAATCTCCCAACTTCACCATCATCGCTTTCGCTATCCCCTGTTGTACCAGATAATCCAGATGGTCCTCCACTCGCTTTTTTAAGAAGCAACAAATTATTTAATTTTAGTAATTAAATATACCAAGTCAATCTCAAAATTTTATATATATATATATATATATATATATATATATATATATATATATATACACAATTTTTTTTTTTTTTTTTTTTTTTTTTTATTCTAATAAACATTACCAGTAGCAGATGTTACAGCTGATCCTGCTTCATCTTCACCTGTTGTAGTAACTAACTGACTACCAGGAATAGAAGATGATACAGATGTTGGCGTAGCACTGTTAGTAATAGATTCATTCCCTGACATTATATTTCCGGTACCCCCAGAAGTACTTTCCACCATTGATTTTCGTGCTCGTGACGAAGAGCGATGTCTAAATTTTAATTAAAATTATTATAATTCAATGTAAATAAACTTTATGAAAAATGATTTCAAAATTATAACCTTGAGCTAGAACAGGAACCCGTCGTGGAGTCTTTTTTATGTTTTCCTGAAGTCTTGTTACTCGATGGCAGTTCCTTAGGTTGTTCACTTAAGAGTTTTATACGCGAACGAAGTGGATGTTTTTGTGTAGGATGAGGGTGTGCAGGGGTGGCAGTAGCGGTGGCAGACACAACTGGATTGGTAGTGGCTGTTGATGTAATGCCACTAGTGCCTGCCCCGTCATGTGCCAACGCCCCCCCACCACTCTCCACAGAATTGCTAGCTGTGTTCCCCACTCTGACGTTGGACTTCACACCCAAGATTTGACTACTCGTACTGCTACTTGTGCAGGTTGCACCACCGTGTGCTTTGGACCCTACAATATTTAAATAACATATGATTATTTAATCGCATGAAAAATAATAAAATATAGCTTTTTGAAACATTACCGATGCATTAGAAGTTATTTTAACTTTAATATTTATCACATGATTAATCTCATTGTCTACATTAGAAATATTATTATGTGTAGACTTCTTTTTTTCTTTTCCTTTTTTTTTTTTTTGTTTTTTTTTTTATATATATTAGTGCATGTGAAATTTTAATGTTGTGCTGTTCATCTTAATTTTCCCCTGAGCAATCGTGAAACTCAAACATTTTCGCAAGTTAAATAACAATAAAGAAAAACAAGAATATTAAAAGTACAAATATACATTTTGTTTTGTGTTCTAATAAATAAGATATAAAGAAGATCATGTGCGAGCCAAAGAAATATGTACAAATGTTTGTCTTGATTTGAATTATTTGACTAATAATAAGTACTTGTTCATCTTTCCCACCTTAAAAAAAAAAAAAAAAAAAAAAAAAAAAAAAAAAAAGTACTTCCAATCATAAATATAGTAGCAATATTATATTTTTATAATGTATGTATCTGAAACTCATAGCGAATTACTAAATATGGCATATTATTTGTAAGTTACATCATAAAAATTCATCTATGTATGTAAGCAATACATGATGAAAACTTATTTACTATTTCATGATAAATTTATCATAATACATCTGAAAAAATAAGTAACATTTTAATTTCCTTTTTATTTATATATATATATATATATATAGAGCAATACGCTTCCAAAATGAATACTTTGCTTTCAATCATAATTTAAAATGACAAATTAAAAATAATAAATAAGGCATACGTTTTAGTTAACATATCTTTTCTCCATAGAATATTTTTATTTTATTATTTTAATCTCTTCCAGTATATTTTAGTGGAAAAATTTTTTCAATTTTTTATATTTTTAATTCTAATTCTAATAATGTATTATAATTTTATTATTAAATGCTAACTGATCAATTATTAGATTAATATGATATAATATAAAATTAATTGTTATTTATATGGAGAGATTTCTTGAATTTTATTAATGTTATATTAATAAGAATCATTTATAAAAAACTTCACGAAAATGTTTGCATGTAATTTATATAAATTATATTGGTCTATATTTATATTGTAACCCAAATAATAATATTATATCACGATATTATTAATAATAACAAATTCAAATTGACTAATTTTGTTGAAATAAAAATTCTATAGGAAAAATTAATTTATGGTAAAAAAAAGTGGTGTATATATATACTAAACAGACAAAAAATCATTTAAACTATATTTTGTAAGTAAATACTGTCCCGTAAAAGAACTCAATAATTACAAGAACTGCACTTTATATACACACATATATATATATAATCTCATGCATAAATAGAAGGAAAAATAAACTTTTTCAATCTTGTTTGAATAAGAGAAACCTTGCATGTAGATGTAGGAAGATTTATATAATGTAGTTCAATAAATGTAGCATATCCTTTTCTTTAAATATCTATACCTTGTATTTATAAGAGAAAATAAGGGGAAGAGAGAAAATGTGGTACGAATTGTGTACTCCTTAAGCTTACCTTCTTGATGGTACGTTTGTGTTGATATTGGAAAAAGTGCTTTGACAGCAGACACAAATCCTTCCAGACATTCGCTCATCCTCAGGCCTAATGATACAGTCTGATCTATGACTCTTATTTTAATAATGCTACCTTCTTTATTTTTTATGATATTTCTGATAAAATCCTCTCTCTATAATTTTAAATCTATCTTTTCCCTACTTTGTATATGTAAGGAATTGTACAATGTGTTATTGCAATGTTCATGCAAGATATTTTCTTATATTTATTTAAATTAAAATAAAGAAATCAGAGAATAAAGATTATTATAAAATTCGTATGAAATATATTTATAAATTTAATGTTTGTGCAGTTCTGTTTATAACTTAATAGCATTTTGATATGCTGGCATTTACTATATAAAACATTTCATTATATGTGAAGAATGTTATTATATAAATTCAGTAAACCAAAATAACAATGACAATTATATACATGTAGCTATTAAAGAAGCATATTAAATTACTTAAAAAAATTATTTCTGCACATGCACTCTAATATATTTAATATAATTATGTAAGTGTAAAAATCCATATATTTAATTATGAAATTAATATTTAATGAATAAAATAACACAGTTTAAATTAAAATGCGTATTGCTCTTAAGGTCACTTATTTGCATGTTAACAACATCATGTTGGTCACATTGCCAAACACATATGGTAGATGTAAATTTAATATATAAAATTGATCTTAATATGCTGCACTTGTGCCATACCACATAATATATATACATATATATATTATGCTTCATAAGTTGATAAATATTAGAGTATAAAAATGGCTAATTCTAAAATCTTATATAACCTTTTATATAAGAACTAGGTTGTTCTTTCTTCTAAACAAATCAGTTTACACTTGTCATAAATAATATAATATATGTTGATTGTAGAGTATATGAAGAATAATCAATAATAGAGAGTCTCGCTATTTCATTTTTAATAATTTTTAAATTTCAAGTGTGAATTTTCGCTTCAGAAATAATTAGGTTAATTCTAATGATAATATTCAAAGAATTTTTATACGTTATCCTTTATATATTTTTACAATCAACATTTGATTTAATATAAAAATTTATATACTAACCTCTTTCCCTTGATGTAGTTGAATTGCTAGAAACAGGAGTAGCACTCGATGATGATGCCAAGTTGTTGTACGTTGAAGATGATTTTCGATTACTATAGCCACTATTTAATGATAAGTTGTAGCTACTGCTTGCTTGCAATAAAGTTGCTGAATTTTGTGGAGTACGAGAACGAGTCCGAGAAGCTACACAATCTATAGCCGTCAAGTTCAACTCTGGCAAACTTGTTCTCGTGTTGCGAACTCTTGTATTACCACTAATACCACAATTAGACTGCTGAACCTTGTGTTGCAGTCTCCAATCTGTATCTAAGAAAAAATAACTAATTCATATGGATGTTTGGATTAATGTAACAAATTCTTGATGTAACGTATCACTACACGATTATAACTATTTCATATGTTAGAAATTACCTAGGAATGGTCCTAAACCACTTCCATGATTTCTACGTTCACCCTTTATCTTGTCTTCTCCTTTTGAAGAATCTATAGTATGTCTATGTGCAGATGTGTTGTCAAGGTCCTGAGGTGGTTGCGGATCACCAATAGTTTGTCTGCGTCTTTTCTCTTCTACTGGCACTGGGATACCACTACTTTGTCGCTTTCTATAGCCACTTGTACCACTGCCCGAGCTTTTCCCTCTAATTTTAGAGGTACCTGCTGAAGCACTGGCCTTCTCTACAGACCCCCCTGACAACAACTGATCTTGTTGATCTGCCATAGATTAATTGACTCATGCCACTATACTGCCTGTAACAAAGGCAATGAATTGTAGTTATTATAGACAATATAACAGTATATTAATATAATATTATATATTTTTACATATCCATGGAATTATTTATATCTTGTACATATATATAATTTTCTAATTTGATTGGAAAGTGTATATGTGTGTATGTGTGTGTGTGTATATATATATATATATATATATATGCATATGTGCGTGTATGTGTCTATATATATCACACACATATATACACACGCGCGCACATATATATATACACGCACACACACAGAAAATAATCGAATATGTATATTTATCTACTTGAACTAAAAACAAAAAGATGATAATTCTGCAGCAAGTTTGTCAATGCATAACCTGAGGATCAATACATATCTTTGTTCTCAATTATTAACACTTGAAATGTTGCTGATATATTGTTGAAGAGTATAAAGCTTTGAATCTTTTCATAAAGCAATATATCTCAACTGTCCAATCAAATAATATTCTTAATCTTAATCATTATAATAAATAATTAAAATTGAAATGGAATCTTTTTTTTTCTTTTCTTTTTTTTTTTTTCTTTTTTTTTAGGAAAGGAGATATAATGGAAGAAAAAGAGAAAGAAAGAAAAAAAAAACAAGAAAAAAAAATGTGAGCACGTTTCTCCTGTATTCTCCCATAAGGCTTGTTTGCTACCAATTTTTTTTATTAATAAAGCATTAATAATTAACGCTTGGAATGTTTCTACGAGAGAAAAAAAATGCAAAATTTGAACACTTAAAATATACAAACCGTGTTAAATCGCTGCGCACTGTGATAAGAAGACCGTGACTAAATAACACGCAATTAATGTTTTTCCTACGCAGCGAAAGAGATAGTATACCAAAGGCAGAATCATAACAAACACTGTAACTGAAGTCCATCCGCGATAAGGGTAACAATGTAAAATTGTGCCATTGACATCTGTACGAACGCTTTGTGAAGGGTCTTAGATGAATAGCGAGAATAACAGTCGCGAGAGGAATGAGTAAATCGAAAAAGATCGAAGATAGATATAAAGGAATTTAACAAAGGAGACTCATAAGCAACGATCCACCATTTGCTTGCAAGCAAGTAATGGAGGACGAGTTCTTTTTCCACCACTGCCTCCCCCCTCCGCCCGCCCTCCCCTTCCCCCTTCTCACTCCTCTCTGTCCTCTATCAGTCTTACTCTTTCCCTCCCCCTCCTATCTTGTGAACTACTCTCTCGCTCTCGAGGCCCAGTGTGTGTGGCTGTATGACCTCAGGTACACCAAAAAAGAAAATCCCTCGCATGAGGGCAGAAACGACCGGTCCTTCCCCCCGAGGGGATGACTATTGTGCGTATTACCTGAATGTCGGTACAACATGCCCAGGGCATTACGAGGAAAATGTTTTCTTCTCACTCGCAAATGCTTTCACACGACAGTCTATGTCCTTCCTTTTATACATACGTCCCCGTCTCTATATTCACCGTCCGGGAACAGGACTCACGCGCACGCAAAATCTCCTACGTTGGTGAGCGGCTCTCCAACGATGTGTGTTCCCCCCCACACGCACAATGAGCCACACACCGAGAGACACGCCAAACGCGCACCACCGAGGTAGACTGAAAGCACGATTCCGTACGAGGAATGCGACGAGCCTCGTTACCAGCGGCGGGGTTGGTTGGAATTGGAAGTACGGAGAATGCTCCGCCTCCGTTACCCCCCACCACTAAAGAAAATGGAAAACGTCACACCGGCCGAGCCAACCGTTGCGGTCCGTTACAAAATTCACTGCTTGGCGCGCTCTTTTGATCGTTCTTACGTATTTCCTTAAACGTTTAATCACGATATTAACTAATGATCAAAGTCGATCTCTTTATTATTTTCATTCGAACCCAAGGAAAGTTCTCGTATATATTTAATGATCGCCGATCGAAATCACGTATCGTTTTTATCAATTTTACGATGCTCACGCGTAGTTATTAACATACGTTTCCAAATGTCGTATCGTTATAAAACGTTGTGTAACTTTTATGTAAAAATATACCAGGAATTTCAATATATCCGTCAAATATTCAAACGGAATAAGATTTATATATGCGAGAAAACAAAAATTTGATCGAATGTTAAAAAGATCTCATTGTATTTTACTCGTGTGTCTATACAAAATAAATATATATATATATATATATATATATATGATGTATGTATGTATGTATGTATGTATGTATGTATGTATGTATGTATGTATGTATGTATGTATGTATGTATGTATGTATGTATGTATGTATGTATGTATGTATGTATGTATGTATGTATGTGTGATAACTGCGAATACATAAACGAAAAAATCTAATGGTATGATACTTATATTATCCGTTAAGAATTATCCTTTAAGAAAAAATGATGCAATAGAAATATGGGAATATTAACAGGATATTTTCGCCGTTAAATCGACGGATATTGAATATAAAGAACAGTTTGCATGTATAGATTCGTTTAATGACATTAGCTTATACTCTATTTAATATACAAAAATGAAAATATAGTAATAAATAATTTCTCCTATTTTGTGGAATTTTTTTTTTTTTTTTTTTTGTAAAACTGTTTATATCATGTTAATAATCATGTATTTTATACAACATGATAATTTACAGACCGTGTAACGACATCTCTACATTTCCATTAGAAATACGTATATTATCACACTATTGTTCCCATGCATATTGTAAATGAACTTGAATGAACACGTCACAAAAATGTCACTCTCTTGAAATATTATATAAAACGTACATGAAATTCTTGAATGATACGCGACATAACCGCATAAAAAAAAATAATATTACATATCTAATTGCAATGAAATATCGTCATACATCGATTGTAGTGAAACGACGAAGAGGCAATATTGATATTCACTCAGCGAGCTCAGGTTACGTTCAAAGCGGAATCAGTAACGTTTGGATATTTGCATGTCGAGTTTTTACCTTTCATTCGTAGATGCTTGACAGGCTTTAAAATCAAACTCTAATAAATCGCGTTAATAAAAACGGACGACGACGACGACGACGACGACGACGACGACGACGACGAACAAGCACCAAATTTTTCGCGTAATAAAAAACGTTCGTTAAAAGCACGCAACTTGACAACGATGATGTTGTAATAGGATGTCGGATGCTGGTTCTATTGTTTGACCTCGGGTTGAACGTAGTAACCACGATTGGCTGAAAACTTCATTTAGTAGTACCCAATTGGTTGCTGATAAACTGAACAGTTTTCTCAGGTTGTATCATAACAACTTGAGATAAATCAGCTGTGCCCGTAAATCACTCGATTAATTCAACTTTTATTATTACCGACACAGACACATCAATATATAATTTTCTTTTTTTTCTCTTTTCGATAACACACTATATATATATATTTTTTTTTGTCAGCTTGCATTTACTCACCGAAAAAGGGAGCTCCTCCCTGGAAGTCGGACTCCAGTTACGCAATGCGATGCGCAAAGGGACACGTGAAGATACGGAGTGAGCTGTCAAGTCGATTCGAGTGTCGTCTGCTAAAATACTTTAGACCTAAGATTATACGTGATACAAGATGTTCCATCGGCACCATCGAAATGAGCATGTGCATTTGCTTTCATCGCAAGAAATTTATCTCGTTACGATTGGTCGACATACTCTTGTCGTTTCAACGGTGACCGATCAACGTTAAGAACGTGGATATACACGTATAGCCAAATTTTAATATATTATATTATACGTATTATATATTATATATTACATATTGCATGGATATTTACCATGAACTTATTCGTTCTTTGTCGCTAATGTAAAATACATTATCTTTCACGGACGCAATATAACTGACGGATAACGAATAATTCGACTATTAACGATAAACTCTCGTTACGTCATATTGGCAGTACTTTCGATTAACTGCTAGTGATAAAATGACAACAAGGGTCTGATAGTATAAACATTGAACAGAGTTATTTTCGAGACTAACCTTTGTTTTTTAATCGGTGGTCAAAAATGTCAGCTGTTCTTTTAAAGAATTCTGTTCAGTCGTCAAGTAAGATACTTATTAATATTCGGAGACGAATTATACGCGCTGTTATATTTCATATCTTATAAATTATATTGCGGTACAATTATGTAATAGGAATAATTTTTAATATTGTTTTATGTTTTAGAATTACAAACGATACATGTTGCAAGTATTATTGTACAAGGAAATAATTATTCCAATAAACCATATATTATTAAAAATCCAACTACATCCTCTTTAAAGAGAGGAACAGGAGGACGTTCCTCTTTCAATGGAGTAGTATGTACAATCTTTGGTAATACCGGCATGATTGGACGGTATCTGTGTAACCGTCTTGGGAAAATTGGAACACAGGCATGTCATACTTATGTATAGCATGTATCAGGATAAGTAAGAGGATATAATCATAGCGAACTACATTGTAATTTACTTAAAAAGAAACAATGATTGTTCTTATAGTGGTAGCTATCATTACGTAGCAATATTTAATGTTCTAATAGCAATATGATTAATATTAATGTGTTTAAATAAAAGAGAAATTTATTTTTATTATTTCAGTTGATCCTTCCACATCGATCAGATTTTTATTTCAGTAGGCGTCTTAAACTTTGTGGAGATCTTGGACAAGTACTTTTCCATCCGTTTCATTTACAAGATGAAGAATCTATCTACAAATGCTTGAAATATTCAAATGTAGTTGTTAATTTAATAGGTAAAGATTGGCCCACAAAGAATTTCTCTTATAATGATGTACATGTAGAAGGTGCAAGAAAAATTGCTAAGATTGCTAAAAAGGCTGGCGTAGAACGTTTAATTCATGTTTCCTCTTTAAATGCATCTCCTAATCCTAAGGTAATTGATTGTCTTAAATAAATAAATATATATATATATATATATATATATATATATATATATATATATATATATATATAATAAATTCATACGATAAATTAAAAATCATCAAGAAAGTTTGTCTTATTGTCTGTGATCTTTAAATTTTATGTTTATAATTGTGTAAGTTAGATTTGGTGATAATTGTAAATAAATTATTTTGTATTTCATAAGCCATTGGTTTTGAAAAAAGGCTCACAGTTTTTAAAATCGAAATGGGAAGGTGAATGTGCCGTGAAGGAAGAATTTCCAGAAGCAACAATAATTCGTCCATCTATTATATATGGAACGGAAGACAAATTTTTTTCTTGTTATAGCAACAGATGGAGTCAATTTATGTTGTACGTGTAAATGTTTCTATGCTTATGTAAATGCATTTACTTTCGAATATTTTAACAATTTTTTTATATATATTTTGTATTACAATAGTAATCCAGTACTATGGAAAAAGGGCGAACAAACAGAAAAACAACCAGTTCATGCATCTGATGTAGCTGCTGGTATAATTGCTATTATATTAGATAATAATACTGCTGGAAAAACCTATCAATTTGTTGGGTATGTATCTTGAAGAAGTTATACATAGAAATCAATATTTTAATATCAAATATTGTATGTTTTTAATTATGACATAAATAACTTTTCGTCCTTATATTTATATTAGACCACGAAGATACAAATTAAGAAGTTTAGTTGAGTGGATTCAGAGATCAATAACAAACGAATGGGAGAAATCTGGTTCTAAAATATTAGACCTAGATGAAAATCTATTCTTCCAGTGGAAAGTAACTTTGAGTGAAGTCATAGGCGATACAAATAGAATAGCTAATTTACATTGGGAAGGCATAGAAAAAGTATGTATTATTTTGTAGAGTACATAATTTAATTTATACTTATAACGATATAGAAAATTATTTCAACAGCTATAATAAATTGAGAGATTTTAGATATTTCTTTTTTCACTTTCTATATACTTATTCTTTCTTTATTATATGCATTATGTAGGACAGTACGAGTGATGTAGTTTTAAAAGATCTACCTACACTGGAGGACCTTGGAATTGAGTTTGCTGTCCTTGAGGAACTAGGTGCATGGGATTTAAAATTATATCACAGGCAAACTTATTACGATAAATCTTTGGAGGAATACTACAGACCAATATTACCTCCAGAATGTATACCAATTTAATTAATATTAATTTTCAGAATAACATCATAGTTATGATAGAAAATAATAACTTATAATAAACATATTGTAAATTCACATTATCTAATAAATTTCTGTATCATGCTTTAGTAAATGAATATTTACTAGAGTATGTGTCAATAAATAAAAAAAAAAAAAAAAAAAAAAGAAAGAAAAAAAAAAAGAAAAAAAAGAAAAAAAGAAAAAGAAAAACTTACCTTTGAAAATCAAGAACAAGATCAATTTTTATGTTTGGAGATGATCTTTAACTGATGAATCACATAGTAACACAATTTTGTTAAACCGTACACAATTATATCACTAATTGGAGTTATTTCTATTTCTTTTTTCGTATTTTTCTTTTTTTTTTTTTTTTTTTTCAAACGAATGAATGAATTATCACATCATTGCATCAGATCATGCTAGGTCAATAATAACACATTCAACGAATGTTAAACGGTTTTCTTTCAATAGTTACATAAAACGTGTAAATATTAAATCACGAGGTATACAATATTTTCCTAAAATTTTGCCCAAATAGAATTATACCTGTCTAGGCAAGTAAAGCAGATAGGATATGTTTTTATACCGTTCTAAATAATCTTCCTATACGAAATTCGTTGAAGATGTAAATTGGCACTCATAAATCTTTAACTTCGTCTCTGAATTTATGGAAAAAAAATGTGGTAAAATGTGTTATTAGACTATAGAATATTACCACATTGTCTATATAAAATATATAAACAAAATTTTATAAAACTATTCATAAAATTTTCTTTACAAGCATTTGATTACATTTGAGGCACCTGGCGCATAGCAATAGCTTGTATAACTCTACGTAATTTACCAACTGTTCGTTTTCTTCTAGAATGTCTTCTGAATATCAGCCAATTCCACCGATTCAGTAAACAAAAAAGAATCACACCTACCATAATAATTATTACTATATAATACCATTGATTCACAGTCACTTGATGGTCCTGTTCATTTTGCTTTATGTTATTAACGACACCATTTAAATTATTATTATATAAGAAAGGAACACTTGCTCCAATGTGTCGTTTAAGCCACAATGAATCTTCTTGTGGAATTGGATTTGCAGCCATTATTCCACTTCCCACAGAGAGTAATTTTTGTGATTTATATAAATTTCTGAAATTAGGATAAAATTTCTTCAAAAATCGTTGCGCTCATATCATAGAATTGTTTACCATTAGATTTATTTATGTTTATTTTTGCCCAAACATATTTATGATTATTTGGTTGTATATCAATGAATGAAAAATATTAATATGCTTACGTGGGTGCAGATTCATTAACTGGTTTTGGTGAAGCTAGCGTAATAGTGGGACACGATGGTAATGGCCGATAGCGACCTGCTCCAGTACCTTCAGATGCTACTACCTTGCTATGGCGTTTGAAATTGCTACTCTCTATCCGTTGAGGTAATATATTATTCTCAAAATGATCCGATTCCTTTGGATCTTTATTTGGATGTGAATTTTCATTCATAAATATTGTTGCTATTCGACCTGTAGTAGTATATTCTAAGATGGCATCGAGCATCCAGAAACAAGCTAGAAAAATATCATTTATTTTTCATATATATATATATATATACACATAATCATTAATTCAATTAAATAAAATAATGATCAAAATATATACGTTTTTGTAAATGACTGTCATCAATGCAATTCGAATCTCCATATACTACGAGCCTGCCAGGCATATCATTTACATGTTCTTTCTCATGATTGTCTTCCGGAGATTCTTCTTCAAAATCTTTTATATCGTTATCTTTGATATTGTAGTTCTCCCTAGCGCTTTCATAACGTTTAGTTTGTAAAAGTCCAAGAATTGGTACAAGCTTTGACGATCCTGTTTCCGTTTCCAAAAGAAATTCTTGACCTTGGTCGCGTAATTTTGCATAAAGTAGAACCCCATCTCGTGGAAATCTTTTGCGTTTCATGTAAAAACATATCATCTAAATATCTTTCTATATAATCTTTTTTTTTTTGGGGGGGGGAGGGGGAGGATAAATTATTGGGATAAATTAAATATAGTTTACCGAGCAATAGTTGATCCAGAAGCAAAAGATACGGGTGAATGTTGACCAAGACTAAATTGACCATCTTGTACTTGATCGCTAAATGCTATTCCCCAGTTTGGATATAGGAGGTCGTTTAAAGCTGGTATATTTGCACCTCCGGTATCAGGGACCCACCATTGACGAGTATTTTCATCATAAAACTTTACCTTTCGCATGACAGTGACATTATACCAATCTGCGAAGATAATTACAGAAAGCCCATCTTCTTCGACGTCTTGTTTTAATTTTGCCACCTAGGGAGAAAAGTCGTCGATATTATATAATTATAATAAAAGGAAAATCTTTCGTATATAAATAAAGTAACAAGAAGAAATACGGACTTCCTCAGGAAAGAATTCTTCTTCCGTATCAACGACGAGTAACGTTCCATAATTTTTGGCATCAAAACAGGTAAACGGATGGCCAAGTACCTCGAGATAATATCCAGCATTGCGCAAATGCTGATACATATCTTTAAAATTTGTATGAATGTGATCCCCGTTCCAATCAAGGGGATCACTTTTTGCATGTAAATCATCCCTTGGAAAATATCCTGGGGGATAACGTAAGTTATGGTACTGATCCCAAAGAATACGTTTGCTGTTAAACAATAATCATAATAATTACAGGTATAATATAAAAATGACAATTGTATATGAGCTTTTGAAATCGCAACAAAGCATGCATTATTAATAGTTACTGTCGAGGTGGAGTCGGTATAACTTTGGCTTTTAATGGTAGCTCAATCGTCGATTGACGAGATTCCTCTTCTCCATCGCTTGGCGGTGATTTTATAGTTATAGATATATGACCTATGCACGAATATAGTGTTAAAATGATATTTGCAATAGGACACATATTTAACGAGTTATATTACCTTGTGCTATACCCTGCCAATCACGAGAACTCGATGGAACAGTTATAGAAACTGCTAACCAGCCGGACCATGGCCATAGAACATCGCTGTGCGTTAATGATATATCAATTCGTTCGCCGTTACCATTGCCGGTATATGGGTGCCAAGTAAGATCGGTAATATGACCCGAAACACCCAAACCATTTATTATTGTTATATTTACGATTGTTGGTATACCAGTGTGATAAACAGCTTGAGTACAATAAGGCCACATATACTGGCACTCAGTCAGATCTATGTAACTGAATTTATATTATCTATGAAACATATATGACCTCAGTGTTTTATTGTTTTATTTATTACAGACAAAAGAGTAGTTACCTTGGGCTGAGAGTGCACATAGGCGTGTATAATCTTAAAAAATGAAAAGCTCTCAACAAATCTAATTTTCCTGCTCCTTGTTCGAACATACCAACACCCGGTAAACGTCGTGCGGAACTAAGTAACGCTTGTTTCATACTAGCCGGCGTTACCTTCTTATAACAAAAAAAGTTTAAGTTTTGAAAAAGATAAATATCCTCGATCTATAAATAAAAATAGACATACTTTTCGAAAACAATAATTACCCTTCTCTTAACATTTTGAGATCCATCTGGTTGGACAAAACCGCTCGCTAAAAGTGCTACAGCACCAGCTACAACGGGGCTAGCGACAGAAGTACCGGAAAGCGTTCTGCAACCAGTCTGCAATGCCGAACCTCTCACTCCCGATCCATATGTAACTAAATCAGGTTTTACTCTTCCGTAACCAGATGGTAATTCCCATGTTGTCATACCTCTTGATGAAAATTTAGCTATTTGATCCTCCCAATTTATACCTCCTACACCAATGACATCCATTTGATCAGCGGGATTATTTAATGTTCTGTATAAGATATGGAGAGATTTGTAGTATTAATAAACAAAACATAAAGAATAACAATTGTTGGCGCTTATAACGACAATAGTTGGCACTCACCCATAAAGAGGACCATCATTTCCAATTGCCGACACCATAATTACACCATTTGCTGTTAGTTCCCAAACTTTATCAACAAATGGATGATCCATAAAGTCCGGACCACCAATACTGAGATTTAGTACTGTAACTTTAGTTAGTATAGCATAATTGAATGCATCAAGAAACCATGATGTATAAGATACCTATAACAAACAAATATATAAAACAATAATAAAGGAATATTTTTCGATGGATTATCATAAATTTTTATATAAATATATACTTGAGCATTAGTGAAGACACGAAAAATATGCAATTCGGCATCTGGTGCAAATCCAAGACATTCTCTGGAAGATGAGGCTATAACGCCAGCGACAAATGTTCCATGACCTAAACCATCCTCTAATGTTTTCTCGTTTGTCCAATTGGAACGTTCTTTAATTTTTTTGAAATGTGGATGGCTAGCAGCTAATCCAGTATCAAATATTGCTACCTGATATGTATAATACAATTAAAAGCTTTATTTTAAATTTTATCAACTATATTTCATATATAATTATTAAACATTTATATTATTTACCTTAATACCATGACCAGTTACACCCATGCTCCATAATGCATCCGCTTGAAGTATACTTGTGATTTGTCTTGGAATAGCACGTAGCAACCTACGAGACGCATGTCGATTTATTGGTTGCCAGAAATGATTACCCTAAAATTAAAAAAGTTTCTGTAATATATGTATTTACAAATTAATCTTACCTATTTCTATATGTGAAAACATACATAAGTATTAATTTTCCTTTTGAATCCTTTATATTCAGGAAGTTCTCCTTCTTCTGTGATATTAATATATTTTAAACTTCTATGTACTAGTCGCTGAGGCGTTACTCTTTTTATGAGTGGATGATCCATTAAAGCATTGAGTCCATGATAATTATCTGTTTCTTCTAATAGGACTACATCAAAATCGCTAGGAAAATTACTTGCCAAATTATTTCTAGCTAGTAGTTTCCAATTATTAACTCCGGATGAATTTAATGCAGCACATATATAATTTCTACGAGCTTCAGGTTTGTAATAGCCTTTGAATGCTACAATATATTCATTTTTAACAATTCTAGATGAAAATTGAACCTTAACTTCTTGCATATTATGATGTAAATCACATGATGTTATTGAGTAGGTATCATATGATTGTGACTTATTATGTGCTGTGTTATGACTAGTCTGTTCTTCTCCTAATGAACAGTTTAATTGGTGATTACTTGATTTGTTCGTAAAGGTAAGTAGTAATACCAAAGTAATGCAAAGCCAAGATATATGCGACTTCATACTATTAGCACGAACTGAAAATTATAAATCATTTAAATTATCTATTATTCGATAAAAATATTATGGTATATTTTATATAACATGGACGATAGTTCATTCTTTTTTTTTTTAATCTATTTTTTTGATCTAACGTTATTGTATAGGTATTGACAATGAGTCATTCATGTATTATTCAGTATATTCTTTCTACGAATAAAATCAACTGTATGTTAATAAAGCTTGGACGCTTACAATGTTTAATTTTATCGTAAAGATAATGATGAAGAATAATTGTTTACTTACGGTAACGATATATTTATCTTTCACGTCATAACCTTAAGTTTTATTTATCATAGACATTCACATTGAAAACTTGCAGCCGTACATTTTTAATTATTTCTTTTAAAGGTAGGTCATTGATTTTTTAAATTGTAAATACATTGTAAAGTATACATATAACGAAATCATGTATATCACGTTATCCATGCTTCGATGTTTACAAATCTCATTGCATTTAAAGACAGAGGTGCAATTGCAATGAGGTTAAATAAAATTTAAGTGCTGACACTACACGATAACAATTCGCACAAAAGTACTACGTAAATATTATTTACTACGAATTTATAATGTAGTTTTTAATTCCTATAAGTTCATGTATGTTAAAATTTCAATTATCAATTGGCCCTTTTGATAATCATTTCATTTTATAATTTTGTAAATAAAAAATAAATGGTATAATAATAAGAAGGCCGGGTATAAAATTAATTTGTAAGTATTTTATGCGAATATAAATTATTTCTTTTTTTTTTAACATTTATATACACGTATATATATATATATATATATATATATATATATATATATATATATAAGGGTATAATGACAATGTTTATTTACAAATTTACTTAATCAATCGTAAATTTTAAGCTTTATTTTATCTAATTTTATGGTTACAATAATCGTGGTTGTTAAACAGTACATATAAGTCTAAAGAGTGTAAAATTATAGTTTACAACTGTTGACAATATATCTTGTTTTAAATGAAATGAAAGCATAAAACATAAGTGAATATTTGTTACTTCAAGTATTATATAAAGAGTAATTTTGTTACTGCATTATATTAACAGTACAAAATGGAGAAATTTACAGTGGATAATAATAAAACAAATATGGATGTTGAAATAAATTCTGAGGTTAAATCGCAAGAACACAAAGAGGATATAATGATTCTTGATCATGATACCAATGTTATGCCAATAATCATAGAAGAATTAGATGAAAGTGCTATTAATTCCATGGAAGTGGATATGACTGAGTTTGTAGAAGCTAAGGCTTTAGAAGTACAAGATGTATCAGAAACAATAATTCCATCCTATACATATTCAGAGCAAGGTAGTCCTGTCAACAACATTATAATGGAAATAGATGATCAAAATGTATTAATGACAGTTGAAGAAGAAGATAGATTAACTAAACAATTTTTAAATGGTGAATTAACATTTAGCGAGTATTCCTCTAAAATGGATGAAAATCCAGAACTAGAAATTTCTGATACGGATGTTTCTAAGTATGTATTAAGAAGAATATGAAACTTTTATTTAGTGAATATCACTGATAGATAATATCATTTTTAGAAAAGATTCAGAAAGTGAACAAGCAGTTTCACAAGTTACAAATAAAAAAGAACAAAAGTTATCAACATTATCTCAAACAGGACCAAAAAGGAAACGGAGAACCCTTCCCCCTGTTTTGCAAGGTCTTATGGGCGAAGCAAATTTACGCTTCGCAAGAGGAGAAACAACATTAGCGGCGCAAATATGTATGGAGATAATTAGGCAAGTTAAATTATTTCTAATCAAATTAAGATGCTTGGAAATAATAATCAAATCACGATTGATTAATAATTCTACAGGCAGGTACCAAGTGCCCCAGAACCGTTTCAAACTTTAGCTATGATATATGAAAACGATCAGCCCGAGAAATCATTACAATTTGCATTGATAGCAGCACATCTCAGTCCAAAGGATGCTGATCAATGGGCTAGATTGGCTAATTTATCATTAGAGAGTGGCAATATAAAACAAGCAATAACATGCTATTCGAAAGCTATTCAAGCTAGTCCAAAGGAAGTACATTTGTATGAATCATTGATACAACTTCAAGAGCAAAACGGAGATAAAAGAGCTCATTTGAAAGCATATACAAAATTGTTACATCATCTGGATTCAGAGAATGGTGAAGAAATATTAAAGTATGCAAAAATACTAGCAAAACGACATATGCAAGAAAATAATAATGAACAAGCATTAGATGCTATGGAATATATTTTTGTTAAGTGTCCAGAATTGATAACATTAGAAGAAGTCAATATTATGACAGAATTGTTAATTACTTTAAAACATTTTAACAGATGTTTAGATACTCTAACTAAGTACACTAGTATCTGGGTTCAATTTAAGGAGATGAATATTTCTGATAAAAAAGTTTCAGAACCTCCTGATGTACCTATAATAGAAACCTGTGATATACCAGACGATGTAGTTGTAGATTTAAAAGCAAAATTTCTTATAACTCTTATTGAACTGAATGAAATTACTATGGCGGATAAACTTTTGCCTAAATTGTTGAAAGAAGATCCAGAGATATCTGGAGATTTATTTTTAGATGTAGCGGAGGCTTTTATGGGAAAAAATGAATTCCAGCGGGCTCTGATCTTATTAGATCCACTGGTTAATAGCAGCAACTTTAGTTTGGCGGCTGTTTGGTTAAGACACGCAGAATGTTGGGTTGGCTGTAAAGATCTAAAAAAAGCTATTAAATCTTATGAAATTGTTAAACAATTATCTCCTCAGCATTTAGGTGCTAGACTAGCATTAGCAAAACTTTATAAGTTTAAAGGTCAATACATTAAAGCAGCGGAAGTTCTTAAACAAGATCCAGAATCAGATGCACTAGATCCTAATGTAATTTATATGAGGACACTTCTGCTCTTCAAAACTCAAAAATATGACGAGTATTTTCAGTCTGGAATGTTATTACTTTCAAGACATTGTATTAATATTAGGTCAAAGGCTGAGCTCGGTGCATTAACAAGAGCAGCTGGAGTACGTCAACGTCTTGAAAGTTTACAATTGCATCGATTATCTTGCGGTGAAAAACTTGAAGAAGAAAATGTGCCAACATTTGTTAACAGTGATGAACCAAGTGAAAAGAATGAATTCCTCTTATATCTTCAAATGTGCAAGTTGGCTTGTGAATTGAAAAGATACGGCTTACTACAAAGAATATCCTTTAGTGCATTGACATCTAAAAGATTTGAGAAGAGGAATTCTCATATACTATTCTTATGTTTAGTGTCATGTATTCACAATAATGATTCTTATTATGGTTACAATATCGTGCGGGAAATAGTAAAAGTTTGTCAATCTTCGAATTCATGGAATTTACTTAATATAGTTATTCAAAAAGCTGAAGATTCTAGACATAACAGATTTATAATGCGTTTACTTGGACGAGAAGATGCATTTTCTCATTTGCATATAATGCATGCAAATAATTGCCTTGTTTGCGGAACATATACTTATGCTCTCAATGATTACATATCCCTCTTTAGAGTTACGCCAAATGCATTATTGGCCTTATTAATATCTGTTACTTTATTACAAATGTCATGTCAAAAGCATTCATCAAAAAAGAATCAACTAGTAATTCAAGGTAATTAATGCACGCGTATATTTATTAGCATTTAGATATGAATAATAATTATTATGAATTATCAAATATGTCACTTATTTTTTAATTGTAGCAATTGCATTCTTTAAGAAATATGCACAATTACGAGGAATGGAAGGTCAACACGAAACATATTATAATATAGCGCGTGCATTTCATCAAATTGGAATGTTGCCAACGGCAATACACTATTATAAACTAGTTCTTCATTCAGATCCAGGAGAACTAGTTAAACAAAACGAAGAGCTTTTAGACTTGAAGAAAGAAGCAGCTTTTAATCTTCATCTTATATACTTGCAATCCGAGAATCTCAATCTTGCCAGAATGTATATTGAAGAATTTATTACTATTTAAAAGCGTTATAAATAAGTTCTGTATATAAATAGTATAAGAAATTAATAGATATGTTATATTATAAATGTACATATTTAATTTCACCCAAAAAATAGTAGTAATAATGATTGTAGTATTATACTATAGAATGGACTCGGTCCTACTGAGGAGAAACCACATTAAAAAATAAAAGGGATAAATTACTACCTAACCCTTGGGATAGGTAGTGTCGGAAATGAGCTGAGTGTTTTAATTTATATTGAAATAACGTAATATACATACAAGTTATTAGCTAATTATTTTTAAGAAAATATTCGACGAATTCATATTTTTTGTCGCAGATCTATATACCGATTCTTATGCGTGTCAATTATATTTATTATTAATTTATTATGGATTTATCGTACGAAACGAATGCGTACCGATGTCGTATTTGGCACGGATCGCTTCGCGAGACTCACTCCTACCATCAAAGAAATAAATATATACAGAGAGATTGAAAAGTTAGTAGTTCACCGTTTACTTAACGCTATTTACTCTACCCACACGAAATCCGATTGTTACGTACGCGTGAGAGGGGGGAAACCAAACACAAGCTTATACATCGAGATACCAATAGATGCATGGTGGGGAGGGGAAGGGGAAGGACAACGTTCCCGCTTGTATTCATAGTTCACTCATATTTTGTCCATACCTGTCACAACGCGAAGTCATCCACGCGTTTTCGAACAAAAGGTAGTGAACGGCCTTAATAGCTTCTTATTTATTTATTTTACTTCTTTTTTAATAATCTTTAAGCATCTCCCTTCCACGAAGTGCCTTAATGTAGTTTTTAGTTTCATGGGATTTTATTTTAAAGGTTTACTATACTCCGAAGATGAGTGCATCGTTATCTTCAAGTATTACATTTAAAAGGTTGTGCGACGTCTTCGAAAAAGTTATTAAAGCACGATCATCCGAAAAGACCAAAATTCTACGAGAATTTATTGTGCGATGTCAGAAAGAAGGTGCCAAATTGAAAGAAAACGATCCAAATGCGGTAAGGTAATAAATTAATTCGAATGTATTATCAATAAATCGTTAATAAATTTTTCTTTTTGTATTAGGACATTTCAATGTTTCCTATATTGAGACTGCTCTTACCACAATGGGATCGTAAACGTTCGTCATATAATTTGAAGCAGAAATTACTAGCGAATATTTACATTCGTGTACTATGCCTTGGAAAATCAAGTAAAGATGCCCAGAAATTGATAAATTATAGGTATTATAATTTTCTTTTTTTTTTTTTTTTCTTTTGCTCTCTCTTATATGTACATCGCTATTCTAGATAAATATTAATGTATTTATTTTTCAGAATACCTAATTCAAGAAAATCAGAAGGAGGTGACATTTCTGATATAATTTATTCTATTGTTAGAAAACAATTGTCAGATCGGAAGGAATCATTTACAATAGATAGAATAAATATATTTTTAGACGATATATCAGAAGCAAGTAAAATGAATAACAGTAAAGACGAATTATTTAAAGACTTATTTAGACAAATAAGCCCGTTAGAATTAAAATGGTTGACTCGTATTATTTTGAAGGATCTAAGGTTAGGTGTTGGAACAGAACGTTTGTTTCAAGGTTTGTGGCAGTATAAAAGAGATTCGATTTAATATATCATATCTTTTGCGAAATTTCCAAAATTCGTAGTATTCAAATTTTTTTTATGTTTTTATAGCTTATCATCCAGAAGCGTATGAACTTTTTAAAACTTCAGATTTATCGACTATTTGTGCTAATTTTGATCAAGGTAAAAAGAAAGTTAATCATAACATTGAAGTTTTCTCTTTTTTCCAATCTATGAATTTGGAAAGATGTGCAATTGAGGATGCTTCAAAACTTTTTCATAATAATGACGAGTATTTTGTACAAATTAAATTTGATGGTGAACGTTCTCAAATACATATGAAAGATGGTATATTCAAATACTGCACAAGACAGAGATTTGATATCACAAATAATTGGGGATTTGGGAAAAGTAATTCAGGTAGATACAGAGAATAAGACTTTCATTATGGTAACCATATAATAATCGCATATATATATATATATATATATATAACACTCTCATAAAAGCAATTTCTTTTAGATGGTTTTCTCACTAGTATATTTTCGCGTCGTTTAAATCAACAATGTAAGTCTATTATTTTGGATGGCGAATTAATGGGTTGGCATAAAAAAAAAAAAGTGTTTGGTTCAAAAGGTATGAACTATGATGTTAAAAAGCTTACAGCTAATAGTTCCTATCAACCCTGTTTTGTGGCATATGATATTATTCTATATAATGACAAATTGCTCGTTAATTTACCCTATAGGGAGAGATTAAATATATTAAATGATGCATTTCAAGATGAAGAGGGTTCATTAATTAAATGCCAAAGTAGAATCATTTCTAACAGGTAATCATGAAAGAATACGTACAATATTATCGCAATGCTTAATTGAGCATTTTCTGTTAATTATTATTTATTGTTTCATATAGTAAAGACTTATTGGATATTTTTAATAAAAGTCTTGATAATAACGAAGAGGGGATAGTTCTAAAAAAATCTGATTTCATTTATAAGCCAAATGCTCGCGAAGGAACTGGCTGCTACAAAGTAAAAGCTGAGGTATATATATATATATATATATATATATATCAAGGATTATATCTGTAATATTTAATTTAAAATTATTACATTCAATTTCTTTCAATATACAGCAGCGATACTTTGGACGGTTCTTCGACAGGTCTCAATATAATGTTATTTTTTTAATTAGTATTCAAAAGATCTAGTACAAGACGTAGACTTAATTATTCTTGGAGGCTATTATGGCGAAGGAAAGTTCAGCGGTTTGATAAATAGCTTTATGATGGGTGTTGCCAAGGTATCTGAAAGCGAAGGGAAAGAACCTAAACAATTTTTCTCAACTGTGTCAGTTAGAAATGGTATTGCGATGGATAAACTGAAAGAACTTCATTTAAAATTGGAGAAGTATTGGATTAAAGACTGTCCAAATTGCGTGATCGGACCTAAGGTAATTACAGGTGTATATATAATTAATAATAATTTTATATTTGTTTCTCTAATTGACACATATATTTTCAGAAAGACCCACCAGATTTATGGATACGACCCGAGCACTCATTGATTTTAACGCTTCGAGCTACGGAAATAGTAAAAACTAATAATTATCCGACCGGTTATACTTTACGTTTTCCTCGTATCGTACAGATTAGAGAAGATAAGCCTTGGGATAGTGTTTGTACCGTCACAGAACTTAAATCATTGATAAAGGTACGGAAAATATATACAAAGTAACATTTTGGGTTGCAATTATTGTTTCAACTTATTTCGTTTTTCTGTTTTTCTCTTTTTCCTTTTCTTTTTTATTTTATTTTATTTTATTTTTTTTTTAATTTTGGTATTGCTTTTAGAACGACGAAGAAATTAATAAAATGGTCAAGAGACGGGCGACATTGGGTGATATTGAAACGCCATTAGTTAAAATGCACAAGAAAATGAAAAAGTCAATTTCGTCAAAGTTCGACGAAGAGTTTTATAATGTAATACAATCGAATAAAAATATCGTACCGATCACACGTCTATTATATGGAAAAGAAATTTGTGTTATTAACGGTAACGATAAGATATCCAAAGAAAATATAGAAGATGAGCTCTTATCGCATAATGCGAAAATCGTACAGAATCAGAATGAGAATACTTATTGCGTGATTGTTGGAAATCCCGAAAAGGTATTAATTATATTAAAATAAAACGTGAAAATATCTTTCCAAAGCGACTTACTTTACTTCCGATGTTTCATTTATTTTAGGCGAAAGCTCAAAACATAATAAAAAGTGAGAAATATGACGTGGTCACGATAGATTGGTACGAACGTATTATCAAAGAAGAAAACTGGGGTGCGTTAGAAAGTTTTTTACCGTGGGAACTTTTGTGCGTCAGTGATTCGACCAAACGATCGTTTATCGAAGAATACGATGATTACTATGATAATTATACGATAGACGCTAACGAAGAAAGTTTAAAACGATCTTTGAAACGAATAGAACATATGGTACGATTGATTTTATTTTTTTATTTTTTTATTTTTTGAAATAACAATGAATTTCTCGTCGAATTATATATTATATTCATTTTATTATAAAGCATTAATTTTAGGTGAAACACGGAAAGGTTGAATTAACCGAAGGGTATGAAGTAATTAATAAAAAATTGTTTGACAATGGAATATCACCGTTTTCTATATTCAAACAAATAATTGGATATTTTAAGAAATGTTCGGATTCGACGAAATTTAAATTTCGCTTTATGGGAGGTATAATAAAAGATGATATGGATGAATATGTTAATTATATCTTCGTCGAAGATAATACATCGGCACGTACGAAATCTTTGGAAGTCGATGATGATACTGTAAAAAAATCTATAAAAGTAATCGACAGTAATTGGATAAAGGATTGTTTTCGGGATCAAAGGTTTTATTCGATCGATGAATATATTGTCGAATAAAAAGTTTTACGAACGTACGAATAGCGACAACGAACTAGTAAAAGAAAGAAACGAAAAACAAAAAAGGAGGAATTTTTATCAAATATGTATCTCAAAAACGGAAATAGCACGCGTGTGTATTTGAAACACCAAAGTTAGAGGAGACTACGGAATCATTTTAGCTCGTATTTTCACTAAGCGCCGAGAAACCGAATACTAGGTGGACTGACAGTTAGACAGTTTGCTCATTTAACATCTTCCCATTTCGAAATGCTTCTTGAGTTGGGTTCGTTCTCTCTCTCTCTCTCTCTCTCTCTCTCTCTCTCTCTCTCTCTCTCTCTCTCTCTATCCTTTTATTTTATTAGAATGCGTGCAAAATATGAGGCGAAAGGGCCGCAGCTGCAACGTTTCTCTTACAAAGGATGCCTTTCAGAAAGATTCTTAAATGGATCAAAACGAAAGAAATTTCAATGGGAAAAACTTCTTAACGAATTCTACAATATCACAATTTTACATATTACCAAGCGTCGTTGTTATCATCCTATTATTTTATCGAAGTTTAAATTTTATTGTTCTATTATTTTTATTTCATACGCCTAGGATATATATTACATTATATTATTTTAAATTGTATTTAATATTTATACGCAAGAAAAGAGAGGAAGAAGAAGACAAAAAAAGAAACAGAATATTCTATAATATTAGAATTAGAATTGCAATGAGTATTAAATAAATGAATGTTATTTAAATTATATATGTTGTTTTATAATAAGAGGATTACTTGAAAAAATCGATCTGAAATCTATATACGAAGATGGAAGAACGTGTTCATAAATGTGTGTATGTGTGTGTGCGTGCGCGCGTGTGCGTATTAAATATATTGCTAACGAAATTGTCAGAGCATCTCGTTAGCAGAAAGAAGGCTATCTCCGCACTACACAGTAGAAAATAATGTATGGTTATGACTGACGTTGTGTCCGCAACTGATCTACTTATAGACACTTCACCTAGAGACACGGGACGCATATTAATTGAGTTTCACATTTTCCGGGCACACACCAGACCACTCGTATCTCTTTAAAGCATGTCCAATTTATTCATAGGATCTAGCAACTAACACACGTAGTAGTCGCCAGTTCAATTCATTCCTACCCAGTATTATTAACTTTCGGTGATCGATGCATTCTCGATCGACGGATTCGCGTTTATGTTTGTTTTTCTTTCTTTCGTTCTTTTTTTTTTTCTTCTAAATATTTAATCGGGACAATTAAATTACATTTTTTATTAAAGTCGCTCGCGTCGACGCATAGAAAAAACGATCTACGTTTGTGACTTCGATTTATCTTTATTATCTGAAAATAATACGTAGTTACGTGTCAAGTACGTACTTGAGAAAAAAGAAAAAAGAAAAAGCATTTTCCATTTGACTCGTTTCCTTTCTCTTCGCTTATTTTCATTTCGCTCGGTTCTTCGTTTTTCCCCTCTTCTTCTTCTTCGTTTTTTCTCTCGTTACGCGCTACGTGTTACCCTCGTATTTCTTTATTCCTTTTCTTTTTTTCCCCCCCCTCCAATACACACGATATCGTTGCCGTGCGAACGAAAAACGAAAAACGAAAAACAGAAAGAAAAAAAAAAAAAAAGAACAAATGCCTCGAATTATTTATTAATCACAATGTATGATGATCATTCGTACGACGTACGATCGTTCATCCATTTTTCACGATTTTGCGATCTTCTTTGCATCAGAGACAATGTCTTTTGACAATACAATCCCATGACATTGAAATGACGAATTGGATTTTTATTACTATTATTATTATAATAATAATAATAATAGTAATTATTGTTATTATCATTATTATCATCATTATTATCGTCGTCGTCGTCGTCGTCGTCGTCGTCGTCGTCGACTTTGTACATAATGGTCGACGATAATGAATTTAATGGACAATGGATTTTCGATGATTCCCTTGCAACGTCTTTGTATTCTATTTCCGATCGTGTATCGTTGGATGTACAGGTGCTATCATTCGTACTGGATGTAACGTTTGATAAATATCGACAATTACAATTGTTACAGCGAACGTTAAACAATCGAGATGATGATCTGTCATAATCGTTAGACGAAAGACTCGTTGACGAGGACGACGGCGCTATGGATCGACTCGTTTCCATGTCGACGAATAATTTATCGTCGATAATAGTCTTTCGTTTTACATCGCGATCGAAACGTTGACAACGACACGGAAATAACGATCGATCGCCGTAATCACGATCGCTACGATCCTCCTCGACGTTGATTTTACGGATTATCGGATATACGGAATCGTCCTTCCCTCGTCGAGGTATTTTTCTGTTCCTTTCCAAACGTTTCGAGAACGATAAGTGGCCACGATCGTGGCTATTTGCACGCGTCACCCTCGTTTTTCCTCTTGGATAAATCAATGATTCCGTACTCGTACTCGATCTTAACTCGTCGTAAATGTTTCGATTGTTCACGCAATAGGAGGAAGGCGAATTGACAATAATCGAATTCCGATGACTTTGATTACTAAAAAAAAAAAAAAGAAAAGAAAAGAAAAAGAAAAAAAGAAGAAGCAAGAATTAATAACGTCGTTACCATTTTTTCTTTTCTCTTTTTTTTTTTGTTTTTCATTTCCTTCAAATTATTCAATAGGATTATTATAGATAAGACCGATTTGTTCGTACGTATACTTATTTTCGATTACCTAGCGTCCAACATTCGATTTTGTTTAAATATTTTTCCAATCGTCTCGCGATCGCACTTCCTCGAAATATCAAATTCATTCGTTCCCTCGATATCGTCCACCTCGATGCGTACATCCGAAAATCGATACTTGCAATTGCACGACGCTGCTGTACAGTCACATTTATCTTTTAATACGAGCTCAGGGACGTACGGTAGATCGGTATAATTTTTGGAAACGGTACGCGTCTCTATGGTACTCGATTTATTTTCTTCCATCAAACAACAAGTCGATGACCCGGCGTTAACGTTTTCCTTAGATTCGTGATCGCGATTCGAAATAATCCCATCGTATTTGTCATCGATTTCTTCAGCGTCATCGTACAAGTTAAACGACAAACGATCCCTCGAGTTATCATTGGAAATTATCTCCTTAATATAATCGATTTTATTTATACGATTGGACGATTCATTCCCTTCGTCGTTATCTCCAAAATCATCAATTCCTTTTACTACGTTTTTACACGCGGACTGAGTGTAAGCGTCTTGAACGAAACAATTTTTAGCATCTACGTATGAACTCGATGTGGTTTCCTCTTGTATCGATTTTTCGATATTCACGGACACATCCTGACATCGTCGTTCATCACATCCCACGACGACGTTATCCTGCGACCTTATCATGTCGCATACCCTTTTTATTTTCCATATATCGGCCACGACATCCTCCGATACTCTTATACACCTTTGCCTTTTAATTTGATTTGATTTTTGTCTAATACAAGTACCATTAACGGACTTGTACCAACGACACTTACAAGAGTATACCTTTTCGTTACGTACCGTCCAATCTAGAAACTAATTAGTTAAATATCATAAAAATATTTTACAAACTTATAAATGATAATATTACGATATCAATTATATCGAGATGTTTTATGCGAGTACATTATCAAATAATAATAAATAATAATATTCTTCGATTGTTACCTTCGATTGTTTTTTACAATAGAAAGATCGACGTGTCCTCATATTAACGGCTGGAACATTCGTTTAATTATTAAAAACGTAAAAGTAATGTACGACAGGTCTGGGGAAAATTTATTTTCATTTGTAATACGTTAGAATATTTTACGCACGAAAATACCATTGTCGTTCTTAACGGGATATCTCGATGCGATCGTTCTCGGATAACATCTTTCTTTCCAACAACATTTCCCCCTATTTTCGTACCCTAATGGAGGGAAGGAAGAAAAGGCAAAAAAAAAAAAAAAGAAAAAAGAAAGAAAGAAAAGAGAAGTTATAATGATTATATTGTTTTAACGTAAACGCATGATAAAAAAAAACGTGAGTTACTAACATAGATTTCTGACATGCGCAGGCATACTTTTCTGCTTGCATTCTAAATTAAATAAATAACAATTAATGAATAAGTATTTGTGATATACATATACACGTGTATATATGTATATGTATGTATGTATGTACATATATATACAGGATGTTCAAAAAGCATGGGATCAAACTTATATATATATACCACGTATTACTAAGATCAAACGAAAGAGTTCGTATAAACTCGTATGACCGAAAGTGCTTTATCGAAAAGATATATGCTTTTAAAGACATTTACGATTTATTCTGATAGCTGTAAGAAATGTTCGTCGAACTCCATCAAATATTCCAACTGTATTCGAAAATAATAATAAATGCGTTTTGCCATGCATTCCCGAAGTTCATCCTTCTGTTTCTATCGTATTTTTACGAACCACCGACTCGTTTAAACGATAACTGTTATTTCGAATTATAATAACGCATGCGAAAATGAAAACGAAAGAATGAATTTTGGCAATCGTTAATTCGACGAACGAAAATAAATCGTACGTATATATAAAAAAAAATATATATATATATATATGTCTTTTCAACAAAGCAAAATTTTGGACATAAATTTATATGTACTTTTTTTTTCCATTCATTTGATCACTCACAGTTAATACGTGGTATATGTTTTGGTCCCATACTTTTTGGACACACTTTATACATACATACATGTATGTGTATATATCTATATTAGATTTATACTCGTAAAAGACATTGTAAAATAGACTTACGCTTCGTTGCATTCACATCTATCTGATCGCCTGTGGAGCACGTATTATTACTGAGTATTATTAATTTCGTTTATATTGTAATCATTTTACAAGCACACATACTACTAGAGCTAGTCATACGACACGGATTTCTCTTTGACAATTAATATTTCACATAGATCTTAAATATATCCCGAATAATTCGTGAATTTAGATAAAAAAATAATCGGATTTTAGTATAACGTATGTATTGTATATGCTCGCGCGTATGACTAGCGTGACTCACTTTTGACTTTTTTTTCCTCCTAATGGCTCTCTCATTCCTGTTTTATACGGATAAGAAGTGGATTCTCTGACAAACAATTATACGGATTTCTTAATATATCGCGTTTAACTTAATCTCGCCGCGAACACGTTAATATCATTATCTATGCATTTTACTTGTCTTTCAATAAGCTCATATATAATATCACCATTCCCGTAAACCCAATGAGAAATTTTCCAAGATACCAGGCAAAATTCGTTGTGCAATGTGGCATCGCAAGTTTATTCTTCAATTTTCTTTTTTTTTTTCTTCTTTTTTTAGGATTTCAGGATTATCGAGTTCTCAAAGATTTTGATTGATATTTTCTTCGAGTGGGTCATGAAAAATCATTCTTCCTGGAAATAATAATAATAATAATAATAAAAATGGATTTATCGGATCGGTCGGATTACAGTTATTACATTTAAAAAAAAAAAAGAAAGAGAAGAAAAGGAAAAACTAAATAAATAAAAATAAAAAAGAAGAAGAGAATAAGGAAACGAATAAAATCATTTGATACGTAACATACGAAACGGTTTTATGTATGAAACTTTTCTCTTAACGATATTCTAACCCACAGCGACAAACTTCGTTATTTCTCACTAAAGATCTCGATCTTTCGACATAATAGCGATACGTATAATAACTTGCATCGTTTAAACTTCTTTCGTTCGAAGGGCCGGCAATGTGTAACGAGAATTTTTCCTATCAATAATTAAACGTACTCTTTGTATGATAACGACGGATCCATTTATTCACGAACAAATGCGACACGTGTCTGGTTTGTCGTCTTGCAAATGTCAAAATTATAATAACGTTTCGAGTCAAGCTCAGAGTCTTTCTTGCGTTCATGTCATTATGGCCGACCACTGAAACGTATAAAATTCATATATTGTTATCTTCTTATTATATGTATTTGTAGGATAATATATAGATAATTATCATTATTTTTTTTTTTTTTTTTTAATATTTTTACTATAGCATTGATATCGAGAACAACAAAAAAAGAGAGAAAAGAGAAGAAACCCTAAAGTATTTTTTTTTCCTCTTCGAACGTTTTTCTTCGTACGTATACGTACATACATACATACATATAGACGGACAGATGGACAGAGAATTAAAATAAATGTTCGAATATATAAACGTGGTTAGTCGATGATATTGTGTTTTAGTCATGCATTCTCGTTTTGTCCCGTTGCGGTGATATGTAGAAAAGATGTTAAATGACCTGTCAACATATTTGCCGTACTGACAGCACTCTCGGCCAAAGACTTCTCTGGTTCCGAGGAGGGAGAGAAGCAGGAAAAAGCGTTTGAACGACACCCCTTCGTTTCACGCTCATTAGACGAAATTCCTCGACGCATTTCACGCGTACTCTTTCGGATATATATATATATATATATATATATATATATATATATATATATATATATAAATTTAAACCCTCGCTTAAATAATATTCTCTCGTTCGCTTAGGAGAAACATCGTTTTTACTTTCTGACAAAAAAGAAAAAGAAAAAAAAAAGAAAAAAAAAGAGAGAGAGAGAGAGAGAAAAAGAAAAAAGTTGAATATAAATATCAATTTTTGTTTTAAAGAAGATTTTTCATCGTCGTCGCAAGTAAAATAACGAACGTGGAGTCGTGTCGGGAGTGTCTGAGAGGAAAGAAAAGAAAAGAAAAGAAAAGAAAAGAAGAGAAGAGAAGATAAAAGATGAAAAAGAAAAGAAAAATGTATGTAATTGTTTACGTCTTTAAAACTGAGTATATAATGCAACATTTTTCTTATTTTCGTGTATACACATTAAACGCCTATCGTATACCGCGAAAATAGAAAAGGAGAGACTATCTCGCTTTACTATAACTACGGTATATCCCACCAGCTGCAAACACATGGCATTCGTTCTGTGATCTCGTTCTAAGAGCTCGTTAATACGATCCTCTCTCTCGTATGTTGCCAACACACAGTTAATATTAGTTTCGAGTATGTTTTCATAACGCATGAGTGGCACACCGTGAACTTCCTCTAAGATTTTCTCTACTCATCATCTTACTACTCCTTACTCTTTTTCTCTTGTTCCCCGTTTTTTCTTTTCTTTGTATTTCATTTTTTCTTTCTTTTTTTTTTTTTTTGTTCATCGTCTTTTTCTTCCTCCCTTCCTTCCTTCCTTTCTCACTTTGGGTATCATTCACGTAACATTACCCATCACTCTTCAACGGTTTCCATCATAACGATAACTTTACAAATTAATAATACAACTCGAAAGATTTAAGATAATTATGATCATAGTTGGACGTTTTATATTATACATAAATGCCAAGAGTATCGTATGGACGAAGGTGATATACGCGTCCCCAATTTTTGTCGTATAAATTACGATCAAACGTATATATATATATATATATATATATATATATATATATATATATATATATATATATATATATATATACCAAAAAGTTATAAGCGAAATTTGTGTTACAGAATCGTGACCGAGCTTAAATAGATAGATGTATTTATGTATTTATACGTGTATGTATGTACGTACGTATGTATGTATGTATGTTTTTCGTTTCTCTCTTCGACAGAGAGATAGATATGTTTATACTATCGGGAAAGCTATCAAGTTCTCTCTTCTTCCTCTCTTTAAGTTAAAGAGTGAGTGGTGATGCTGCTGCTGTTGCTGCTGCTGCTGTTGCTGCTACAACATATCGGTAACAAGAGGAAGAGAAGTAGTAGAAAATAATAAGAGGAAGAGAACAAGGGTGATCTTCTTCTTCTTTGGCTCATTGGTCTGCAAGCTAAGAAACTGGCGGAGTTTCATCTGGTTTCGGACCAATCCCGAAGTACTCTCAAATCTCTAAAAATACATTTTGAATTAGTAGGAGGAGATGAAGGAGCACCTCCTTCTCTAAACGATCAGAAAGATCCTTCGAAGTATACAACTTATCGCATATCGCAAGTGCGTAGCAAGTTTAACGGATCCTAATCATAAAGATGTTACGTTAAATATTAACGAACGTCGAGGATGATATATCAAATGGAATGTGAATATATATCTATGGGGTAAAAGTGAATTTTATCTGAGTAAAATATAAATAAGATCGTTGAAGACATTCGTTAAATCTATATATTGATAATCTTTCGTATTGAAATATGTATGAAGATAGTGTTTGCGGTTACATACGATATTTCTGAATCTAATCATCCGTATCGGAGATTTTACGCAAACATCTTATTAAGAAATATCGATTTAGCGGAAGGGAGGAAAAAAAAAGAACAAAAAAACAAAACAAAAGGAAAGAAAAGGAAGAGAGTTCGTCATAATGAAGATAGAGAACAGTGCTCCGAATCAATTAAATTCTGGATTGGAGCAACGTTTGAGAAGTCCAAAATGTGCTAGGTGTCGAAATCATGGTGTGATTTCTGGATTGAAGGGTCATAAGAGATCATGTGCTTGGAAGGACTGCCGTTGTCCTTGTTGCCTATTAGTCGTTGAAAGGCAAAGGGTAATGGCAGCGCAAGTAGCTCTACGTAGGCAACAACAAGCTCGTGATAATTGTTTCGTTGATAATAATTTCGTTGCTCCAAACGGTCAAGTTACGGCGGATGTATCCGGTATTTCTAGATTTAACGTTTCTAATGACGTTGCGAGGTTGAACAATAAAAGGACATCGAGGAATTATCAACAGCATCAAATGCACATTACTCGTACAAGCATAAGCGTAATGCAAGGATTTTGCGGTCTCGGTGGTAATCATAACGCCATACCAGAAGTTTGTAAGTTATTTTCAATATTTTACTCTCGTTACTCAACCTATATATATATATATAATAATAAAATATGAATAATTTTATATTTAATACTATACTTAATTGAAAAGCTTAATAATTATAAAGTAATATGCATATTTTAGTTTCTTCGGATAATCGTTTACTTCCTTCTTTGCCGGCCGTTACTCAAAGCCATAAGCAGGATCTCGAATCCACCGTAAGATTCCAATCATTTCGAACGGTATACCCTACAATTCCGTGGTTCGGCCGTCTTACGGAACCACAAAGACTACAGGACAATTTTGATGGCTTCATTTCAACGGTAAAAGACTTTCAAAGTAAAAGTTCTGTGGATAAAAAGGCAGCGATATCTTTTAGCGTCGAGTCCATTATCGGCACAAAGTAATGTCACAGTGAGAACATAATTTAAAATCACGATAGACGTTAAAAAATAAAAAATGTTACTTACTGATATCTTTATCGTTATCGTAATCTATTCGTTATTTATTTTCTGATAACTATCGTCGATAGACGATAAGTATACATACATACATATATACACATATAATATATATATATATATATATATATATATATATATATATATATATATATATATATTAACTGTATGCTATATGTTATAAGTGTACATTTTCTAAAGATCTTAATAATATTAATGGAATACTGAAATAGAAGGATATAACTTTAAGTTATATTTTATAACACTATCATTCTCATGATTTGACAATTGTCTATGATATAGACTTGAAAATTGAATACCTTCAAAATCTATAAAATAATTTATATATTCGTTGTTAAGTGTTACACACGCACAGGTCTATTATATTATATATACATAAAATCTGTATTAAGATTATATATGTAAAATCCGTTTTTCTTTTGTGTTATAACATCACAATAAACTCCTTTAATACAGGAACATTAACAATTGTAATATATGTAGCAAACTTGTCCTTTCACTATTATTAATTATACGGTACTTAGAAGTTGATCACATCCCATTTCATAGAAATTTTGATAGAATCAAATGTACGTGTAATAAGAAATTATTCCTTATATAGAATACTATATTTGTTCATAGCAATATATACTTAACTGATCGTGTTCAAATGGGATATAATTATGTGTAATTAATAAATTACTTATCAATTTCAAGCATTTTGCTGCATTGTTTCATATATGCGTCCATTTCTGAAAAATCAGACAAAGCCTGGTAAATGATTTTATTTAAGATGCTTGGCCATTCATTTTCAAGTATCTGTAATTTTTCAATGGCATCAACAGTAAGATCAATTAAATTTAATAAATGCACTTTTCCTTTGTGCCTCCAAATGAGATCCTCCTAAATGACGTAAAATGGCTGTATTTTATAACAAATTTTTTTCCGTCCTGAAGAATATACCTTACAAATGCAATGGAATAAACATACTTGCGTTACACTTCCCTTCCTCCATTGAAGGGCTTCTTTACCAACGACACTTCTAAGAGCAGGATCGCTGTTGAATAGAAATTGTTTGGCAGTAATTTGCTCTCCATTTTGTCTTTGAACTTTTTCTAAATGTAATCTTTGCAATAATGGTTGCAGTAAAGAATCTGGCAGTGATCGTATTACAATATCTACCAATCCAGCATATTCTTGATCCGCATGTTCTATTTCTTCTTTAGTAATCTATAGGTATACGTTGTTTTTTTTTTTAATATATTATTGTTATTATTATTATTATTATTATTATTATTATTATTTTAATAATACAAAAAGTAATTTGTTTGAATTTTAAAATACCTCTTTGCCATTGATAGTGTGAAGTCCCCAATGTGCTAAGCGAAATATAGTATAAGATCTCCAATTTTTTGATATTATTGGATTTCCTTCTGCCTCTATACGAACACTTTCAAGACCTTGGACTTCGGCTAAAGCATTAATCTGTCCTAGATGACTGATATTGGTTTCTTTGAATAAAAAATGTTCTACATTTGGAAATCGATTTTTCAATTTACTTAAAATCAAAGCTATGCTATTAAACTGAACATAATTGAATTTAACTACATTAACATCTTCCGCCTTTAAAGTATCCCATGAACGATCAATAAAACGTAATGCGCCTTGTCCAAAAACATTTAGACAACGACCAATGATTTCAATTAAATAATCATTACCTAGAATTAAATTATATGATATAAAATATATACCACTAAAATATAATTTATATTAATAAATATACGTCAATATCGTTGATTAGTTACCTTGTTCTCTTTCTCTTGGTAAAATTTGCTGCGGCATCGGACTTGGACATGCCATAGCTCTATACTTTACTCTAGCAGTAGCTGCTCTGTTACTTTTGTAATGAACTATTTTTTTTACTTGAGCACTTCTTACCCTGTGTCTATCTTTCTCCAAATCTCTTACCGAATAATATTCAACATGATTAATATTTGATTTAGACTGAATTGATTCACAATCGTTTGGACTATTTTGTTTGGATATTTTATCTTCGTGAAACAATTTTGCGGATAAATTTTCTTTGATATTAGATGCCACATTATAATCGGTAAATTGTATGGTGGTTTTGTGATTCTTAAAAACTGATGATTCGGTAACACGATTTTTCATTTTTGTAAATGTTTTGGACGTAGACGATAGATCTTCATCTTTTGTAAATTTATTCTGTCTAGAACATTTCTCAGAATCAACGGGAGATGTACGCCTACTTGAATGTATTAAATGGCAGCGTAAACCACTTTTTAAGCTTTCATGACTTTCTGAACTTTCAGATTCGCTATTGGCACCGCTTGTTGCATCGTTCAATGTTCCTAAACTATTTCCAAGTTTCAAAAGATTTTCGTTAAACTTATTACTCATTAAATTGTCAATTATGGAGCTTAGAATAGGTGGAAGTTTAAATTCTAATGGATATGCTTTAGCAGCGTCTTCTAGTTTAAGTAGATTATCAGTAGAGTTACTTCTCTTCTTTATTTGTATTTTTGTTGCTTCTACGTTTTCGTTTATAGACGTTAAACTTCCAAAACCTTTCAATCTTCCTTTATTTAAGCTTTTTGGTCTAGTAATATTAAGTTTGTTTGAATTAAGTATATGTGTACTATTGCTATTATTAACTTTGCAATTATTCATTTTATTGTCATTGGTAGTAGAAGACTTGCTTTTTGACCTCAGATACTCCCACTTCGTTTTTGCATTAGAAATTACCTCTTCTCGTTGCACATTCATGCATACTTGTGTACTAAGATCCAAGAAAGCTGAATTAGCTTGCTCCTTTGCAGTTCTCCAAGCAATAGCAGTTCTACGAATTTGTTCAGTAATCTGCATTGACGATAATATCTGAAGATTTGGTAAGTACGATACAAGAAATGATATATAATCACTATTTAATGTTATCGGATTTCCATCAATCGAAATCTCTTTAATTTGATATGCTTTCACTACACTTCCCATGTCTTCTATCCTAAAAAAAGATTGATTACCAAGATAAATCGTTGACAAAAATAAACTAAATATAACGATGAGAATAATTGTATGATATTTACTTGTATATATCATTGTTACTTAAATATAATTTCTGGAGTTGTGGTATATCCTCAAACCCCAAAAGCTTTTTTATTTTATTACGTCTCAGATTTAATTCTTTCAAGGATGTCAAACCGTGAAAATCATTGCACCCTACTGTTTTAATAATATTTCCAGCTAAATTAAGGACCTTCAAAGACGAAAGGCCATTCAAACCTGTTATTTGCACTATCTGATTACCGTGTAGGTCTAAAATTTCAAGTTTGCAAAGTTGCATCAATCCTTCGATTTTTTTAATTCTATTTTTACCCATTAAAAGGAGCCTTAAGTTTTCTAAACATTCTAAGCTACAGATCTTTTCTATTTGATTATCATATAAATCAAGAAATACTAATTTTGTTAATTGCGCAAAATTGGATCCTTCAATCTTTGTAAGAAGATTGTGTTGCAAAGAAATTAATCGTAACTTTGATTCTCCTATTATATTAGGGAATACAGTCAAACCTCTTCTATCAAGAGATATTCGATCAGGATTTTTTTCTCTTTCTGCAGGTGCTCGCATTGCAGTGACTGTTCTCCCTTCTCCTGTCCATTGTAACGTAACTGCATTACAACTTTCGACTTCTGAGGATTCCAAATTAAAAGATGATCCTATAGAACTGAACAATCAAAAAAATATATATATATATATATATATATATATATATATATATATATAGAAATACTTCGTTGTTTCAATATAATAATTATTTTATAAAAGAAAAGACCAATACCTAAAAGATTGATAGGAACGTTTTGATAATTTCAGCGGTGTAAGTGTACCAGGTAAAACTGGTAGGGCCGGGGCTATAGTTAAAAATTTGTTATCATCCTGAAATTCCGTTTGTATGGCCGATCTTCCTCTTATATTAAAATTTACAGTTTTTACCTACGCGGAATAAAAGATATTTTTATTAGTATACTAAAAAAAAAAATTTCTTTTTTAAAGGTTGATATGTTTTCAAAACGTATATACCCGCGCTTCTATCTTATTGCTTACTGGCATCACATTACCGAAACATAAAATTATTTTGATAATTACAAAGTAAATTGACAAGTTTTTTTCCTTCTCTCTCTCTCTCTCTATCATTTAATAAATATCGACATATTTCTAATGCTACGCCACCGTGTTTTATGTTTGAAGTCAAGATCGTGTTTGGTATTGCGCCGTAGAGCACCATTCGATTGTTACCTGCGCAATAATATAATTTGAATTTGAATTATTTTCACGTAAATATATTAAAAAAAAAAAAGTAATGTGTATAAAATAAATGATATTTTTATTAGAATCGAGAGAGAATATTTCTTTTTTCCTTTCTAAATATTTACATTGTCATATAATGTTTACTTACTCGTAAGAATATTGTTTTCAATTTCGATCGTACGTACTTTATTTTAAATTCATATATATATATATTTTCTTTTTATATTATTTATTGCGTAACTCTTTGCAATGAATTTTAAGAGGGAAAAAGATAATATTAATTAAATATTTCGTTTATTAAATATTTCCATCGTTGTAGCATTTAAATTCTGCAACAAAAGAAAGTATTCTTTTTAAAACATTCTATGGAAAATATTTGTGAAGTGTGTGTATGTGTGTGTATATATATATATATATATATATGTAACGTATACGCTATAGGTGGGATATGCGTCTACTACTACAACCAACTGACGTAAACAAATCCGCATAGTGTACGAAGCGAAATGAATATGAATTTATTTTGTCGAATATCACCAAAACATATCATTTCTACGTGTTATAAAGTACAAACGAATAATTATGCTGCCCCAGGTAAAATTTTTTATCTCCTTTTTCTTGCTTCTTATAAGTAGACACATACGCAACCACAAAAAAATCTTACATTTTCTTAATATAGGTTAGACAATAAGTATGAATGGTATTAATATTGTTAGAAAGTGTAACTTGATGGTTTTTATTTTTTAATTAATATTATTATTTCGTATTATGCAACTTGTCATCGGGAAGAAATTTGAAAGATATAAATGTCAGGATAATTGTAGGAATAATATGAGACTATTCTTTTATTTCTGTCGTTAGGTTCAAAGGCAACACTTGGAAAAGGTGTAACTGCAAAGAAAAACGTTATTTCACACAAGATAGAACTACCGGTAGAAAAGGACGCTAATAAGTTAGTAACGTATGTCTGCGGTTCTAATTATTTTAAAGAAGGAGAGGATATTAAATTGAAACCTGACTCGGAATATCCCGATTGGCTTTGGACTCTTCCGCTCAAGCCTCAGAGCTTAGAAGAAATGGATCCAAATACAAAACAATATTGGCGGAAATTAAGAAAACTTGCAATTATAAATCACAATCAAAGGAAAAAATTCAAATAATTCCAATATATGAAGTGTCATTATTATATATTATATATATATAATTTAATGATTTTTTCATAAAAGGAAATATATATCTAATTATGTAAATAGAGAGCTTTTATTACAAACTAATAAAATAAGAGAGGAAAAAATTTTCAATCGATATTAATTCATTGACTTATTTAAAACTATTTTATGTTATTTTAATTATTTCTCTTTATACTCCTCATTATACATTTCCTTCTCATACTTCAATCAAAGCTTATCTCGCCTTTCTCAGAAATCAACGAACTTTAATCAGGATTTATTATCTGGTCGATTATTCTTACAGATAAGTCTTTGAGAAATTGTGTATGGCTATTAATAAAAATTATACTGCTATTAGTAATTCGTAAAAGTATAATACGTTTGCAATGAATAATTTATGCAAATATACATCACAGGAAGAAATTGCGAGTTTCTACGATTTGTCATAATTATCAAAAGTAAAAAAAAAAAAAAATTGTCTTTTGCAAATAGGCTATATATGACCCAGGTCTCTCCAATTAATATGCCGCATAAAATGTATATATTGCGAATGATAACTATTAAGTGTTGCCCGCTATCATGTACAAAAATAAAACAAGATGACGACAATGATAATTCGTTAATCCAATCTTGGATTAAATTGAATTTCCGTTAAGAATTGCATATATAAGTGGTATGTCCATTAGCTATTACAGTATTCTACGATCAAAGGTAACGGAGGAGACCTATCGTCATATAGAAAACCATAGAGCCTTTTCATTCAGTTATCTGTAAGATAATCAACTCGATCACAGGTATGTTGTAGGTTTCTTTTTTTTGTCTTGTTACGTTAAAACAAATTCATTTTTAATTCTTATTCAATCAATTAAAGATTGTACAAGAATTTCCGATCATTCATTTCTAATCTTTCCGTGATCGGGTAAACAATAGATTAAAAAAAATTTTTTTTTTACACTGTAAGATTACAAGGGAAAAAATGTGTACATAAGTGATGATTATCGTATTTTAACTTACGAATATCAAACAAATTTTATCTATTTTAAGCAAATTAATTCTTTCTACGAGACACTTGTCTATATATCAAATATCTCACAGGTGTATCGAAAATTTATATCATTAGTAGAATCAAGTGTTTTCTTAATTATCGGGAAGTGGATACATGAAAGCCTTTTGTTAAATTATTATATATATATACATATATATATATATATATATATATATATATATATATGTATATATATATATATAATGTGTGTGTGTGCGTGTGATGAACGGCGTCAATAAACTCGATAAGTATGACAGAGATACGATATCTACGTAAACAATGTACCCTTTTAAAATTAATTAATTTAATATCTAAATCTATGCGATCTATGTATATCTATGTATATGTAAAAATGGAGGTACGTCGTTTCCCTATTAACAGTTATAAGTACGACATATTTAATAAGATTTATCATTTATTTATCAAGATCTAGCGTGGTTCTTTGGCAAGGTAAGCGAAGATAATTCAAAACGAATAATTGTGTCGTGTAGTATTTTTTTTCTCTCTTTTTATTTTTTTCTTTTTTTTATTTCATCAAAAACATCGCTCGTTTTTAATACTTTCTCTTTATCCTATATCCGTATCGATAGGACATGATTGACGTATTTTATACTTTAATGTCCTTCAGATAAGTGTGTAAGAGAGATTTCTGATAACTAACATAACGATAGATTCTTCTCATGACTCAGGCTAAAGTGATACAATTTCTAAATCCTCTGATGACATTGTCGTATCAGAAAGAGATTGATTAACTGCAAGCTCGGGTATCGCTCTTTTCGTTTTATCATTATAAGAATTTGGTCTATGTACAGATGAACGCTTGGATCGTATTTTTGGCAGCCTTCGTGGCTTTGGCCGCGACTGCGAGGGCGTCAGAAAGTAAGTGTAATATATATATATATATATATGCGTATATGTGTGTGTGTGTTTATATATATTATATTATATTATATTATATTTACGTATGGATATATCTACGCGTACATTTTTCGACAATACTTACGTTATATGGAACCAAAAATGTACGCGATACGAGACATATCTTTTACGTATTTTTTTTTCTTTTTATTATTTTCAAAAATATATTCCTTATATTTTTACTCATTGAAGTTTTTATTTTGTGACAGAAAAGATTGTCTGTTACTTTGGTAGCTGGGCGGTCTATCGACCTAATGCAGGCAAATACGACATTTCTGACATCGATCCAAATCTCTGCACTCATTTAATATACACATTCGTTGGAATCGGTTTGGATGGCAGCGTCAAGGTTCTGGACCCCTGGCAAGATCTTCCAGATAACTACGGAAAGAATGGTTACGGTAAATTCAACAGTCTCCGTAAGCTCAACTCTAATGTTAAAACTATGATCGCTATCGGAGGATGGAACGAGGGTTCTACCAAATACTCTCACGTTGTTGCCAATCCTACCCTTCGCGCTAAGTTTGTTAAATCGGTGGTCGAATTCTTAAATAAGTATGACTTTGACGGTTTCGATATTGATTGGGAATACCCAAATCAACGTGGTGGCAAGCCTGCAGATAAGGAAAACTTTGTTGCCCTTTTGAAAGAACTTAGTGAGGAATGTAATAAACATGGAAAATTTATTAGTGCGGCTGTCAGTGCTGCCGCAACATCCGCTTCTCAATCTTATCTCATTCCTGAGATCTCCAAATACTTGAGCTTTATCAATCTTATGGCTTACGATCTTCACGGTTCTTGGGAAGCCACAACTGGAATGAATGCTCCTCTCTATGCCAAGAAAGGAGCGAACCCTAATAATCAATTCACCGTCGTAAGTAAATTAATTATTTGCGTGTAATAATATTACAGATGTCTATAAGGGACATCGATTATTTATTAATCTTCCTTCGTAATAGTTACGATATTAACGGTAATTCATTAATTTTAGGACGCGTGTGTAAAACATTGGTTGGCACATGGAGCTCCTCCTGAAAAATTGATTCTCGGGTTACCTTTCTATGGTAGATCTTTTACTCTTAAAAATGCCGAAAAACACGATATCGGATCACCAACTATTGGGGCAGGAACCAAGGGACCATACACTCGTGAACCTGGAATGTTAGGATATAATGAAATTTGCGAGGCACTCCAAAATGGTAAATGGACCGTCGTTTACGACAATGAACAGCGCGTACCTTACGCATATAACGATAAACAATGGGTAGGCTATGATGACGTTCGGTAAGTATATTCGTTATTTATATATTCATGAATTGTTTTATGGCATTACCTCAAACTTTATGATTAACGAATGTATTATTACCCAGATCTTTGAAAGAAAAGGTTGAATATGCTAAGGCTCATAATCTTGGTGGTGTTATGGTATGGAGTATCGAAACTGATGACTTCCGTGGTACATGCGGAGAGAAATATCCTCTTTTGAAAACTTTGAACAATAATCTTTGGCGAAATGATTCATCTTCAACTTCCCCATCAACTACAGCAACAGAGACATCTACTCCAATCAATACAACTACCCCAACCAAACCAACTACCCCAACCAAAACAACTACCCCAACCACAACAACTAAGCCTACCAGCCCACCAAGTAAGGATATTTGCAACCGCGAAGGATACGTCCGTGATCCTAATGACTGCAGTAAATTCTATTACTGTCTTCGTGTTAAAGATCACTATGTAGTCTCTAAATTCCAGTGTCCTGATGGGCTCGTTTTTGACCCAGTTATATTAACCTGCAACTACCCAGGAGCAGTACAATGTTGATGACCGTAGATCAAATTAAAATGATATTTGCAGAAATCACTTTTTTTATGTGACTGCAGTAAATTCTTTTATCTTATAATAAAAATAATTAATATTTAAATAATCTGCAATTTTTTACACCCTATATTAATAACATTAATAATACTTAATAACAAATATTTTATAATATTTGGAATGAAAATGATTCTTATAATTTGTAAAGAATATGTTTAATAAAAGTAATGCTAAATATACAAATATAAATATTGAAACAACTTATGTGTATTGCGTTATATCTGGAAACTGAGAAACATAATTATATCTCTCTTCTGATTTTATTAAACTTGTTTTATTTGATTTTATAGGGAGGACATTTATTACTCTTTTTGTGATCTCTATAGGTCTTACTGAACCAAAGAAGTCTGTGACAGGAACTTCATCTGGATCGCGTTTAAATAAATCTCTTCTTACACCAACTGTAGATAAACAATAGTGTTTTGGACATATTTTGACCTGTAGCAAAAATAAACGTACATTTAAATAATATTAAAATTATTAAATTCAAACTTATAATTTATATAATACAATACTTACAAATTCTCCTAATGTTTTACTACTGCTAAGATCTACTTTCTCTAGAAAGTCCAGAGCATAATATGTAAATCGATCTATAACATATACACCTATAGCAGGATCCACATGATGCTAATAAAAAAAATATAAGAAAATAATCAATCAGTTCGCTAAACTATATAGAATGGTTTTGGATATTGAAAAACTTACAGACAAGGAATCTTCTCCCACCAAACTGGAAGTTATTGCTAAAATATTTGGAGAATAAAATTTTTCATACAAAGAACTAGCTTGGCATGTATCTACGATAAATAATATTTCGTGATATCTTCTCTTTTGCCACATTTGTTCTATAGCGTCCGCAAGTTCTCGACTGCTTATTTCTTCTGAATCTTGAAACTTCAGAAATCCATTACCACCATGACCGGTTAAATAAATTAATATATTGGATCCTTCATCGGTAAGTAACTTTTTGGATCTCGGAATCTCTCGTCCCAATCGGCCAGTTAATAATCTTACAAAATTTTCTACAGTAACATCATAACCTCTGTAATCAACTTCCATATCATCACCGTAAACATTGATGTGTTGTTTGACATTGTTAAAAACAGTAGCAGGCCTAGGATTTCTAGGGTTACATGCCATATCATCGGCGATCATCAGAATAATTTGGGAGTCAGGTATTCCTAAACGTTTAACACTTCTATATATAGATAAAACATTTGCGACATGCCTATAGTTGTACCAAAATCGAGATGTATCAACTAGGACTGCCCAATTATTTGAGTGTCCCGTTTCTTTAGAATTACTTAAGCTCTACAAATACATTTATAATCATTAGAAGGAAACGCAATAAGTATCGTACAGTAAAAGAAAGAAAACTTACGAACCATTGGATATGATCTCTGATAACATGAAATTGTTGACAACGATGAAAGGATGATTGTTACGAACATAAAAATCGATTGCATTTTGTACGTTCTATCTGCACAATATTAATATACAATATTCTATATTACATAATTCAAATGACATCTTCAAATCAACATTAGAATATTATAAAAATAATATTCGTAAAATAAGGGAGACTTTGTTAACCTCTTAAAATATCTTAAAACTAATCGACACTAGCGCCACGATAAACACGAACGAGATGACACTCGTGTTTATGTACGTATATATCGAGTTGCGAGTTTATTTTAAAATGCGATTAGAGAATTTGTGATTTCAGCGATATGTATAAACAAAGAAAACAAAAATGCTAACACCGTTCCCGCCTATTGTATCGGCGTATAAGCTTATGCAGAGTATAAACCCTCTAACGAGTAACAATCAAATTGGTGTGACAGAAATTTTATCTCTTTATTGCATTACTTTTTTTTGAAAAAAAAAAGCTCTTTATTGCGGTACTTGCGTCACGTCAGATTTTATTCAAATATTGCACGTCCAAGCTTCGCTATAACGAGTTTCCTTATCTTCGTATTCTATAAATTTTGCATTGTTAACGATAAACTTAATTATACCCTACAGAAAAAGCATTGATTGATTTTTTGTTCTTTTTTCTTTTTTCATAAATCGTTGACACAAACCATTACAAAAGCAGGGCTCTGACGGACAGACTTAAATAATTCAACAAAATTATAAATCACAGGGAATTACTCTAATGAATTATTGGATATATTTACCTTTGTTTCTATATTTATCTTTAACTCGGTCGAATTTTCGAAATAGAATATACGATAGAACGAATCTTTCATATTATTACGAATTAATAATGTGAGTACAATTACAGAATTGTGATTGTTAAAAATCATTTATTTATTCTGAAAATTCTCCCTTCTTCCTTGCAAATTACAAAAAACATGTTCCTTTTCTAAAAGTGTATCCGTAAGATCTCATGGGAAAAGATCGTAGCGTATCACGAGGCATTACTTTTCAATGTGACATTTTAAATTTCACTCGGAATAATATCGCTTCCTTGTAAAAATGTGTACATAGCATAAAGTATATGCCTACTTAAGGTATGCATAGAATATATGTGTATATATATATAATATATATATAGACAGATAGATATATACATACATTATATATATATATATAAAATTATATAAATATATATATATATATATATATATATATATAATTTTGTGTGTAATAATAGCTTGTATCATCTCAGTTGACGATACGTAATATAATAAAACATACGAAAAAAATTAATATACGCGTAAAAGTATGCGATGCCCATTCGCAATTACATCGTGATGATCGTTAAATTTTCAAAAAAAAAAAACAAAAGAGATCGCCTTTATCATATCCGTAATGGCTATCCTCATCGCTAAAATACATATTCTCCAAAATGTCAAAACGTATTCTCCGATTGTAAAAAAAAAAATCCACAAACCCAATAGAGCGCAGAAACGTACCGAAAAAAACAAGCAACGACAAAAGAAATGCAAAAGATTCGACGTCATAGAAATTTTTAATCGATTTTCTTGGAATAATAATAATAATAATAATAATAATAATAATAATAATAATAATAATAATAATAATAATAATAATAATAATAATAATGATAATAATAATGATAATAATAAGAATAATATGTTCCTTTTTTTTTTCTTTTCCTTTTTCCCCTTTTTTTTCTATCAAATACAAAGAAACGATCTCTCGTCAACGTGAATAATATCTATAAGGCTACACCGAACGGTGATAGAGAATAATAATCGAAATGCATATCGTATAAATGTTGGTATAACAAGCTTATAAATCTGACGTATTATTACACGTATACGGGGGATATGATTTGCAATTGTTGATTTCAATGAATTATCGTTTAACCAATGAAATACATAGATCCTCTCACACTCTTTCGTTGTCGCAACACAACAAACGACACCGCGAAATCTCGTAAAGAGCTTCTCTCTCTCTCTCTCTCTCTCTCTCTCTCTCCCTCTCTCGTAGGAGACTGTGTTCACTAGCGCTCTCTTTTTCTATTTTTTCTTTTTTTTTTTTTTTACAAAATTTCCAATACGTCGTAGAACGTGGGAAACAAAAATGTCAGTTCACTCGATCACTGGGTGGACGTGGGTGGTGGGTGAGGATGGGGGTAGGGCGTGGGGGTCGGACGAGGACGGAGGGTTAAACAAAAAAAGAGAAGACCGCGAAGGTAATTCGAAAGACGAATTAGTTGTTCGGTCTCCAATTTTGTTTCCTCGTTAATCAGAGATACGACGAACATCGATCTCTCGATCGATCACAGTATTTCTTTTTTTCTTTCTTTTTTCCGTTTTGCTATCGAAGTGTGGCCATAACTCACAAGTGTTCTTACGAGTGCGACGTATTAAAAAAAAAAAAAAAAAAAAAAAAAAAAGAAAAAAGAAAGTAATTATATATCTCGTGTCTCGTACGTAGTTTCGTGTTTTTACAGCTGCATAATCAAGACGCGCACGTTACATATGATGATTTTTCTATGTCAAGCGTAAGTTATATTGCGTACATGTATATGTAATGTACGTATGGTATTTTTTGTGGTTTTTCTTTCTTTTTTTTTTTTTGTTCATTTTTCCGTACGACAATTCGAACAATAAATCATCGATGGACTTTTATGGAATGTACAAGATTTGACTCTCTCTCTCTGTCTGTCTCTCTCTCTCTCTCTCTCTCTCTCTCTCTCTCTCTAACGATTTATGCCCTGTGATTATGTTTCTCGATATCGCCAATAAATACTCATAAATCGAATAGAAAAGATTTGGATTAATTTCGAACGAGTAATAATGCGTCTCTCTGTCGGTAGAAAGATTTTCAATTAAAATGATATTATTCGTTTGACTGTACGAATGAAACGTGGAAAAGCAATGCTCGTTGCTCGATTGTGAAAGAAGAAGAAAAAAAAATTACGCAATATTACATATGCATCATCTGACTTTCCAAATATTTTTTCTTTTTTCTTTTTCTTTTCTTTGATTGAAGCACACCTCTACCATCGAAGAATTTTTATCAATTTTTTCCGAGTTAGTCTCTTTTATAGTAACTTGACTTGAGTGTGATCGACGATATTGTTCATGTATAATACAAATTATTTATCATATACATATATATATATATATATATATATATATATATATATGATTAAAATGATCATTATAAAATAATTCGATCGCACAACCTTCATCGTACAATGTTTGTATCTCTCAATTATGACAGACAGAGAGACGCAGAGAGACACACGGCGCATTGATTTTGTTACTCGACACACCTTAAGCGTTGTTTGTTTATACAATAATATAACAATAACGAGCCGAGGGTGTCCTCGAAACTTACATTTTCTGGTCATTATTCGATGTGACTTCGAAGAGAGGAGGAAGATCTATAAAGAAGGCGACCGCCCATCCGTCCGTCCCGAATTTTTAAATCGTTTTAAATATCGCAAGAGGATTAATTAACTTTGCTATTTAATATTTTCTCACTAATAATAATAATAATCATAATAATAATAATTATAATAATAATAATGATAATAATAATAATAATAATAGATATTTCTTTCTTGTTTTTTTTTTTTTTTTTTTTTTGATTAAAGCACCATATATTGTTTCAAGAAAGAATTTTTCTTTTTTCCTATCGAATTCTATTCGAATCTTTCCGATTGTATAATAAGACATAAACTATATGTATTCTTCGTTTCTCTCTCTCTCTCTCTCTCTCTTCTTTTTTTTATTTTTTTATTTCTTTTCTCTATAATTCTCGCTGATCAATATCTACAACGCATAGCACATCGTCCGCTTAATAATCGAGGAAGAAGAATATTGCGTTAAGTTTTAATCGTTACCATTAATTGTCGATTGAGAGAAAGAGAAAGAGAGAGAAAGAGAGAGAGAGAGAGAGAGAGAGAGAGAGATGCTTTCCACGAATATCAGAAATTCTACGCTCGAAAAAAATAAAGCGAGATAGACGTATACATATTTTTTACATAAGCTCCCTACCAATATATATATATATATATATATATATATATATATATATATATATATATATTTAATAAGTACAATAATTAATAATTATTAAAGTACGATTATAATTTATTGTGCGCCGCGGACCGGAGCCTGTTAGCTCCGCGCTTCGTCCGTTTGTTCGTTAGGAATTTTAATAGCACACGCGGTAGCGTGAGGGTTGGGGGAGTGAGGGTGGGCGGAGGGTGACCATTAGAAAACAAGAGATAGAAAAATATACGTACGTGAACATACGTTCTATTTTTGCCTTCTCTCTCTCTCTCTCTCTCTCTCTCTCTCTCTCTCTCTCTCTCTCTCTCTCTCTCTCTCTCTCAAACGGTGTTCTCCTCCTACTTCTTCTTATTCAACGTTTAATAAGCAATTTTTTTTTTCCTTCGAAGAATTCAATTGTCCTGAAAATCATTTCCATTTACAGATATAAAAGCGCGTTGTATTTAGATTCTAATGCGCGATAATTCGTGAGAGTGAAAAAATTTCTTTATCTTATTCGTAGGTATCGAAAAATATCTATTAGTTGAGATCTCAATTAATTTACCCTGGCTAATGAGTTCTCTAAGAATATAAATAACTATTTCTTCGAGAATATCGTTGATATCTATCTTTTGAAGAGGGGAAGAAGTGAGAGAAGGAGGAGGAGGAGGAGGAGAGGGAGAAATAGATTTTGTTTTCATTTACTTGTTCGTCTCTCTCTCTCTCTCTCTCTCTCTCTCTCTCTCTCTCTCTCTCTCTCTCTCTCTCTCTCTCTCTCTCTCTCTCTGCAGTTCTCCTTATATCGACGAACGATGATATAAACTCTAAGATGCGTTTCGATTGCGACCATTTTTTCCAGCAGAATAATAATTTTTGCTTACCTACGCAACAATATTCCTACCGCGACTATTGTCGATATCATTCGATATAATTCTAGGCAACGCGCTTTTCTCGTTTCTTTCTTTCTTTCTTTCTTTCTTTCTTTTTCCCGTTATTTTTCTTAATTTCTTTTTTATTATTTTTTGTCTCTTTTCTTTTTTTTTTTTTTGGAATCTATCTTCGAGTCCAAAGGGTTGCAGTCCGCGGGCACAAGCGCTCTACTTTTTTTCTTCTTCTTTTCTTTCTTTCTTTCTTTAATTTTTAACTTTTTCTTCTTTTCAATCGTATATATATGTGTGTGTGTGTGTGTGTGTGTGTGTGTGTGTGTGTGCACGTATCGTCCGGTCGTTCAAGACAAAATAAAAAATCGATCGAAGAGAATTAAAATAAAAGTAAGAGAGTAGGAGAGGAGTTGCATTAGATTTTGTAGAATTAAATTATAACGAGTTCGTTCGTTATCAACGCACAAAATATTAAAAGACGAAATAATGCTTCACGCTTCGTGCTTTCGTGTGTTACTCCTGTTCCTATTTACATGTACGCATTATGTTTGGCTCGAGTACTATCCCTGATTTTCTTCTTTCTTTCTTTCGTTTTTTTCTTTCTATTTTTCTTTTTCTTTTTTCTTTTTTTCCTTACTCCTCTCTCAATAACGTTCACCTCGCGTTATCGACATTTTCTCATTTATCGTTTTACACGATCGTATAACAATTGTCGGCTTTTCAACGAGCGAAAAGAGATTTTGAAATGAAACTCGAGTTCAAATCGTATTCACGTTTTGAACTAATTCACGTTCACGTAACAATTAATATGGGATTACTCGCGACATTTCTTCTCTTCTCTCTCTCTCTCTCTCTCTATTTTCCCTTTTTTTTGTTATTTGTTTCTTTTATTTTCCTTCGTATAATTAGTAAATGCTGCGATATTAATTATATATATATCAAAATGATTAAACAATTACATTGAACGCTCTTACACACTCATGTTCTCACTGCATGCATACAGATTCCTCCTTTTTAAGACCAGGAATACGCAAACACTGTGATCCACAGAGTATGATCATCGGATTTGTTGACTATTTCGATGGTTTTTCTTTTCTTGTTGATTATTTTTTTCTTTTTCTCTCTTTAACGTGAAACTCGCGATTAAAAAAAAAAAAAAAAAAAAAAAAAAAAAAGAAAAAAGAAAAAAGAAAGAAATTGAGACAGACGACAATCAAACGAGAGGGACCAATCCCCTCTTCGGCCTCTTGTTATATAGATAATTTTATTTATTCTATTTGTTACTATTGAAAATGATCGTTTGTGCATTCCTGTTCTTCTACGTCTTAAAATTAACGTGCTATTATTCTGTTATGTATCAACGTATAATGGAGTAGGAACCAATTGTACGTTGACATTATTTTCTTTTATATATATTCACGGATTATTTTCGATATATATATATATATATATATATATATATATATATATTTTTGTTTGTTTGTTTGTTTGTTATATACATATATATGAAACATAAAGTTTTATATAAAAGCATAGTAGAGGCACTTGAAAGAAAATGGTGGTAATGAAAGAAATGCAACATATGGCTCTTAAAATTTAGTTATTGTGATAATATCACGGTGTCCTTCTCAGAATATCGTAAGATTCTAATAGTGAAATACAAGTTGAGAAATTTTCTCTCACGTCTATCCCATTTTTTTCTTTTACTTTTCTCTCTCTCTCTCTCTCTCTCTCTCTATATATATATATATATATATATATATATATATATATTTTCCTTTCGTTTTTTTTCGTTTTATTTAGTTTTTCCTCCATGAAGCCGCAACGTCGTGACGAAAGCTACAATGTTTTTTTTTTTAATATCCGATCACGCAAATGAATGCAAGCGTATATTGAATGTAAAAATGAAGGAACTTGTTTTAAAAATGGGAAAACTATATGAGAGTTAAGATCGTCGATGTATTCATTTAATTATTATTTTCTTCGTTATCATCAACAACTTTCTCTCTCTCTCTCTCTCTCTCTCTCTCGTCGTTTCATCCTTCTTATATTTGATTATACCGTTAAGTAAAAAGCATACTTCGTGTTATGTATTTTTTCTCCTTCTTTTTTTTTTCCAACAAATAAATCGATCAAGTTTAATAACGAGTTGTAAAACTAATTGAGAAAGTAGTCACCAAAGTACACTTCATAAAGATCACGTAGAATAAAATTCAAGTGTAATCTTACTGTTACGTATTAATCTCGGTCGATTATCAAAAAAAGAAATAAAAAAAAGAAAAAAAAAAGAAAAGAAAAAAGAAAACAGAAAAAAAGAAAGGAACAAAGAAAATCAATTATTTCCTTACAAAAAAAAAAACAAAAAAAAACCTTTACTTGATCAATTTACGATCTATAAATATCGTTCCTAAAAGATATGTATGCCTTATGACAATTAAATGTACTATCTTATCTTGAGTAGCTTTAAAAAAAAAAAGAAAAAAAAACTTGTCGCTTCAAAATGCAATACCTCCGTTTTGAAAAAAGATGACTGATTTATCATCGTTAATCGCGTAATTACATTTGTTTGTTCAACGGAAATAAGACCGGCATGAATGTCTCTAAATATGAAGAAATAGAAATAGAAAGATATATATATATATATATATATATATATATATATATATATATATATATATAGAGAGAGAGAGAGAGAGAGAGAGAGGAGAAAGAGAGAGAGAGAGAGATCCTTCCGCAAACCAAAAATCAGTTCTAACGCACATAGATCTCATCTGATAACGATGAGCTATCTTTTTTGTTAGATAAACGATTTTGTTTTTTTTTTGTTTTTTCTTTTTTGTTTTTTTTTTTTTTTTAAAGAAAAGAAAAGAAAAAAATAATCGAAGAGGCGAACGATAGGGATCGTTCGAATTTATCTGAGGCAGCGCAACCACTTTGGTACAAGGGCCGCGCACCTCAAGTAATCTCAAATGGAGCCGCTACTGTCCCCAGGGAACACCATCATATTTTCGGCACCATAAGAGGGAGTCGGTGAACTTCTTGCATCCAATGACGCTCTGCTCGCCGAACTGAAACTACTCGAGCTTAGATCCTCGTAACTTGCGACCGATTGGCTCCCGCCTGAAACAAAAAAATATTTGAATATTTGTTCTCTTTTTTTCTTCTTCTTTTTCTTTTTTTTTTTTTTCGAACATCGTTCGCCGACACATTCGCTCTCCAACCTACCTAACGTATGTGGGCTACTTATCGTACTAATTTCAATTTATATTTATTTGTAAGTGTTGGAACGACACGACGCGCTTCATCGGAGTAGTGCTTTTGTTTTTTCTTCTCAATTTTTATCAATATCTTACTATTTCAAATATGCGAGATTCATTTTTTCGTTTTTCTTTTTTTTTTTTTTTTTTTATTTATTTATTTTCTCCGACGTGCCAACGTATGTATGTCCCGATCTTTGTATTAATTTTAATCATTTTATTATATATAATGCGATACGATGATCGTAGGAAAATAATATCCGTATGTATATCTTGCGTTTTGGAACGAGAAAAGAAAATAGTGTCATACAATACACACACTTCATCGTAACAGATCAAATGATTTAAGGTGTCACGTCAATACCGTAACAAAACTATAATAACGATTTCATTCCGATACATATTAACAGTTAAAAAGCTCGACGTTCGACGTCTTCGCACTTTTATTATCTGTTTCGAGTTATTCATTTAAAAATAAATAGATATATTTAGATCAATTCAAACGACAGAACAACATTCGATCTTACGTCAAACCGGTACACAATATAAAAATACGTGAGAAGGAAGGGTATAAACGAAGGGCCAGTTTATAAAAATAAAAAAAAAAAAAAAAAAATAAAAATAAAAACAAAAAAAGAAACAAGAAATACATACATATATATAAGGGACGAATCACACACGAGAGATTTAAAGAAAATTGAACGCATGTACATTTATCTTCTGACTAGTCGATTTTATTTCCGTCATTGTTACTCTTTTCGTCTTCCTTTTTTTTTTTGTTCTTTTCTTTGTATCTTTCTTTTGGTTTCTTTATTTTTTTATTTCTTTTTTTTTGGTTTAACGATCGCTTCTATTGTCATATATATATATATATATATATATATATATATGCACATACATATACATATATATATATATATATATATATATATATATCCGTGAAGATTAGAAAACGATCGCTCGTTTTTTTTTCTTTTCTTTACAATCATATTACGTTTTACAACTCGATATTATCTCCGAAAAAAAGGTCGTGCAAGCTCTTTCGTGTTACGTCCAAATTTTTATTAATATTTTAGCCGACAAAGTATCGAAATGGCTCCGTCATGTTTATTTATCGCGGAATGATAACAATAATTCAACATATTATATATATATATATATATATATATATATATATATATATATATATATATATATATATTATACTCGCTCCGTCTCCCTTCTTCGATTCTTCCTACGCTCACGCAAAATGATATCTTTCCGATTGTTAAAGAAAAAAACTGATAATTAATTAATAATTATCAGGTCGATCGTTAAACTTTGGCATTAAAGGATCACATTTTTTTTTTCATCGTCCTTATCCGACCATGAAAAAGAATAGATTAAACGTAAAGTTAATTGAAAGATAATGCAACAACATAGAGCTTAGATATTTTGAAGGATGGATATAGCTCGTGCGTTAACCGAAAGAAAAGTGTTAGAAAGCGCGTGTGTGGGTGTGTGTGTATACTATGATTGTTTTTAATTATAAATAAACAAAAAAATAATAATAATAATCGACAATACGACGACGACGACGACGACGACGACGATTTTTAATACGAACGTATGTATATATGCGTGTGTATATATATATATATATATTCTCATTATTTATTTTATTTTATTTTATTTTTTTTATTTAGTTGTAAGCAATGACGACTGAACAATATATTTTCTAATAGCTTCCTTCGTCATACGTGAAGCGTATATAAAAGATCAATTTTAATGAGACGCTCTTCGATACATCGTATGTGTTTCTATACACAAGCATACAATTTTCACGATTAAATTAATATATACGCAAAAGCGTGAGAGTGTGTGTATTTTATTTTCTTTTGGTATTATATCAGAAGAAACTAATTTTAATGGTAATAGGCTAAACGATCATTACAAATATTCGAAACTCTTATCGATCCTTATCGATTATTTATTAGGACTTTAACAAGTCTCTCGAAATTTGTTTAATCTCTTTGAAAACAAGAAAAAAAAAATATATATATATATATTTATGCATGTATGTATATGCGTATATGTAATAATACTTGGGATAATAATCAAAATAATTCGCGTAATTTCGTAATCACTGAATTGTTTCGTCGAAATTATTATAAATAAGAAGAGAAAGAGAGATACAGATTGAGAGAGAGATAGAGATAGAGAGAGAGATAGAGATAGAGATAGAGAGAGTATTAATCGCATCACCAACTAAGGCTGCAGCCCTAATTTGTTTAATAATCAAATAATTTATATACCTATGTGTAAGAACACATGTATGCAAAAGTTACACGATATAATAATCAGCTTGTATAGTAATGTGCCCATCGTTTTTGAGCTATTTTAATGAATTATAATATTTAATCACGTTAGTAATACTTCTTTTTCTTTTTTTTCTTTTTTTTATTCTATAAAGAGAGTATGACTTTAAGTTGAGAGGGTTAAGTGAAAAGGGGGTGATTGAGGGGAGAGTAATAAGGATCGCTTGGATCACAAATATACATTGCATTTTCATAAGAAAAACGCCACTTATTCTCTTTATATTAATGAATGAATGAATGATTGAATGAATGAATGAATTATTTATCTAGTCAAATATATATATATATATATATATATATATATATATATATATATATATAAATAATCAATCGCTAAATGTGCCGCCATCCAAGAAGTAACGTTGAAAGATAGAAAAATTTGAATTCGGTAGAAGCGTAAGAGACAAAATTAAAATAAATTAAAATAAAATATCGAGAATAAAATTTCGCCGTACGAGCTAATAAAAGAGAGAGAGAGAGAGAGAGAGAGAAATAAAAAAAACTGATAAATTATTTTTCATCGCGTTTCCCCCATATCTTCTAGATCGAAACACAGCATTTCGACGACACTTCAGGACGGCACGTAACACGAGATACATTTTGTTCGTGTCCTATCATTATAAGCTACATACTTATATATCATATATCATATCATATTATATCATATACATACATACATACATATATATATATATATATATATATATATATATATAATGTATGTAAATGTATGTACAACGTACATATACGTATCGCATAATTCATATTATTATTATTAAACTAAAATTCGAAGCTAATAATACATGCCTGCATGTAGTAATATGTCCTTTTTATTTTTATTTTTATTTTTATTTTTATTTTTATTATTATTTTTATTTTTACTTTTGTTGTCCATCCCTTTCTCTTATTCATCGTTTCTCCATATTAAATTTGCCTAAACGCAAAATACGTATATATATATTCGAACTCACGGATAGATTTTTTTTTTCTTTTTTACTGCACACAAGTTCGCATAACAATGATTTTTGTTTCCTTTTTCTTTTTTTCGTTTTTTATTTTCCAATCAATGATATCGCGACGTCGAGAATCAGACAATGTGCATCTTTTGTTTCCCCCGTTCGGATTCGTAAAGAATCGCTAGAGATATTTTATTTATTTATTTATTTATTTATTTATTTAATTTTTTTTCTTTGTAATTACTTATTTTAATTCTTCGTTTGTTTGTTTTCTTTTTCTTCCCAAACAACTGGATATGTGTGTGTGTGTGTGTGTGTGTATGCACTGTATGCATGTATGTATGTGTCGCACGTACACAGTGAAATGTAGCGCGTTCAGGTACGATAGATCGGATATAATTTACAAGAGAAATGTACAATTCTAAGATCTTTTCATTTGCATTTGAACACGATTCTAATACGAACGACGTAATCGAATTTCTAAAATCATCCCAAGGAAAATGTTTTTCTCGACGCAAAGGTGCCTATAATTTTCTCACGTTAAACAATCGTACGTATGTTCTTCACGATTCTGTTCCTTTTTTCTTGACTATAAACATCATCATCAACACCATCATCGTCATCATCATCGTCATCATCATCGTCATCTTTTCTTTTCTTCTCCTCTTTTCTTCCCTTTCAAAACACTCACACATCTTATTTTTTCTGACATAACAATAATTATATACGAAATACGATTATCATCGACGCTTTAAAAACTACATATACACGTTTTATTTATTTATTTATTTTTTTCTTTTGTTTTTTTTTTCCTTTTCTTTCATTTTCATGGCCTTGTGAATACACAGCACAAACACGAACATTACAAACTTCGTTTTTTATTCCTTTTTATTTTATTTTGTTTCAATTTTTTGTTTTGTTATTGTTGTTGTGTGTATTGGTAAATTCTCTTTTCACTTTAGAGAGCTTTTAATATTTTATTCGGCAACATTCAAAAACGCATTTAATTAAAACATGCTTATTCGGCTAACGTGCACATAGCTTTGCCCATTACTGTTTATACATGAAAATGCATACGAGGAAAGAATAGATAAAGGATAGAAGAACAGATGAAGAGAGAGAGAGAGAGAGAGAGAGAGAGAGAGAGAGAGAGAAAATAGATATAAAAGAAAATATTATATATATATATATATATATATATATATATATATATATATATATACACATTCTATTAAATAAAATAATTTACTATTAAGAAAAAAAGAAAGAAAAAATACAAAAGCAAAACAAGAGAAAGAGAGAGAGAGAGAGAGAGAGAAATAATCGAATGAAATAATCTACTATATATGTATATAGTGTATATATGCATTCACACTATGTATATATCTCAAGTAATACTATATTATTCATGAAATTTAAAGAAACTAATATTTTCTCTAAATTCAGAGAACTTTACGAGATATTAGGATCACTTTGAATATGTTAAGAAGAAGAAGAAGAAGAAGAAGAAAGAAAAAAAAAAGAAGAAGAAGAAGAAGATTAAAATTAAAACGCATCGATTCGATAATATACTTTAGCGAAAATTTACTTAATCTGTCGCATCGAGAAATATATTAATAACGACGATCTATAGATCTATTTAATAAAATATGACGTGATGATAATAGGACTGAAAAGAAAATTTGCAATATAAGTTATTAGTTTTGTGCGGATAATTTTGTACACGTTGTATAACATTTTAATGGATAAGAGGAGCATGTGTCTTACTTTTTTTTTCTTTGTTTTTTTTTTTTTTTTCTTGCTTTCCACTGTCTCACAAAATCACATTTGTCGTCGTTAGTATAATAATATTTTTCTCGGTGCGGCGGTAAATGAATTGAGAGCAGCCGTATTAAATTTTAAAATTCCTAGCACGACTACACGATCACGATAATTATTTAATTTTTTATTTTTGTTATTATTATATATATATTTTTTCTCTCTTTTTTTTTTTTTACACATAGACATATCTTTGTCGTTTTTGGTTTAGTTTAATTCTTTTTTTTTTTCCTTTCTTCACACTGAACTAACCGTAGAGAGAGTCTAAAAAATATGATCACTAAAATCTTTTAACGCGCGATTTGATAATTGACATGAGATGTATTGGTTTCGTTTAGATTAGAATAGATTCGAAAGATTTGACTGGATGAACTTGTCGTTCGTTTTATTTAAATTGTAATAATTTAAAGGAACAAAAAATAAATAAAAATAAGAATAATAATAATAATAATAATAATAATAATAATAATAATAATAATAATAATAATACGATTCGAGATTAATAAGTCGAATACGATCGATACAATCAATTTGTACAATTCGAGGTATCACTGCGGTAGATCAATAGATCATTAATACGCAATCTGTATCGCGTCATCTTAATAATAATATAATAATAAAATAAATATTAATTATTATGACACATGAATATGATTGGTAGAGAATGTACGAGCGAAAGCGAGCGAAAGAGAGAGAGAGAGAACGTGGACGATGATTAAAAAAAAAAAAAAAAAAACGATAGAAATAAAATCGAGGAAAAATCCATCTCCTTTTTTTTCTCTCCAACGTCGGAGATATTTTTATCCACACAAAACGAGATAATGATAATAATAAACCGATGGATGCTCACTTTTGTTTGTTTTTTTATAAATCGCGTGTATGCATGTACAGCGTGACCATTAAAATCATCTACCTATACAATCATTTAAAAAAGTAATCGACCGCTTTATCTATAAATGAAAAATAAATATGTTATGTACGTACGTATGTACGTATGTATGTATTTATGTATGTATGTACGTATGTATATTTAACGAGTTAATCTCGAATATTACGTATCGTAAATTTGTCCATAGTTAAATAAAATATTAACTTATTCGTCCCTCTCGATAAGATTTTCCTTCCGTTATAAACGGTTGTACGGTTTAAAAATAAAATAAAATAAAATAAAATAAAAAAAAAAAAAAAAGAAAGAAAGAAAGAAAGAAGAAAAAAAAAACAGGAAATCTTTAATAAACGATTAGAACTCGTCGTTTATTATAATATACGCATTAATTTTTATCCTATAAATAGCTTTCACAGAAAGCATCGACGCGTACATATATATATATTTAAGATAATAAATCTTTGGTCAATGATTTTAACGTGACACCTTGTACAATCGGAGTATATTTCATGAAAGAAAAATCCTATGAGAGAGAAAGGATGATCGTATTATATGTATAATATGCTGTAGTGTCAAGTGGATAATAATGATTAATTTTTTTTCTTTTTTTTTTTTTTTACGAGTTAACCAATTTCCCCGTAAATGAACACTTAATGGTCGCGGGCGATGATCATTTTATATATAATTAAATTATTAATATATTTTTTGTTTTTCTTGTTTATATATATATATATATATATATATATATATATATATATATATCGCACCGATCTACGTGGATGATCGTGTTAACTCTTGCTCTATACCATCAATGATCACTCTTGTTTTTCATTTCGATGATAATCTCCAAGATCGTCCGAAATATCTATTTCTAATTTCTAATGCCGTTTAAAATCTTTACCGCCGAGTCGAGAGAACGTGTATAATATATGTAATCTCGGGAGAGGCTCTTTAAAGCAATATAATTTTATATTAATTCAAGAGTCAATAAAGTGACTCCCCAAATGTTTGCGTGAAAACGATCGCATTTATTAAGCGCTATTTAATAATCCCGTTGGGTGAAAGTGATGATAGAAAAAAAAAAAAAAAAAAAAAAAAAAAGAAATGGATTAATCTCACTACCGCAAAATATATTTATTATATCGTTCTACTTGTATACTTCGAGTGTATGTATGATCTTGAAAAAAAAAAAAAAGAAAAAAGAAAAGTCATGATTTAACGATGGCGCCAATTTTGATGATCAAACAATTTTTTATTTTTTTTTTTTTGTTTCGTTCGAAAAATCATACGTTCTTTTTTTTTTCTTTCTTTCTTTTTTCTTTTCTTCCTAATGAACTATTATATAATAAGAGAGAGAGAGAGAGAGAGAGAGAGAGAGAGAGAGGGGGGGAAAGAGAGAAAGAGAGAGAGAAAGAGAAAGAGAATGATAAAAATCTAACGCATTTTGTTAAAATCGATGCTAATCTACTCCGGTAACTTGCATTAACAGTATATAAAGAGCAAGGCTAGCTTTGGGCACATCCACGCAGCAATCCTCCACTACTCATCTACGCTTTTTCTTTCTCGACCTTGTCCCGCCCTTCTTAGTCGCGGATAAGTTCGACGTTACAGAACCTACGGTAGTTTTCTCGACGTATTCCTTTCTATCGGTAAACTCCCCGTGAACATCGACGGGGGCTGCGTTACCGGCATTGGCATTTAAATCGTCGTTCGACGAGCTCGAACGTTCAGCCTGTATTACGATATCTCGATCGGAATCGTTTCCTCTCTTCTCTCGACGATAATCAGACTCGGGAGAATTCTCTTTGGACGATGTAGATTCCAACGGTGGATTAATGATACCACCTTCCTCCCCCTCCTCCTCTTCCTCCGCCAGTTCTTCGTCGTCGCAATGAATCTTCTCCTTTTCGTCCATCATTATCATCATCATCATCATCATCTCCTCCTCCTCGTCGTCGTCTACCGTGATTCTATTGACTTCTTCGTCCGTCTTATCGTCCTCGTTGATTATTTTAATCGTACCACCACCACCACCACCACCACCACCACCACCACCACCGCCGCCGCCGTCATCGTCGTCGTCGTCGTTGTCGACGTCGTCGACGTCGTCGTCGTCGCCGTCGTCGTCGCCGTCGTCGTCGTCGTCGTCATCGTCGTCGTCGTCGTCGTCATCGTTCAAATTATCGTCGAATTTATACGGCTTTTTACGACGTCGCAACTTCGATTTATCCTCGAATTTGTCCACGTCCTCGAGCAATGGCTCGAGAAGATCGTTCTCCTCGCGATTAGTAATATCATCGTCGTTCTCCCCAATTATGATCGGATTATTCTTTTTCTTCGATATCGTCCCCCAACCCGAGATGATCCTCGATTTATCGGACGGTAAATCGTCATCCTCGAGCTTATTCTTCGTCTCCGTATTGGCGACGTTCGATTCCACAGCCGCGGAATCCGATACCTCTTGAAATTTTTCGCTCGTAACAATCTTTCGCGAAGAATAATACGAAGATGAAGAAGAAGAAGGTTTCCCATCGAAGCTAGCCGATATCGGTGAATAATCCGTCGTTCTTAAAACGTCACCCCTTGGCTTTTTCGCGATCGCGTTTACGGTTTTACGACGCGACGATAACGTCCTATTCCAAGACATTTTCGTTTTGTTCGTAGAATCCATGTCTATGATCTCTATGTCGTTTATTTGCGATCTCTTGGCTAATAGATTATTCGTGGAGGTGGACGACTTGGTCGAGTTTTGGGATTTCATCGTTCTTTTAACAGTTGGTCCTTCCAAAAGACTAACATTAACAGCAGCAGCAGCAGCAGCAGCAGCAGCAGCAGCAGCTGTTTCCTGATCCGAAGAACGCTTGTCCAGTACGTCGGGATGAATTTTCGATTTGTTCTTAGCAACATCTCGATCCTCCTGATGATCGCACGTTTCGCATTTTCTCCCTGGATCCTCCTCCGTCCGATCCTTATCCAAAAGATATTCCTCGGTTCCCCAAGTTTCGTCGATCACCAAATCCGTATCCCTCTTCTTTTTATTACCCTTCGTCTTACAACCTTGTTGTTTACCGTGCATATCGATCCAAGCTATGTCCTTAGGTTTCTTATTGATCTTCGCTTTACACATTTGTTGCTCCAATTGTATGCATTCCTGTTGCACGTACGTAACACCGATCGTACCTTTCTTCTGATTGGACGTCGATAATATACTCGAGGCTGGTTCGACGACGACCTTGGTGGTATCCTCATCGTTGATACTCCTTTCTTGACATTTCTTCGACGTTGGCCAATGCTTCTGACATTCAACTCTACCGATATCCTTCGTATCTTCTTCTATAACGACTACTACGTCCTTTCGTTTCTTCGTACCCTTCGATTTAATACCCCCGTGATCACCACGAATGTTACCCTCCGAGGATTTACATGTAGTACCAAAACGTTTCTCGCCTAAAACGTTTTGCTGAGTTTCCTCGATCGCGTTCTTATCGTAATGTTTGCTCGATGCGATCCATTTGTCCGTTGGATCGACCATAACCGTAACCTCTACTTTGTCGCTCGTGTTATCCTCGATCACGAATATATCTTTTCGCCTTTTACTTGATTTTGATTTTGTACCGCGAATGGTTTCTTGCGATTTAACGTTTGAATTTTGTTCGTCCGCCTTCGTCGGACACGTCGTCGTCGTCGTCGTCGTCACCGTCGTCGTAGTTATTGCTGTTGTTGTTGTTGTTGTTGTTGCTGCTGCTGTTGTTGTTACCGTTGCCGTTGTTGTTTCTAACGCGGAGGCGCAAACGTCGGAATGCTGTACGTGTTCGAGATCGTCGTCGGATGACAACGTATGTTTGCTATGTCTCTTAGACGACACAGAGTAATCCTCGTCGGATTTGTCGACATTGCTATTGGACGCAGTAGTACCCAAATTGTATTTGTTATTATCGGGCATCTCCGTAAGTTCCGAGGTATGTATGTATTCGAGATCATCGTCGGATATCGTACTTTTACTATTTTTCCTTTGCGTTACCGGCGAGGAATCGGAATAACTCGGTAAATCCATTGATTTTTCCGAATTCTCGCGATCGGATTCGCGTACGCGAATTAATTCGGAACGTTGAATATGCTCGATGTCCTCGTCCGAGTGATCGGACACCGTCGAAGAATCCTTGATCGGACAATTGTTATCCACCAAATGATACTCCATTGAATTGAATTCGTCCGACGGTATCGTCTCGGTTTCTTCCTTGCATTCAACGTTCGTTACAGCATCGTCATTGGCATTAGGTTTGTCCAATTCAACGAATGATCGATCGGTACTCCCACTGCGATATTCTGTTTCTTTGATCGTATCCATGTCCTTCGACTTGGATTTACACTTCGTGTTCTCGATCACCTTCCAACATGACGACTCCTTATCGGTTTTCGATGAACAATCATCGTTCGAACCACATTTATCTACCTTTTGCGTTAAATTGCAATGTTTCTTCTTACCGATGCAATTATTTTTTGTATCCGTACTGCACCGAGTAGGATCATCTATAACGACACTGTCGTCCTGTTCCTGTACGATGTATTTGTCGATTCGCGTTCTCGATTCTTTAAGATGTTGTTGTTGTTGTTGTTGTTGTCGTTGTTGTTGTTGCTTCGAGGTCTTCGTTGTTATCTCATTATCTTTACTCTGTTGGCGCGAGTAAGAGGAGGCGGAGGCGGAGGCGGAGGAGGAGGAAGAGTATGTTGTTTGTTGACCCTTGGCTCGCAGCATTTGAGGATTAACTCTTTCGCAAGAAGACAGCCTGTTCTCCATTAATACGACGCTGTCCTCGTCGTAATTGACGACGTATTTAGCTTTGGCTATGCTTTTCTCTTGATTGTTCTCGGCGTGTTCGTACTTATTATTCCTTTTCGATCGGGCGGTAGACTCTTTGGCTTCTGTCATGGGACTGCTCGGTATCTCACCTTGTTCCGCGCAAAGGCTCAGGCCACTTGGTACGTCCCGAAAGGCGTCCTCCCTCTCGAAATCTATGGAACAACAATTCCCCGTTGATCTCATCGTTGCCACCTCGACGCAAAGCTCCTTTTTTTCTTTAACGTCACGTATATTCTCGTCGGGTACGCTGTCGATGGCCGGCTCGCTCGCGGAACGCATCTCGGCGCATATCTCTGTTAGATCGCGTAACGTTTGATAAAACGGTGGCTCAAGATCACCGAGCGAGGCCGGCCCCTCTTCTGCGCAAACGCTCCTAGGTGCCTCGGGAACCAGACTCTCCTCCGCGGAATCGAACTCTTGACTAGAGCTGACGTCCTCCTCGTCGGCGGACACGGTTATCACGGTGCCAAGAGGGTTGACGACTTTAGTTACTGGCTGACCCACCCTCTCAAATACCGAGCGCCTCCCTGATAACAGAAAAGCCGTTGGCAGGTATCAAAATTTGCGAGTTGCGTATTGTTCAACTTTGCTTTTTTTTTTTTTTTTTTTATGCACGTAAGTATAACTCTTGTCGTAGTTGGCATTAAAGACGTTGGGATTTTAGATAGATAGATAGATAGATAAATAGATAAATAGATAGATAGATGGAGAGAGAGAGAGAGAGAGAGAGAGAGAGAGAGAGAGAGAGAATGAGAAGAAAAATCTATCGAGAGAAAAAAAAAGGAAAGAAAAGAACAACGAATGAACTATAACACGAGCACTGCGACGAGAGCGAACGGTGGTGCTGGCAAAGCGTATTTATATACGAAAGGGAAAATTTCTAATTCGCAAAATTACTTCATCTGTTTCTTGTTGTTTTTTTTTTTTTTTTTTTTTTTTTTTTTTCCATTACAAAAAATTCCCTTGAAAAATTTTATTTACTTTCCACACTGCACACCGGAAGAGCATTGACGTCGGTGATCCAATGCTCTAATGCTGGAATAAAGCATTAAGAAAGGAGATATATATATATATATGAATATTCTCTGTATACTTTGGGAAATACATAAATGTTGTAAATTAAAGTGTCTCTTTTTGGGCTCCGTCTAATTAGAAACTATATATATATATATATATATATATACACCGGTTAGTGAAAAATTGTAAACGTACAGTGCTTGAATAGAATTTTTCCAGTGTATTTTTTTTTCTTTTTTTCTTTTTTTTTTTTTTTTCTTTTTTTTGAATTTACAGACTTTCTTCATACCGTGTTGTAATAATGTTAGTGATCAGACATAGTTATAGGGATAAAAACGAAGATACCTGCCTCTGGCCAGTTCTGTGTACAATTCTTAAGATGCAAGCGACCATCCTTTCACCCCGTGCAGAGATCAGAATTGCGTCAATATCTTTTTTTTGTACTTTTTTTTTTGTTTTTTTATTTATTTTTGCTTGTTTCATATTTGTTTATTTGTTTCTATTCATTATTCTCGCAAGGGATATATCAAATCGAGTGTTATACTCTACTTAAACATTACAACAAGTTCTGTTGTTCTTTTTTCAAACGATTATACAAAAATTGTGCGGTCATATTTATAATACGTACTAATTTTCACCTAACGTTTTATATGTGTAAACATTATTCGTCGAGAAGGAAAATAGTACATGTAGTGGTGTGTACTAACTTTTAACGTGCACACAACTATACAAGCTTTCTAATTTTACATATTATTTTCTAAGGACGGCTAGAATTAAAATGAAATTTAAAAATAAATAAACGAACAAATAAATAAATAAATAAATAAATAAATAAATAAATAAATAAATAAATAAATAAATAAATAAATAAAGAGAGCATCATATCGATGACCAAAGCATGTTTAGTCAACAATAAAATTATAATGGATTGTTTGTTTCATTGTTGTGAGATACAAACGTGAATATGATGTTTATACTATGCATTTAAAATCTAATGAAATCAACGTATGTATTTACTATTATTGGCTCTACATTGTGCTTTATACATATTCTAACTAATCCATACGATAGACAATATTTGAACCGGAGTTAATGAAAGTATATAAGTAATCCGAACGATTCATACAAAAATTGATACATCGAAATGTATTTTATTCTTCTTTTTTCTTTTATTGTTTTCCCCAAAAAAAAATTACTTACCAGGTGCACGATGTGGAGCAATTGATGTTTCAAGCATAGCTTCCGCCAAATCTTCTCTTAATTGATTTTCACCGCTACCAACTCCAATATGTTCATTATCTAATGAATCTCCGTAAGCTTCCATAAATCTTGGCGACTGTTCATAACTGCCTAAAATTTATATTAATTAAGTATACTGTTTAGATAAAAGAATGATGAATCAGCTCGTAAATATTTCTGTACGTACGCATTATGAATGTGTTTGAAAAAATAGCAAAATCTTTACTAGCCGTACGAGTTATATATATATATAATGTGTGTGTGTGTGTGTGTGTGTCTTTATAAACTTACTTCCTGATCCATCGATAACGACTGGAACTAATGGTCTAGAAGCTGCATGTGGCATATTAACTGGATTTGACCTTGCTGGGCGTGAACCACCTGTAATTCCAATCTCTACTGCCTCTGCTTCTACTAAGTTTACAGAAACCCTAATAATAAGTTGCTATTGTTAGAATCCTATTTTAAGCAAAGATTTTAAACGTCAATTATTTAGTCGGATTTCTTTTTTTTTTTTATTGTTGTGTATTTACAATTGGTAATTTTTAAAGAATGATACGTCGTTTAAAAATTTGTTGTAATTAAAAATGAATAACTAACCCACTGGGTGCATTATAAGTTTTGAAAACAAACTGCGGTCCCATCCATAGTCGTCTATGTGGTCCAGCATGCGTTACAATTTCCACTTGACTTAACCAACCATCTTCGCTTGTATCAAGAGGCTGAACATTGTTGGGTACAGTAGAGACACTAAATAAAGGGCTTAATAGTGATAAGGGTGGTACAATTTCCACAGAGTTTGGAGACCTTAGTAGAGGCCATTGACCTTTAGCTTCAACTTCTAGTTCTATCATTGTATCATCACAAACTTTTTCTTTTGGAACTCCTATATGTGTAACAAAATTTTCTTTTATCAAAAACAACAGTGTAATTTGCGATTAATATATATATATATATATATATATATATATATATATATATATATGCATATTAATTTATAAAATATTTTTTCAATAAATATATTTCAATATTACTACAATAAATAAAACATACCAGTAGCAGGTTTAGGCTCTAGATCATATTGTATCATATTTCCATGGCATGCCATAATAAACAAAGAATCTACTGCTCTTTTTGCAACCTTGCTACCAGAGTCTCTTTGCGCATAAATCCAAGCTCTAGGTGGAGCAAAGCAAGCACATATCTTTAAAGGTAATGTACCACTATCATCAGAATGAAGCCGCTGCCTTTGCTGTGGTCTAAGGGAACAGGAAATAAAAATAATATCCATAATTAATACTATTTTATACCGTATACTAGCACAATCTAATTCAATTTATATTGATATTTGAACAGGATCAATTTATAAAATAAAAATTTTATATTTATTTTACTAAAATCTAATTCAACAAAATTGGCTTATAAAAACGTCGATAATAAAATAGAAATTACCGTGGTTGAGCTTGGCTGTTGACGTGATTCAATGAGGATGGCTGTCTAATTTGTGCTAAAGGGTGTAGAATTGTTGGATGAGGATACGGTGGAAGTCTCGGATTGGAATAAGGATAGACTGATAAAGGTAATTCGGTGTGGGAAACGGGAGAATGAGATCTGGTACCATCGTCAGTTAAGCCTGCACTTCTGTGAAACCGTGAAAGTCTATTTACTACGTGCGGAGTCAAATGTGTTCTAACTCCTACAGAACCACCATAAGGTGCAACTGGGAAAACATGAGTGGTTCCCCGAACCGTTGAAACGGCAGCCCAGCGAGTATCGGCTGAGAATGTCATGTCCTACGACAAAGGAAATATATAATTTTTATTGTTTGAAGTAATGAAAGGAATCAATGACAAAATCAATATAAAATTTCTTACTTGTACTTTAGCCGTGGTATCGCCGCGATGCAAAATATAAAGATGATGAACTGCAGCAAGTGTAGGTCCGCCAGGATGGGGCTGAATTCTAAATATATGAAAATCATGTCCACGTTTGTCAGCCGTCATTAATAATGCACCGGTTAAATCAAAAGTCATGGCAACGATCGCATCACTATGGGCAGTGAAATGAGCAATTACTGTCTCTATGGATGTATCATCCAAATCCTTTTCCTCCTTTGCAGCTTGCAGGTCTAAAATCATGACTACGCCTGGCTGTGTTACATCATTGCCCATATTATTAACGGCTAACGGCGACACTGAGTTCCCTGTTAGACTCGATGCCACTGTTTCACCTAACCCACGTAGACCTTTCCCTAAAGACTTTGCCGCATATAAAACGGTTGCTGTGTAACTTTGTACACCTTCACCTTCGCACCCACCGCTGCTTCTTCTAGCAGGCAATAACTTCTTTTCGCTGTAATTAACAATATTAAATATACCCAATACGCTTATGCTCTTCTAAGATTGTAAATAATATTTACAAAGAAAGAAAAATAGTATGCTTACCTGTAAGCAAGCCATCTGGTTCCTAATGCGACAGGGTTGGGATTCGGTCCAGGACTAGGATAACAAGTGGTTACTGTTAAAATATCCTCAAACGTTCTTGCATCAAAGACAGCAATTTTCTCTAAAAATGTTACAACTATGGATCTCCTATTTGCCAGAATGTCACAGACAGGATTTTTAAACTTTATGTTTTTAGTTTGTTCGCCGTTTTTTAACGAAATGAAGCTAATATTGCAAAACTGTGGTCCCGGTCCAGCCGAGTCGCATATCGCTACTAATGGCCGTTTCGGTTCAAATGGATCAGCGTGTTCAGAGTCAGTCTTCGGATTTGGTAAAATTCTTAAGGTACGCACTATTCCTTGTCGCCATGATAACACTTCTGTTGCCTCTCCCGTTGCTGCTATTAGCCATACCTATGTAGAAAAAGTTGAAAGGCTTCGATAACACAATAACATTTTAAATGTTCGTACTTTCTTTACATAAATTTTTATATTACAACGATATGAAAAATTTAACAAAGTACATACCTGTACACCGGTCGAATAGCCAAGTACTAACAACAACGGCGGTGTACTTGAACCTTCATTAAAATCAGGATACAACGCCGGATCATTTATATCTGCGTATTCAAATCTAGCCCAACTTATAGATTCTTTATTATCTGTGCCAGGGGTAGTAGTATATGCCTGAAAGGATAATATCTAATAAATATAAATAGATTACTGAAAGTACTTTTTATAAAGCTAAATATTTTAGTTTAAAAATACAATACCTGTGGAACTATATCATTTATAATTCCAGCAACGCTGTCAATAATTGAACGATCAACTATTGGCTGAGGTGATACAACTTGAGCTCCTTTATGCACACTACGTCTTGGTGAATCAGCAGACATTTTTCTTTCATGGGCAATTATTTTCTCTCTACAAAGAAATATACAGGAAAATTAATTAATCATTCTACATAATTATCCAAATATTTGTTAATATAATATTTATAATCGAATATTTTTATATCATAATTCTTACGGTCTTATTGATTTAATACTAAATATTATCCATAATAGAAATATATAATAAATAGAATTAATTAATTATTATAGAAGATTTATAAACGTACGATAACGATGTATAATCAAAAAAAATAATAATACTTTGAATTATTTCATTTACTTCGTATATTCGTCTATACGTTAACCGCGATATTTAAAAAGTACTACTAAAGTCATACTCAGTATTATTATAAACCGTTACACACACACACACACACACATCTTATTTGTAAATTAAAAATAAATGAAATTTTATTACTCGAATTAAATTATAATCGCAACGTAAAGATTAAAAGTATAATCAAGCATTAAATTTAATTGTTCTCATAATCGAGCATATTCCTTGGCGTGTCAAGAGGGCATATTTAACTTCCGAGCATGATACCGATAACGAGGAATAAATTAATTTTCGTCGAGTTCAACGATCCACTCGTACGAGGATAGAACGACGTTTAAAAATTAATCATAAAGATTTTCATTCATCGATCAGAAAGAACATTAATTAATTACGTCGATTTGTGAAATAGGAAGAGATTTTAAATACAAATTCTCTTTGTTCCTTCAATCACTACGCAGTTCAAAATATTTCCACTTCTCTTTTCTTTTCTTTTCTCACTTAAGTACAACCAATCGCAAAACGCACTATTAGAAAATAAACAAATAAGAGAACGTATTATTATCTTTTCTCTTTCTAAATACGAATGATTTGACAAAAATAAATGCCTGATGTATAGATAGGTAGGGGGGAGGCGGAGAAAAAAAACAGCAAGCAATGGATGGTCAAGGAACTCGCTGAAAAAAAAATATAAGGTTTCTCTTCGTAAAGAACGTTACGATCTAATAATAATTGTTCGGTGAAAAGAAAGAAAGAGAAAAACAAAACAAAAAAAAAATGAAAAGAACAAAATTAATCTCAATTTATAGACAATTGTTATCGTGTACGAGGGTGATCGCTCGAAATATGAAAAGTAAGGAGGAGGAGGGAGGAGGAAGAGGAAGAAGAAAAAAGAAGAACAAGAAAAAAAAACAAAGATAAACAAGTAATTTACTACCGTAGCGTTTATTCGGCGTTACACAAAAGTGTTAACGCACTTGTTCGTGCTAACCATCCGAAAGTTTATTGGTACGTCACCGATGTATTATTTAATGCTGCAGTGGTAAAGTGCATTGGTGAAGAGAGAGAGGGAGAGAGAGGGACAGAGAGACGGTAGCAGTGGGGAGGTCTATTTTGCTTGTCCGAACGGCATTGCACAATTCAACACAGCTGTTCCTAGAGAACGCACTCAGGGTCGACGAAAGAGAAAGACAAAAAAAGAAAGGTGGGGAGAATGAAAAGGAGAGAGGGAGAGAGACAGAGACAGAGAGAGAGAGAGAGAGAGAGAGAGAGAGAGAGAGAGAGAGAGAGAGACAAACGAGAGAAGGAAGGAAGAAGAGGAAGGGAGGGAGTGAGAGAGGAGGGGGAAAGAGAGAGAGAGAGAGAGAGAGAGAAAGAAACAATAAAAATCGTCTTTGTCCGTGAAATACTGGATTTGGTTGCACGCTTTTACTATAACGCTCTTTTGAAGAATCCAATAGCGTGGGCGTACTGCGATCGTAATATATGATGCAGGATATAACGTGACCGTGACACAACAAAGGAAAATTATTCTCTATCCTCCTCTTCCAAGGAGAAAAGAGAGCGAGTGAGAGAGAGATAGATAGATAGATATATAGGTAGAGAGAGAGAGAGAGAGAGAGAGAGAGAGAAGAAACGAAAGAACGAAAGAGAATAGAAATAGATGATAAGAAGGAAAGTGATTTTCCATACATATATATAAGGATCCGATGGATTTCTGTTTAACGCTCGATAATAATAATTAATGATTATAATTAAAACTTACATCGCGACAAGAGCCGTATTTTTCTTTCCGCGAGGCGCTTGCCACCCTCGCACAACTGTCTACTGCGTCATTCTGTGAGCGACTGACAACAGAGCCAAGGGGAACAGTGATGTCACCCCACCCGCGAAACGTCAACTTCTCTTTTTTTACTCTTTTTCTACCTTCGACCGACCCGAGGACCCTTTCTCAGCGATGATACCAATCGAATACATACGCACCACCACACACATACGCACAAGACCCACTACTCTTTATTGTCATTGACACATTTGATTTGACGTTATATATCGCTCTTCTCTAACTTTTATTTTCCCCAACTACTCTTCTTCTTCTTCTTCTTTCTTCTTCTTCCTTCTTCTTCCTTCTCTATTCTCTTTTTTCACCGTGTATATGTATGTCCTACGTAAGACGAGATCGACCAGCTAGCTAATTAGCTAGCTCGCAATGAAAATTTCTCTCTACTGACATAACTTCTATCAGGTTCTTTTTTCTTTTCTTTTCTTTTCTTTTCTTTTCTTTCTGGGGGAAAAAAGAAAAACAATAATCAGCTGATCGTGAAGAAATCGGTACGATATCCCTGAAGTTAGATCGACGAATGAGGTATTAGGCTTTTCCTTAGTGGCACTCCAACGTTCGTTACAATCGAATTCTCATCGATGATAAACGCGTTCCTATTGGTCCGATTATGATATTCTTTTCGTTCCGTCGACCAATCAACAAATCACATTTTTCTGTGCTTTATCTAATGTTCTTTTTCTTTCTTTTTTTTTGTATATATATATAAATAATACATTTTCTTATATCTCTTTAAAAGAATTTTGTTAACAGATAAGATCGATCGCATTGATATTTAATTGTAATTATTGTTCATTTAAATAATCATTATGTGCATATTTCAATTTCGATGTTGTACGATGTATTGAATAATATCGATTTATATCGATAACGAGAAAGCCAAAAAAAGATCGATTATTACAAACTGTTACTGTTGTTATTACTACCGCGACAACGTGCCTCGCGAAATCTAATTATATATATTCGAATGATAAACGAATATATTTAATAATAAAATGGTGCGTAAGAAGATTGATAATCGTATACGTATCTTGATAGAAAATGGCGTTGTCACAGGACACAGGACAATGTTTATTATTGTTGGAGAAAAGGCACGAGATCAGGTACGATAATATATGTATGCAATATATATGTAAAACATACCACGTGTTTCTTTTAAAAACATAATTTTATGTATAATGGCATCGTTTATTCAGGAATAACTTATTGCGCATTTATTTTGTATATTAAAAAATCTTACATGTAATGGCATTATCGAATATCAATGAATATTGGAATGAATGCTTTTCTATTTTTAGGTTGTCTTACTGCATCACATGTTGTCAAAATCTGTTATAAAGGCAAGGCCTTCTGTATTATGGTGTTATAAAAAAGAATTAGGCTTCAGTAGTCACAGAAAGAAACGTATGAAGTCTATACAAAAAAAAATCAAGTCTGGTAAACTTGACGTTAACGAAGATGATCCTTTCGAATTATTTATTGTCTCTACCAACATACGTTATTGTTATTACAATGAGACTCATAAAATCTTAGGTAACACATATGGAATGTGTGTTTTACAAGTACGTATTATATACTATTAATTATTTTCTTTGTTATTTTTTTTTTTTTTACATATAAAATTAAGGTTATATATATATCTTATAGGACTTTGAAGCACTGACTCCTAATTTATTAGCACGGACTATAGAAACGGTTGAAGGAGCTGGTATTATAGTTTTCCTTTTACAATCTGTAAATTCATTAAAACAATTGTACACTGTAAATATGGATGTTCATCAACGTTTTCGTACGGAAGCACATCAGGTTTATTTATTTATTTATTTTATTTGTTTGACTAATTCCTTTCCTGTGCATATAATAATATTATTTATGCTTTAACTTGTTATAGGATGTGGTTTGCCGTTTTAACGAAAGGTTTTTATTATCCCTTGCGTCTTGTAATCGATGTTTGGTAGTCGACGATCAATTAAATGTTTTACCTATATCTTCTCATAATTTAAAAATAGAGGCTGCTAAAAAATTACCCTCTTCGGAAGAACAGACCGATTTGGACATTTTGAAAGAAAGTTTAAGAGATACACAACCTATTTCTGCGCTTGTTAATTGCTGTAGGACCGTTGATCAAGTATGATTTTTTTTATAATTTCACATTTAAATCATACATATTGAAACTTAATTCGATTGAAATTTTTAGGCCAAGGCGTTATTGAAATTCATCGAGTGTATATCTGAAAAAACTTTAAGATCTACTGTATCATTGACAGCTGCCAGAGGGCGTGGAAAATCTGCAGCTTTGGGATTAGCAATAGCTGGTGCTATTTCATTTGGCTATTCCAATATATACATATCTAGTCCTAGTCCTGAAAACTTAAACACGCTTTTTGAATTTGTTTTTAAAGGTATAATTAATATAAAAAAAAAAAATTTAATAATAACTAAATTATCATTCATGAGGAAATAATTATGTGAAAATTCATTGTATATATTTGCAGGCTTTGATGCTTTAGGATATCAAGAACATCTTGATTATGGTTTAGTTCAGTCCACAAATCCCGAATTTAATAAAGCTACAGTAAGAGTCAATGTTTTTCGAGATCACCGGCAAACCGTTCAGGTAATTTAATCCCTCCCAATGTTTTAATTCTCTATAAGAATACAATAAAAAAGAAGAAATATATATACATATATACACGTATTTTTTATATATTATAGTATATACATCCAACTGACAACCACAAATTAAATCAAGCAGAATTACTTGTAATAGATGAGGCAGCAGCTATTCCTCTACCATATGTAAAAGCTATGCTAGGCCCATATTTAATATTTCTTGCATCAACTATAAATGGGTAAGTCTATGTTGTAAGTTTATAAATATTAAATACTAATTAAAATTATCCGTTTATAAGTTTTTTTATTTTTTTTTTTATTTTTATTTTTATAATAGTTACGAAGGAACAGGCCGCTCTTTATCATTAAAATTGCTTCAACAGTTAAGGACACAAACTGTTGGATCTAATAGTCACGGAAAGAATGATAAAGAACAAAATGAGAAAACTTTAATAGGAAGACAGTTATATGAGATGACACTTGAAGAATCAATTCGTTATAAACCTGGAGATCCTGTTGAACAATGGTTGACAGAATTACTTTGTTTAAATGCGACTACATATTCTCCCATTCTTTCTGGGTGTCCACCTCCAGATATGTGCCAACTATATTATATAAATAGGTAGTTATTATTAATATATATATATATATATATATATATATATATATATATATATATATATATATATATATATATATAGAGAGAGAGAGAGAGAGAGAGAGAGAGAGAGAGAGAGAGAGAGAGAGAGAGAGAGAGAGAGAGAGAGAGAGATTACATCAATTTCTATTTCTAGGGATACGTTGTTCTCTTATCATAAAGCATCTGAATTATTTCTTCAAAAATTGGTAGCCTTGTATGTTGCATCACATTATAAGGTAAATTTTGTAAATATATAACTATTATTTATATCCAAATATTATAAAATAGCATATCGTAAGGTTAATATGATTTTCAGAATAGTCCAAATGATTTACAAATGATGTCGGATGCGCCAGCTCATCATTTATTTTGTCTATTAGGACCGGTCGATATAAATAGAAAGGCATTACCTGAAATATTAGCCGTCATTCAGGTACATTCATTAGCATTATTAATGCATATAATAGAAGAACAAACAAAAAACAACCTTATACATAGATTTCATTCTAAATGTAGGTCTGCTTAGAAGGTGAAGTTAGCAAAGCTACTATAGCTGATGGTTTAGGTCGTGGCCGAAGAGCTGCCGGTGATCTAATACCATGGACAATTGCTCAACAATATCAAGATCAAGAATTTCCAACTTTGGCAGGAGCTCGTATTGTTCGTATTGCAACTCATCCTGATTATCAAGGAGTATGTAATATTATATAATTAAATAATTAATCTCTTTCTCTCTTTCTCTAAGCGTGCTACGTAAATTTATATATTTCCATTAAATGTCCCGTTTAAATTTTAAGATGGGTTATGGTACTCGAGCATTGGAACTATTGAAGCAGTATTATGAAATGAACATTTTTGATATTGATGAAGTAAAAATTGAGAAACAACAAACAGAAATCGATTCAGTTCGAGATGAAGAGGTTGGATTGTTAGAGGAGACTATCGGTAATAATAATAATAATAATATTGCTTTTTTGTACAATAAGATTCAATTATATATATATATATATATATATATATATATATATATATATATATATATATATATATATATATATATATAATAATAATCGTTTATATATATATAATCGTTTAATTCGATCATAATGGTAATTAAAAAAAAATGATCTTTCCGTAGAACCACGCGCTTCTCTTCCACCTCTTCTTTTAAAATTGTCAGAAAGGAAGGCAGAACAATTGGATTACATTGGTGTGTCTTTCGGTATCACGGAGCAACTTTTAAAATTTTGGAAAAGGTCCTCATTCGTACCTGTGTACATAAGGTTTGTTAAAATATATATATATATATATATATATATATATCTGGAGATACTGTTTCTATTTATTATTAATTTATAAGTTTCTTATTATTTTCTAATAACGTTAACAATATTTTTTTTAAGACAAACCTCGAACGATATAACAGGAGAACATTCGTGCATAATGTTATACAAAATAAATTCGGATAAAGAAAGTGATAACAATTGGTTAAGCGCTTATTGGAAAGATTTTCGTCGTCGTTTTATAACTTTACTTTCTTATTCCTTCAATACATATTCAGCTTCTTTATCTTTGAGCATTTTAACGAATAAGGCTGTACCTGGAGAATCGATTAGTACGTATAACTTATTATTATTATTATTATTATTAATATAATATTTAATAAGAACATTTGAATGAATGTAACGTGTATAAATTATTTCCAATGTGTTTTTAGCATTGACGAAAGAAACGTTGGACGTCTACTTCACGTCTTATGATTTGAAACGCTTGGATATGTACAGCAATAATATGGCAGATTATCATTTAATCATGGACTTATTGCCCTCATTGGCACGTTTATATTATTTAAATATGATGGGTGATATACATTTTTCTCCGGCACAATTGGTAACAATACAATTATATATTATTTATCATCATTCGATATATATTTTTTTTATAACGTTTATCGTTTCGTAAAAAAAAAAAAAAATATACGTTTGTACGTTCATTAAGGCTATTATACTGGGATTGGGTTTGCAACATAAAACGGTTGACAAATTGGCCGAGGAATTAAATTTACCGTCGTCACAGTTACTTGGTCTGTTTAATCGTATAATACGCAAGTCAATACAATATCTTAATTCGATCACTGAACGTTTTATCGAGACCGTTATAATGGACAAAAATATTACAAATGAAAACGTTCAATTGAATCCATTAGCGGGACAAAGTCTGCACGAGGAATTAGAAATAGCCGAAAAGGTTTGTCGTGTCATATTTTTTTTTATACTTCACATAAGCAAAATACAATCTTAAAAATACTGTTAATATATGTCAAATTTCTTTTTTTTTTTTTTTTTTTTTTTTTTCTTTTATAATAGGAATTAAAAAGGAAACAAAAGGCCGAGTTAGAAAAATTAAAGAAAGAGAATCTTGATCAATATGTAATAAAAGGTAGCGAGGCTGATTGGAACAATGCGCTTTCCGGTAAAAAGAGTAAAAATTTGATATCCGTTAAAAGCGGTGAGAAGAGGCCAGGAGAAATTGATATAGATTTGAAAGAACCACCTCAAAGAAAGCAGAAAAAAGAGAGAAAACAGAAAAAATAAAAAAATTATATGGTAACATTAATTATCGTTACTTTCGATCTTCACGTTTCCACACATGTTTACAGATCTTTTATTGATATATATATATACATATATATATATATATATATATATATATATATATATATATATATATATGTATATGTATGTATGTATGTTATGATGTATAAATACAATCGTATTATATATAGATATTAAAAAGACATTTTTATGTAAAATCACATTTATATAAGTATAATAATAACTAGTCACAGTCGAAAAAATTATTGTCCGCTATGTATTTTATACACTGACAGATCATATTTCTTTCATGTTGTATAGATCTAGAAAGCAACCTTTGCAATAAATTCAAACTATTTTTATTATTCCTTTTATTACTATTAATCGTGTTCTTTGCACGCATATTATATGATTCTCTGGTTTCTTTTTCCTTTCTATTAGATTTCTCTGAAGTATTAGATATTTCGTTGTTTGGTACCGTGTCAGATAATGTACCATGATAATTGACACTTTGTTCAGGATCTAATACTTTTTCTTCCACAATGCTTTTTTGATCTAAATATATTTTGGATATTTTTATAGGTATTTCTTCTGGAAACTCGTCTGTAAAAAACATACATAAAAATCGAATAAATCTATATCTTCTTTTTATTTATATCAATATATTATATATGTAATAAATTCATTAACATATAATGCGAATACCTTCGCTTTCATAGTCCGCTACTAAGCTGCATGATAAAGTATTTTTTATTGGACTAGTTATTAGGTTGCTTTCAATTGGTACATCTTCTTCGTCAGAGATATTAAATGTACTTTCTACAACTGCATCATCAGTACTAGATTTTGTTTCCAAATGTTCTTCGTTTAAACTTTCATTAGTGTCGTCATTGACTAGGCAAGCTAGAAAAATTAAATATCAAAGACATAGTGCATACTTATTTTTGTATATATCGTGTACTAAAAAATATATTCAATATAATTGTAACTAAACTGACATGTTCCTGGAAATGAAATTAAACCTCTGTATATATCTGTAACAGGCGTTACATTCTCATATTTCGGTATTCGCCGTTTACGATTTTTTCGTTTTTTTTCTGTATAAGTGTTCGCTTTATTCGCCCTAGTTGGTCGAACAAATTTTTGCTCCTGTTTGATTATTTCACCTCGTTGTATCTTCTTTAATTCCGCATTTTTTTGTTCTTCTATATTTGCTTTCGTAGGATATTTCCTATGGTTTATGAAATTTAATATTAACATTTCAAATATAATATTACGGGCGTGCGTTAAATACCAAAAATATATAAATAATACATTGAGATACTTGGATAATACAGCAATTTTTTTTCTTCTTTTTCTTTTTGTATCGAAACTATATTTCTTTATCTTTTAATTTCATCATAATAATTAAATGTTATTAAAGCTAATTATTATTGCGTTAAATATTACCTTTTCCTTTCCGCAATCCACTTTTGAATGTCTTCAGGTGTTGATAAATTTTTCATTCTTTGATATAACCCAGTACTATGTTGCATACTGATATGTTTTTCAACAAGTAGTGGGTGAGCAGTAAAGGTACAACCATCTATACCGCACAACTTATGTGTACTCACATGTTCTGATAACATATCATTCGATGGAAATTCTCTATCGCATACTTCGCAATAGAATTGTTGATCTTCATCTGAACTTTCATAATTTTCATCTCTTTTGTCGTATGGTTCCTCGTTGTTTGGATAAAGATGTACCTAAAAATTGTGACCTTGATATTTGTTAAGAATAAATTATGTACAGACACACACATATATTTTCTTTTTTCAATAAATAATGATATATGCTTTTAGTAACGAGAGAACCACATAGAATTATCTTATAACAAGTTATGTTATATTTACCTTTTTTGACCCATCGAAAGTTAATATCGTCTAAATCACCGATGTAAAATTTCTTGTTTATCTATTATATTCAATCTCTCATTAAACTTTTTATTATTTTTTTTGTACAAAATTATGATTTAGACCACTCCATAAACTTTCAAAGGTTCAATTACCATCTTATTATAAACATTGTTTTGAAATTAAATAATTTCGTTTGTTAAAATCTTTGAAGAAATTTGAGCATTTAAAAACGAATATTTGAAAAAAACAATTGTTAACAATTTCAAATTATATACTAAATAATTATTATCTTCGAAGGAAATATGGTAAGATCCATGTTTAATAATTCCAGGGTATTCAGAAATTGCAATTTTTTTTCTTTTTTTTTCTTTTTTTTCTTTCTTTTTTTTTTTTTTTTTTTTTTTTTTTTTACAAGAAGATGTCATTTAGAAACATAAAAGATGTAAAGCTGTAGTAATTTCATCAATTGAAATTCATTCTGATATCATCAGAATGATTACACAATAATATTATAAAACATATATCAAAAAAGACCTTAAAGAATGAAGTGGCTATTTATATGTTATAACTATTTCGTCAATTTAAAAATTGCTTTCGTATATAATAATCAAGTTGATACTTTTCATACCTTTCGTAGAAATTAAACTTTACAATATATACAAGGTACTTATGTATATACAATATCGCAATGTAGATGTGTGTTCAATATAGGCAAATATTTTGTATTGTAGGAGTAAAAATTTCTAAATTATAATTAATAATTGTATATCGAATGATTTCTTTGTATTTAAAATATACATAAAAATATTTTCATAATTCAGAACGATTGTGTTAGTACACAAATAGATTTTCTTGGAAGCTTAAAGAGTAATAGGGGTACCAAAATTATTATAACTTGTAGAAATATGATTTATTCTTACATTATGCATTTTAGTTACAAATTTATGCTTTTCTCAGTAATGTGTGTTCATTTGGAAGTCATGTATTTATGAAATAAATAAAAATATATTTAGTAATTATAGAAGTATAGTCACATATACACTGACAAACCAGTCTAAAAGTTGTACCATATATTTACTACAGAGCCACAAGCTATCTAAATATTAAATTTACTTTTAATTGATCTTATAATTTAATCTTGTATATATAAATATATGTCTTATAATCTTATTAACATTTTTATGTCAAATAAACTTATTAATGAGGAATGTTATAGCTCGCAGCACTGTAATATTCTTTAAAGAGCAATTTAAAGAGCCACTGAAAAATTTATTTAAGCAGTTAGTTTTTTCATGTTATATAAATAAAGGTTGCAAATATTCAATGTGATTACACTAAGTATTTTTAACATACAAAGCTTTAAACATTATACATCTACAAATGAATACTACTTTATAAGAGAAAAGTTAAATGACTTTAAATTACAAGTACTATATAAAAATCTAACATATGTGTATTTCTTTGATATTAAATGCTAATAGTTTATCAAATTATATTGCATACCATAAAAGAAATCAAATAACATATATACTTAAGCTATGGATGTAAATGAAAAAAAAAAAAAAATTATATTTATATTATCCTGATAAAAAATGCAGTAGAGAAAGAGAGAGAGAGAGAGAGAGAGAGAGAGAGAGAGAGAGAGAGAGAGAGAGAGAGAGAGAGAGAGAGAGAGAGAGAGGAGAGAGACAGTATAAATTCTATAATATATTCATCTAGAGTAGACTTGCAAATAATATACAAAAATATCGAAGTAATTATTTTTAATTTATAAAACATGTAGAAAAGGAAAAAACCAAAAAAAAAAAAAGAAAGAAAAAAAGAAAAAGAGAAAAGGAAAAAAAGAAGAAAAAAAAAAACAGAAAAACAAAATCTAATCGTTCTGAAATTTGAAAACAGAATACTGTGTTGTATAAAAATTAAATAGTTCAATTCTTTATAGGAGGAGTAGCCTGAAGCTTAAGACTGTGCCTGTTCGCTGGAAGGCTGCGTCTCCTCCATTTGCTCCATTTGCTCTGATTGCTCAGGCGCATTCTCAGTTTTCTGAACACCCTCGGATTCATTCGTATTCTTATCATCTGTTTTCTGACCACCCTGTAACCAAAGCAATCCAGCTGTCAAGAGGACAAATCAAAAAATAATTTTGGATTCAATGTTTATATAACACTCTATATGTTGTATATCATACGGACGATATAACAGTAATATACCTTCGATCCAAGGTTCTGTCAGACTTAAACAAAATAGAGATAATAAAAATTGTTCGGTGTTTACTGTTAGAACATTCATATTGATACGAGGTAATATCATCGGTATAATTGGCAAAAATATCGTATATGTAGTACGGATTGGCATGAAATAGTACTTAATAAAAAATAAAATGTTAGAATAGTCATTAAATATATTGATATTTATAATCTTGTATTTTAAATTTCATATTTAAATATCCTAAGGGGAAAAAATAATAGGTAACAATAGAAAAAAATATTATGTAAAAGTATAAAGTATAAAGCAGATTAACGTGTTTTCTAATTTGTAATTTATACTACTAGATTTTAAAATGCTAAAATTATAAGCAGAAGTGATGCAACTACTAAATATAGATGACCTCAAGAGACAATAGATTCCAGTTTAGGAAAATACTTTCATAATATTTTCAAATCTTTTTTATCACATTATATTGTGAGTCAATAATTATTATGTAATATCTTGTAAGAGAAGTTCATTTATACATATATAAGAAAAGATAACTCTTATACAAAAAGAAAAGAGAGAGAGGAAGAAAAAGATATTATTTATAGTTTATAAAAAATATATAAAAAGCAATATTAAATTTTTATACAACGCTTAGTTAAAAGGTGGTCTGACCAATAATTGACTTTACATTGGCAATGAAAATCTGTAGTCTATTATTTAACTATTGCTATATGTTTTGTTCAAAATTATTTATATTTTTTTTTTTTTTTTTTTTACAATTAAAGCTTAAATTGCAAAGTAGCAGTGAATAGGAAAAAAAAAATACCTGTTCAGGGTGTTTAGCAAGATATTCATTCTTTGCATCTCTTATCATTCTTGTGACTTTATTCCGTAGATCCTTAAATTCTCCCCATTCTTTAGCATCCTTATTCTTCTTTGCCTTAGCATAAAGCTTATTTTTCTTTTGTATTTCACTGCGAATTTCATCTGTCATCCATGGCTTTTTTAATTCTAATTCCTAAACGATCATAATACTTTTTGATAATAATTAAAATAATAAATTGTCTTTTTTTTTGTAATTATGAATTATTTTAACATTCAACATGGATATATAAAATGCTACGGCAACCATTGTATATTATTAACAATAATATTTTCTAATTAAAATATCAAATTATTGTTTCGCTTATATCTTTAATAATCAAATACTTTTAAAAGTCACTCATGCATATAAAAGAAAAATATCTAAGAAGAATTAATTATAATGCTAAACGAATGATAAAGTAAAAAATTTGAAAGAGACAAGGTAAAAAATTTGATAGCATACAAGCTAAAGGCAGTATAACACATACCTCAAGCTTGATGACTTTCTTGGCATTATTTAATACTTTGCCTTTGACCGTTCCATTTCTAGCAGAGAACCTTGGCCTCATGTGCGGCAAAATTTGTGGTGGTAAAACTCTTCGAGGCCATGGACACATAAGCGGACCTCGAGGTCCTGCCATGGGTGGTAACGGTGCCCTACCTGGTGGGAAAAGTGGTAGCGGTCCACCAGGTTGGGCCACACCGCCTAGTCTAGGGGGAGGAGGTAATCTCTGTCTCATCGGGCCAAGGATTGCGCTCATTGGAGGTAGCGGCATTCTTGGAGGCATACCTGGTGGTGGAAGTCTAGCACCAAATCTTGGAGGCGGAGGTAGTCGTATACCGGCTGGTGGAAGTCTTGGTCCCAAGAGAGGACCTCTGTTTAAGGGACTCATGTTTCCTCTTCAAAATAATATTAGCGCACTTGTTAATTTGACTAAATTAGAATCGATGAGAATTATTATTATTTCTTTTCTTTTCTTTTTTTCGATAAGGTTATGATCAACGGCTTCACGCACTTTGTATACGCGGGACAACAAAGTACGTATGGCGTTATCGTTATCGTTAAACACTTACGTCTTTTACAACACCCTTGTTAATATCGATGCTTATTTAAAGTCTTTAATATTGTGAATATCACGTTAGAATAAAATATTTTTGAGCACTACTTTCACACGCTAAACAAACTAAGTATCGGAACGTAATGGACGTATTCAATGTTTTTCAAGAATAAATGTGATAGAAATAACCGTACAGATGTAGCTACATGTTTAACGCGCATGCGCGCATTTGTAAAGGAATAGGAAGTACTTAACCATTTCCGGCGAGTTTTTATTTTTTCTTTCCGGTTCTCTTTTGTTTATTTTCAAATAAACTTTTCGTTTTTAACGGTCGAAAATAAATGAAACGCAGAAAATTAAATATCCTTGGAGGAAAAAACGAGATACGAAATTGTACAGTCCCATTTTATGTTTTATTTATAAATTTGATAGGAGCATGCCTTTTGGATTCTTTAATGCACAGTCGATTTACATGTAAATATTACAAATATACATTGAGCTTGACCAAAAACCCTATAATATCTTTGATAAATAATATCATATTATGGCTTACGAATTCGAACTTTTTCAAATATAAAAAATGAAATGATACGATTAACAGAACGTTGAAAATTCACTTTAACGTCAGTGATCCCAACCTCCGTACGTGGTAATTTTAAGAATATAACTTTTGAAATGTGATACGCGATTGGTCGATGGAATTGCTTAAATTTTGACGTCTTCCTGATTGGTGCATTTGAGTAACGCTTGTGGTAACGTATCGCCAGCTGTTGGTGTTACGTTTGTTTGAAAATCAAACGGCAACTGAAGTTTGTTGGTTTGCTTGGAAATCCGTTTGCTGCAATGCATGTACGACTGTAAATAATATTCGGATATTAAGTATAAGCGGGCACACGTCGTGTCTGAAGCCAGAAGATTATCAGGAACGACAAAAGTAAATTAGATTTATTTTATTTTTGTCGGAAAATTGTCTAATAAACAATGGCTACGATTCGAGTGCACGAGGATCAAGAAAACCGCATTGCCGATATCTTTCGTGGTAAAGAGAATATCGTTGTGCCCGCTCAAAATCAAGTCCTGCAACAAACAAAACGCGCGGTTTTGGGTGTTTTGCATAATAACTGCCATCGAATTGTTAAAACAGTATGTATTTTATTTGTGCCAATTTTTTTTGTCCTTTTCCTTTCCATCCCTATTCCCGGCATTATAACCGAAACATTTCAATCGATCTAATCAATAAAATTATGTAATTTCCCGCTAGTCTTATCGCATACTTTATAATACAATCAAATCATTTCCATTCCTAATCGAATAATTTCTTAATAAAGTTTTATCGATTACAATTTTATTGGACATTTAAAATTTACGTTTGTTAATTGGCCATTTGTAGGATATCTGCAAAGATGAAAAGCATCCAAAAGCAAAATCTATTGTGACAGTGCCATTTGAACCATTCAAAATTTATGAGGATAAAAAGGATGAACCTGCCTTTAAAGTTTATGAAGATAAATTGGAAGAAGAAACTTCTGTTGTACTTAGGGACTCGAAAGAAGAGAGAGAAATAGTAACAAAACAAGAAGTAACTGTTCAATCGGAACAAAAAAAGCCGAGGTTAGACATAAATTCGTTATCTATCAACGATCTGCCCGTATATTGCAACAATCTTCAAGAAATAATAAAAGGCAAGCAAGATGATGCTTTGCCGCAAGGTAGCCCAATGTCATTGGAGAAATCTCTTTTGTTCCCGGATTCTTCTAAGAAAGATAACAGAACGAATAAGGAATCATCTAGAGAACTTAGAATTAATTTCTTTGACGTAGAAGAATATAGGGCAGATATATATAGTTATTTACGTGTTGCAGAGGTATGTAGAGTGTTATTTAAGTATAGTATAATATATATTATGATACACATATATATATATGCATATATCAAAATAATTCAGTAAAGACTGAAAAATTTTGATATAGTTATGTACTTTTGTATAGAGACAACATAGACCAAAACCTGGTTACATGAAAAAGCAGCCAGATATAACATATTTAATGAGGTTGATATTAGTAGACTGGCTTGTTGAAGTAGCGGAAGAATATCGATTGCAAACAGAAACATTGTATTTGGCTGTTTCTTATATAGATAGATTCTTATCATATATGAGTGTCGTTCGGGCTAAGTTGCAGCTCGTTGGTACTGCTGCTATGTTTATAGCTGCGTAAGTTTGTTTGGAGGTGAATTTTTTAAAGTTGATTGTAAAAATAAGAAAAATAAGTTCGTTTCTTTGTGTTACAGAAAATACGAAGAAATTTATCCACCGGATGTTGGTGAATTTGTATATATTACGGATGATACGTATACCAAGAAACAGGTATTGCGAATGGAGCATTTGATTTTAAGGGTATTGTCCTTCGATCTTACTGTACCGACGCCTTTGGCATTTCTTAAAGATTATTGCATTAGTAATAATCTGTCAGAAAAGATCAAGTTTTTAGCCATGGTGAGGAATAATTTTTCTTGCCTTGCAATTAAATCGATATAATCAAAAGGCAAATTTAAATACGTATTAATTTTCAGTACTTGTGCGAATTATCTCTACTCGAAGCTGATCCATATCTCCAATATTTACCAAGTCATTTAGCCGCATCCGCGGTGGCGCTTGCACGGCATACGTTGCAAGAGGAAACATGGCCACACGAATTGGAATTATCAACAGGTTATAGCTTCCATGAGCTTAAGGAGTGCGTTTCTCACCTTAATAAAACGTTTCATAACGCATCCAATATTCAACAACAAGCAATACAAGAAAAATATAAAAGCAGCAAGTAAATACAAATGATAAATATCGTTTTATAGTTATACACGCGCGTGGAGATTAATTTATTATATTTCTTTTATTATGTTTTTATAGATATGGACACGTAGCTCTTTTACTGCCACGTAGTACTGAAGCTTTGGTATATGAGGATGAAGAAAGTGCATAGAGAAATCTGTTAAAACACAGTTTCACTGAATAATACTATAAACTTATACATAATTAACGAACCTCCCGTAATAAAAGTCCACGTTCTGAAAAAGTTACAAGGAGGGAATAGGGCAAGACTGATTAACTATTCCGCAAATGGAAATATTGATTGATAGCATTATTTAATATGTTCGATTTGCATACTCTCTCTCTCTCTCACTCTTTCTCTTTCTCTTTCTCTTTCTCTTTCTCTCTGCCTAAACGAACATATTAACTTTACATATTCCATACTACGCCACTATGAATAATTGTTAACAATTGTGGCCAAACTTTAATGACTGTTTTCCGAGCTTCATCATTATATTAACGAGGAAGCTCCGCATTACGTTATCTAGAAATGGTATTTTTATAAGTGTTTTTTTTAGATAATTCTTAACCAAACGCACTTGCTATTCAAAATACGCATGTCCAAAATTTTATTTGCCAGTGAACTGTAATAAGAATAAGAATTGTAAGAGTAATAACTGTATTTATTAAATGAACATTTATATTATTTGATACATATTGTTGCGGTTGCAACATGTCATTTAAATATCTGTAAAATTTATTGCAACGCTAACAAATTTTCTATACTGTACAGTTATTTATTTACAATGCTATAAGTACTTTAATTCAGAATTTATATACTTTTGCATGATTAAATTTTGACAAAAGGAGGAGGACTTTCGCATTTAGCTATGCATTTTTTTCGTTCAGGTACTTTGTGGGTCATGTCTGTACAAAGAAAATCTTTTATTGTTTGCTTCTTCTATATTTCATCATGTAATATATATTACATATTACAATCAAACTATTAATTAAATTATAACAGGATGATGACAGAATACTTTATGAAAGTATAGGATCAAAATGTTTATTGAAATTAATGATATTTTGGACCAAAAATATGGTAATTTTACAATATATATGTTATATACAACATGATCTATGTTAAAAACGTGTACTCGACATCTAAAACTGCCCAAGTATTCCCTTCAATGTGTATGTACAAACGAAAATCTGTGCTGTTATAAAACTTGCAAGTAAAAACGTCAAAAATGATTTTATATTATCACAATAATACATTAAATTTTCTGTATGTAAAAATGAATCTCTCTCTCTCTACTCTATGCTATTTTAAATGTCATTAATATTTGCACAAGCAAGAAACAGAATGATTTATGCAGTAATGTTATTGTACTTAAAGGAAAAGAAAAAAAAATAGAAAAAAAGGAACAAAAGCAAAAAAAATGACGTCTTCTTCACGATGTATATATATATATATATATACACACACGTATGAACATGAAAATAAAATATTTTTATTATTTAATTAAAATGCAAAAAATTATGCTTATATTTGGTCCAATATGCATAACTGCATATTCAAATAACATTACGCAAGGTGTCTACGTATTAGTTATTATCTATATTTTATATATGAGACGCACATTTTACTTATGCAACTGTTTGAATTAATTTTAACAGAATATGTGTTATATAATGCATATTCTATTACCCTTGCTATTCATTTAATCGGTAGAGGATATTTAAAAATTGTATGATATTGACAGAATTCAATAAGAAGAAGTGAAAATTTTATTTTAAATAATTAATGTAAAGAAACAAGCGAAAAATTAGTGTGTAGAATTTTTATTTTATTTTATTCTTTTTTTTTATTTTTTTTTTGTTTTGTTTATTTTTTGTCTCTTGTAAATTATTTGAAATAAGAAATTTTAAAAGCACTGTGTACTATTTCACATTGACGACGAATATATCTAATAATTTAGAGATCTAATTATTATTTTTGACACACACTCTCTTTCTCCCCTCTCTACTTGTTTTTTTTTTGTTTCAAATAATAGATATGTATTTATATGAAATTAATAGTAACGCGATTAAATGGAAGAGATGTCCTTTTAATTAATTAACATGTATACAACAGATATATATATATATATATATATATATATATATATGTATGTATGTATGTATGTATGTATGTGTGTATGATGTATGTATGTATCAGCTTGAATGTAAGAGATCAATTTAATAAATGACAAATATTAAAATAGAATTTATTTACGAAAGGAGAAATAATTATTGTTGGCGTTAATAGAACATTCCTATACGAGAGCTTAAATAGATGGGAACACGGTTAGGAAATGTATTAAATTCGTTATTTACGATTTAATCAATTCTTTGTCAAATATAGAAGAAACAGTACAACGATACCGATTATCAGTTGATATTAGGTAGCCAGTTATTGCGTCCATCGACACTAATTTTTTCTTTTCTTTTTTTTTTTTTAAATCAATTTATAAACATTTAAACAGAATAAAATCATTTTAATACTTGTATCGAGAATAATTTTAATTTTTGGTTTATTTATTTATTTATTTTTCTCTCTAACTTCACATAAATTTTAATGGTTTTATTTATCTATAATTCTTCAATAGAACAATATTTATGCGATCATTCGGTATATTATAAAAACGATGATCTATAATAAGAGATAATAATTATTTAGTTAATTCAGTTTGTATATTTTATCATAAAAACAAAACACAAAAAATAATTGTTTTCTCTTTGGAAGAATATATATGATTTTCCATCTTGAATTTTAGATTCAAAATAAATAAACATATTAAGACTTGTTTATTACACAGAGTATAATGATTATCTGTCTCTCGATGTTATTTTAATTATATCACATTCCATTATTCCGTTACATTATAATAAAATACAAATCGATTTTCAATTATCTATCAAAGCGGACACTATCGCACCATACTTTAATCTATAGTTCATAACATATTATGTAAAACAAGTGTATATAAAATACATTGCTAACTATTTCTTTTTTCGCCAATCTTTATACAGAGGTAGTTTTAAGGCAGACGATTTTCTACATTTATATCATTGTGTGATTCTTGTTATTACCATTATTATCATAGCGTTACACAATTTATACTTATCTATTTTATCGGAAGAAAACAAATTAGAATTTAAATGAATTACAGTAGATATTATATATATCTATATATAATATCTACTATATATAACAGTATATATATATAATATATACTGTTAGTTTACCTAATATTATAATGATGTACCGGTTTCCGATAAAGTTCAAAGGCACTACCTCTTTGCTCCCTGCTTCCAGCTAAATCTAAACCATTGGGTTCTCTATTGTGAGTAGAATTACCAGAGGCATAAGTTTGGCTTCCACTTCCATGACCGTTATTATGATTGAAACCATTATGATTGATGTTGTTACGATTATGGTTGGAACTGAGATTTATTTGGCCGGCACTATTCGAATGGGAATGAGAAGTCACAGGAGGACTAGAGTGAGGATGAGTATGACTCAGGCTATGACTATGTATAGGCGGAGTTATGTGGCTGTGATTATGATGCGAATTTACTTGGTTATTTTCATTATGACGAGCGGGCGGTGGAATATTGTAATAATACTGACTGTTGTTGCGTCTAACGTTGCTATTATTTTCTACCTAAAAGGAAGTAGAAAACTATAAGTTTTTATTATTATTATTATCACCTTTCCTTCTTTGTCATTTAATAATATCATAATATTGTAATACTCTCTCTTACTCCATTATGGACGTGGGATGTGGCAATGGAATAACTTTTCGTGTGCTGATAAGCGTTGCTTCCATTGTTCCCAGTGTTCCCGTTGTTCCCATTATTACCATTATTTCCACTATTTTCATCTCCTACCAATGTTGTTTGCGGTGGCCTGTAATTCTTAGGCTTTGGCGGCGGTATCGGTTTGTATGATCCTCCTGGCTTATTATTTTGTGGAATTGATATTGGTTTATAGTCTGTCGTCCTGCTATAATATACAAAGCAAAATTTCTAGCTTACTTAGGCGCAGGAAATACGGGAAAAAACTAGGTGACAAAGGTTGTTTGAATTTAAACCAATGTATCTCTACTAGATATATATATTCTACAAGCTCTTCTTAATGGACGAGGTGTTCTTGCCACCATCCTACAGAAAAAAAATGTTTGTATATATATATACACACTCACACACACACACACATATATATATACATCATTTTAATATGATAATATATTGGACCTAATCTAATAAAATAAAAAATAAAAAAATAAAAATAAAAAAATAAACTTTTATACCGAAGAGATTGCTCTATTATTCCACGAAGAAATTTTCTTTTTTCAAACGCCATTATCATCTTACCTATATTTGGCATAATCTGTTCTAGTAGCTTGAGGTTCCTGCGTAGCTACAGGCTGAGCTGTAGATCTTGTAAATCTGTAAGGGTCATGAGCTCTTGCCGACATGCCACTACTTTTTAAGTCATCAGGTACATTCGGGCCTAAACGATTCGTCGATGCGTTAAGATTAACACCGGCATAACTTGAATTTCCATTGGTATTATTATTATAAGAGTCATATGAAGACATACTATCGTAACTTCCCTAAAAAAAAAAAAAAAATTAAAAAAAAAAAAAAAAGAAATACATACAAAATTAACACGAATTTAAAAAGCTCGTCAATATCATTATCATCGTAGAAACTTACCGTTTTTGTTTGTGTCCTTTCAAGTGATGACGTAGCATTTACTTTATGAGGCGACGCATTAATATAATTACCAACGTCCAAGACGGAATCAGTTTTATTAATGAGCCTTTCCTGGGTAGAACGTACCGTTCCCCGTGCCGTTTGATTCGTTGGTTTAATATTTCGATCGATCCGCGGCGGTAAATCCGGAGGACTGTGATGCGGTGATCTAGGTTCGAATGAAGTGCCAAGATATTCTGGGGAACCAGATTGATTACTCGTTTGTCCTGACAAAGAGAAACCATATTTGCTATCTCCTGCACCTCCTTGCGATCTTCTTTTGTGTTGTTCGAAAGATTGCTAAAGGGAAAAAAAAATATCTAAGAAAAAAAAAAGAATGTGTCGTTTGTGCGTAATTACACATATGCACATTCTTTGTAATATAAGAAATATTAAGGGGCCTTGCACTTACTTGATAATTTGTAGAATATGGAGGAGGTGCGGTTGTATCGTCTTGGGTAGCAATACTTGGATCTGAACTACTCTTCAAGCGTATAGGTGGACCCAATGTCCCAGGAAGCGCAGGTGCAGGGCTTAATTCCAGATCACTCTCCGGAGAGGAAGCGTAGGAGAGGCGAGAAGTCATCGGGAATAGGAAGTCATCCGAGAGGGCTTCTTCCGGCTACGATCATAGGACACAATGGACAAAACATTACATGAACATTACATGAACATTACATGAACATTACATGGACATTACATTCGGTGTATTTATAGCAGCAAAATTTAATAGAATTATGGCAGGTATGTAAACATAAAATGTATTTAGTCAACGAGTATAATTCTTTTTTTTTTTTTTTTTTAAATAGTGCATTGTTAGTATTGTATGGTAACACATATTATAAATATTTTTAATAAACTTGTGAATTAAATTTTTGTGCAATATAACTTAATATTTAATATAACAGATATATATATATATATATATATATATATAGAGAGAGAGAGAGAGAGAGAGAATAAGAACTCTTTAAAACAGAAAAAAGAACTGTTTGGATAAACGTTATATATAAATTATATATAATATTCTTTTGTTTGGATTTATAAAGTAATAATTTTATATATTACTTTCATTGTTCATACCCAGAAAAAAATACAAATATATCTACAAATATACAGACCGTTAATATGTATGTATTAATCTGTAATATAATAATGAAGATAGAGATTATGCACACAATGATTAAGATCTATAAAATATATACATAGATCTAATAATTTTATATTAATATATATTAGTTCAGGAGAAAAATTTGGGCATTTCATATTATATTCATAGTTTTGTGTTAAATTCATATTATAATGTTATTTTGTGATTGCGAGATAATATACCATTAGTTTAATATTCTCAATTTTTTTTTTTTTACAAGTACATGCTTGTTAAAGCTTAATTCTGATGTTATATAGTGTTCATGGCACATGAAGACACTGTATCCAATAATTTATATGAACGATTATAAACAAAGACCTTAAACATATTTCAACGAATACTTGGTGAACAAATTTGCGTTAATAGTTATTTATGTTATCTGGAGGATATAATTGGGCTTTTTATATGTAGCCGAAAAATTGCTCACGGATGACATCTGAAGCATTGGGTAAGGACATAAGTGATGCATGATTTTCCATAAAAGAGGAATAACAATATGGCGATAGATAGTTATTATTCTTATTTTGATCATAGCATACTTTATCTTCAGGATTTGACATGAGAGGGGATTGCGGGGAATATGAATGGTAAGGTGGAAGGTATAGATCTGACACCATATATCGGCTACATATTGGCTACAATCAACAGACTTATTATTTAAAACACAAATCTTCATGATCTAGTATATCTTCAATATAATAAATATTTCAATAATTTCATAAATATGCCCATTTCATAAAATTTGTCAATGTCAGTTTTAATTTTCTAATTATAAATAAATAAATATATATATATATATATATATATATATATGATATAAATAATAAATATATATATATATATGATTTTGGCAGCTGATTAAATTATGAAAATGATGTTAATAATATATTTAAATATCGTTTTTCTCTCATGATATATCTGACAATAACAAATATGAAAATCTTGTTACAAGACAAGAATGTAAATAATAATTAAATATCAATTGTTTGGCGAAGATAAAGAAAAAAAAGAAAAAATGCAAGCATTAAATAGTACCTTCGTTTGGCTCATCCATAACGATCCCTGTTGCTGACGATCTATTAATTCTCTAAGTTTTCTATACCAAGCTTCAGGAGTTGTAAGTGTGATAACAGCGCTAAATATGTGTCCCCAAATTTTATCCAATTTCTGACATTGTTCTAAAAGCTTTTTGCTACTTTTGTGCGCTGATCTGTGGACATTAAAGGAGGAACGACTTAAGTAATATAAATATATACATATACATATACATACATACATACATACATATATATATATATATATATATATATATATACACATATTTAATTACTTAGCAAACTTACTTGGGAATACCTGCTCTCATTTCTTTAATAACTTGTTTTGTTTCAGCTTTCAAAAATATCACAATAGGATAAAACTGGGCATAATTTAATCGATCCACGGCATTAGGAGTAATATCCAATAGGGCATGTTTCCCTCTGTCCATTACTTCCCTGATGGCACTCAAACGTATTATACCCGACGATTTATTATTTTTATTACCGCTCTCTTCCATTTGACTTTCCATTTCTAAAAACGTAAGCGTCACTTAGGTCATTATGATCTACTATATGTTCCATCAAAGTTTCACGACTCACTTCGATTTACTCACGTGGGGAAGTAAATTTGTCGGGGAAATCCTTAAGTAATTTTTCCCTACCGAGATCTGCGACAGGGCCAAATAATACGACCGGTCTAACAAAACCAGGATGCCGTAAAATGACTCGTTCGTAAGCTGGAAATTTGCTGACACTGTCGGAGAATACCACATCGTCCCAATGATCCTAAATAATAATAATAATAAAAAAAAAGAGACTATTAAATATAAAATATTCCAGAGAAAGAGAGAGAGAGAGAGAGAGAGAGAGAGAGAGAAAACAACAGGTGAAAAAAAAAGGATAATAATTGCAAGTCAACGGGGTTTTTTACTCACCCTTCCCAATGATTTTGAACGTCTATGACTACTTCTTCTTCTCCTAAAGAAGCTACCTCTACTCTCGCTAGCGCTCAATTCCTTCTTCGTGGCATTGAATTGTGCAGTAGCAAGTTCCTCAGCGCGCGCTTTGTTCGGTATAATACCCTTCTGTACCTCTTGATTGTTTCTTCCAATTCTGAATACTTGCCAAGAACCTACGACTCCGTTATGAAGAGTGTCCACCACGTGAAATACGTCACCACTGCGAAAGCTCATCTCTCCCTTTTCGGGTTGCTCGTAATGAAAATGTGTCCTGATAAAATATTAACATTTTTCGTTAAATACTATGTTTCCTCTCTCTCACTCTCTATCTCTCTCTCTCTCACTCTCATTTAACCCTAGTTGTGCCTATAGGATGTAAGAAATCACAGACCAACTTTGAGCTCAATTCAAACAATTCGCGTATCTTATGATTCGTGAATTTCATTTATTTTTTATTTTATTTTATTTTATTTTATTTTATTTTTTTTTATAACGACAGAATCGGAAATGCGTTTTCAAAGCCCTACTGATCTCATTATCACCGAGGCTACCGAAGGATAAGCAATATTTTTGTTTTTCTTTTTTTGTTTTTGTAGTCCAAATTATTCATTCCGTATAAATTAGGGGAGCTCTGTTCGAAGGGCTTGGGGTGGGGAGAGGGACGTGTGTAACCGATTCCGCGCGGCGTCCCTTGAACGTGAACAATTTGAAATTATTTTGAAGTGCTCACAACTAGGGTCGAAGAGACGTTTTATAAATGATTAAATTAATGCCGGGACGTACTTGATGTGAAACGAATCACCTCTACCGGACGCAACTATTTGATCGTACTCCTGACGTCGATGCTGTACGATCAGATCGATTTGTTCCTGAAGACTTAAAAGAAACAGTACAGCCTCCTCTCTGGTAACACCCTTCATGTCCATGTCATTTACCTATTATATTCGATCATTCGGACGAAATGTCACAATGTGGAAAAAAAAATAAATGAAATCTTTTTCTTTTCGCTTTTTTTTTTTTTTTTTAAATAATAATAATAAAGGCGTTATATAATACTTGTTATATACGACGATTTTTACCTTTAAAATTTTATCACCAGGTTGAAGACCTTGAAGGGAGGCCGGACTTCCGGCTTGTACGGCCGTAACAAAAACGCCAGTTTCATTTCCTCCGCACAATCTTACCCCGACCGAACCTTCCTTCTGGAAGGTAATGAATCGTGGATCCGGCCTGTTTCGAATAAAATGTTTATCACATATCGGTACATAGTTATCGTTCGATCAAATATCAACGAAATTAAACGCGATCTATCTATCGTAAAGTGATAAAGCTTACATCGGTTGTTTCGTTCGTTGCGTTATAGAATCCTCGTCGTACATCTGTCTTCGGGAACTGTAATAATCTGTACGTATAAAAAAAAAAAAAAAAAAAAAGAAGAAAAGAAAAGAAAATTAAAACGTACTTATACGATCGATAATATTCCATGGTATTACATTAATATTTCCAAATACGTTCGATTTGATATATATATATATATATATATACCTTCGGGCCTTGGCGGAGGTGGCCTGGGTGGATCGACGGTCGGTGTCGCTGGTAAATCCAACTGGCTCAAAGAAACGTCCATTAAAGGGCCCCTAGAACGTCCCCTTGGTACCAGATTACTTTTATCCTCCAATGGTTGTCTGGTCGGTGGAGGAACGTAAAGATTTTGACTGCTATAACTAGCGCCGGACAAATACTCGCCGCCATCGGTCTTAACCTGTTGTTGGACGTTACAACAGGACGAATCTCTGGTAATAACGATCGACAAACGATCCTTGCATTGATCCATCAACTTTCTAGCCTCCTTCAGGCTCATATTGTCCGCTGCTATACCGCTTATTCGCGTTAAAACGTCGCCTGGCTTAACGCCGATATTATCACGTGTAACCTCCTTCACGTACAATCGACAACCCAATACAATTCCAAAATCTACGAAGTTGAAAAAAAAAGAAAAAGAAACAAAAAAATTGACAAAGCTTGTAAAAACGTTTCTTTTCGAACGAATCCCTTTATTTTTTATTTTTATTTTTATTATTATTATTTCGACGATTACGAAAGGGACACGATTCGGAACGAGTCTCTCTTTCTATCTCTGTCTCTATCTCTCTTGCTTACCATCTTTTTTATTATTTCGCGTAAGCGTAAGCCGATGAGTTTGCGGAGCAGAATTGCCTTGGCAAGTTGACGAGTTCGACGAAGCTCTACGTTTAACGACCAATAAAACGGTCGATCCTGAGTCCCGAAGAACTCGGACAGCAGCTCCATAATCGGCACCTTCTAACGATACTCCGTTTGCGGAAATAATGCGATCGTTTACCCTAAAAACACACAAACAATCGATTTGTACTTATCGATTCCTTTGACGTCGTCTAAACTTAACCATCTTGTTTCCTCTACTTATGGAAACTCGATTACCCTCCCGTAAAACTAGATAACAGACACACACTGTCGTAACAATTTCTAATGTAAAACGTATCTCTCGTGTCCCGCCGCACCCTACTTTCTATTTTACGTTTACCATCCATATATAATCTAATTAAAACTAGAGCACGTCATCGCGACGTTTCGATAAATTTCAAATATTATCGAGGCTTTGATAATCGATAATTGTTTGGCGCGTTTATTTAAAGAAAATGGCGGCGATTTGAACGCCTCGTAAAACGATCAAGAAATAGAAGACGTTATAAAAATGAGACTCTCGAGAAACTCTTTCTTTTTCTTTCTTTCTTCCTTTTCTTGCGTTCAAGATGAAATAGATCATGGCAGAGGAAATCGATAATATGCCTCCTGCTTAAGGCTGAGAATAAATATTTCTTCTTTTTCTCTCTACGTGACACAAAACACACTGTGTATACTCACTGCAACTTTCCTTCCGCAGGTCCGGCCTTCAAAACGTCGGAGATTGCAATAGCCGGGTCACCGTTTGTAAAATGTGGATTGTCACGACCACCGGATACAGCGATACCAAAACCATATCCTGGTACTCTGGTAACGGTTACCTGATGTATCTCCCATCCTCTATCTCCGCTCTAATGAAGAACAAAAAAAGAAAAGAACAAAAAGAAAAAAGATCAAAGAAAATTTGTCGTATTTGATTACTATTATTATTATTATTATTAGTGGTATTAAAAAATTTCCACGTTATCTCCTCGAAAGGAGAGTGAATCCGATAAACGTGGGGTTTATGGTAATGGTGATGGTGGTGGTGGTGGTGGTGAAGGTGGTAAGTAAAAGCGAGAAAGAAAATATTAAAACGTTGCAGCAAAACATTAAATCCCCGACACAGACCGTTAAGCAGGAATAACGCGTTAAATTCGTGAGAGTTTATTCTCCTTTTAATATATCGCAAGAAAACTATATTACGGTGGTGTGATTTACGAAGCGTTGAAAGGAGAGAGTCCCCCTCCCGGTCATATATATATATATATATATAATAAGATACTTTCTTCGAAGGAAAAATTCAAAGCGTATCGTCTGTCAGAGACACAAGATGGGTCTTATATACTCTAAAAGTATATATACATACATATATGTGTATATATATATATATATATATATATATATATATATAAAATACTTTTCCTGGAATTCGATAGAACGTTGACAAGTATTCAGAACGGACCGTTGTCCTAGTTGGATGTTTTTTCTCCCCTCCCCCTCTCTTTTTCTTCCTTTTTTTCCTTCTTTTTCCCTCCCCCCTACCAATCGGTACACATCGGTATGCTAATGGTCAAGAAAATTCCTTAAAAAGTTTCACGCAGTGAAACCTAGCGGAGGTAGTAACATAGGCGTATATAGTATAAGTACATGGGATAAGTATCTTTCTAAATTGCAAACACGATGGTGGTTTTCTCCTACGCGAGTATTTACGACATGCAAGGAATGCGCAATGATTTACGTTCGACCGAAAGAAATATATATACACATATACATATATATATATAGACATATATACATATTCGTTTATTTATTGATCAACACTGCAATCGAACGGAGAGGACGTATCGTATTTTAGTTTATAAATTTGTTAAATTAAAATTAAAAAAGAAAACAGATAAAAAAAAAAGAAAGATATAAACAAATATCATTATTATTTTTATTCTAAATTATATTTCATTCTAAAAAGATTCCTCCCCTCCTCTACACCCTCCCCCGATTAATTCGACAATAAAACACCGTACCGTTTTACATCATTATCACGAATCATTATCATTGTTACAAATAAAAACGCGTACTTTGAGATCATACATTAAGCAATAGACTCTCGTTTGAAATTACCCGCTTAAAAAAAGAAAAAGAACATAAAACGAAAAACAATCGTATCGAGAAGAGACTTAACCGAAGAGACTCCTTAAAAAAATTTCTTCGTTTCCCTTCTTACCCTATACCCCATTTAAACTCGTAAACAATAGGAGATCGGTCTCACGACGATCTTCTTTATTTCTCTTTCTCCCCTCCGCTAGGCTCCTCGTCACCCCTCCCTCCCTCTTAAGTCAGTTTAAGTCTCTTTCTTATCCAATTGTAAGAGATCGTTCGAAACACGATTGTAATGTATTGTACAATATGCTGAAAGTATCAATAATCTATCTATCTATCTATATCGTTTAACGAGAATAGAAATATTATAACAATCGATCTATAATTCGATCAATCGACCGACTCTACCTGACTGTCCAATCCCGACGAAGATGTATGAAGGGCCGCCGGCGGATGACTCGAGGTTGAAGAAGAATTTAATGGTGATCCCGAATTTCCAACGTGACAACTCCCATTGGTCCCACTTCCAATACCAACGCCACTTTCGTTTCTATCCATCTTCGTTTATTATTCGTAATATATAATTCGTGAACAACAACGATTGCGACTGCTGCGACGACGACGACGACGACGAATATGACGAAGATGACAATAATGATGACGACGATGTCAAGACGTTCTTACGAATGATCCAAGAAACATGATTAACCTCAAATACCCACAATCTAATTAATTCCTCCCCCCCCCCCTCTTCCTACACGCACAAACACACGCACGCACACACGCGACACGCACAGAGAGACGCGCGCGCGCACACGATATTCCTCACCCACACGATATTGCCATTATTACAAAATATATCCCATTTAATGTTCTTTTTTTTTCTTTCCTTTCTTCTCCTATCTTAATCTTTTCTCTTCTCCTTCTTATTCGTATTCTTCGTATTCTTCTTCTTCTTCTTCTTCTTCTTCTCCTTTAACGGATTTTTTTTTCGTTAAGAAAAAAAAAAAAAAAAAAAAACAGAACAAAGTAAAATAAAATAAAACAAATAAAAGGTTCACCGATCGAACGAGACGGCGACACTTGTTGGAAAAAAATTCAGGCTCCCGCGCATTTCGTCGAAATCGACTTATTCGTTTATCAATCGATAAGATCGTTCTTTTTTTTTTTTTTTTTTTTTTAAGAAAATAGAAAGAAACCCGAAAGACGAGAATTTTAGCCAGACAAATTTTATCGTATTTATCCTTCGGCGCGCAAAACGTACGAAGTAATGAAAAATACTTTTCAAGGACACTGTTACTACTACTACTACTACTACTGCTACTACTACTACTATAGCGATTCAAGTTTATTCCTTATTTCCTATCCGCTGCCGCTAATTGATCCTGTTTTTCTTTTTTCTCTCGATTCGCAAACCGAGCAGTATACACGGCACACACACATACACACCGCACGCACAAAACACAACTGCGAGCGTGCACAACTTCATGAATATTTTTCTTCTCTTTATTTTGCTTTTTTATCTCTCTCTCTCTCTCTATATATATATATATACATATTATATACACGCACACGAACGAAGAGAGACTCGTGTCCAGCACACTCTCGTTTGCCTTGATACTGATCACATTCGTTTTATGGTTTCCCTAACTTTCAATAATATATTCTCGTTCTTCTATTCTCACTATCTCTCTCTCTTTATTTTTTTCTTCTTTTCTTTCCTCTTCTTTCTTTCCTTTTCTTTTCTTTTCTTCCAATTAATTCCGTGAATCCGTTTGAAGCGTTGTTATTATATCTTCGATCTTCTCTCTTCGTCGTCCTCTTTGTCGGTCCCTCCTCTTAAACGGTTTTTTTCTCTCTCCTTTTCTTTTTTCCTTCTTTCACAAGATATTTGAGAAATTTCAATGAAAAAAAAAAAAAAAAAAAAAAAAAGAAAATGAAGAAGCTTCGTGTACGCGTTAAAATCCTCAAATCTCTTCAAATTCTCACGATCTTTTCGGAATGTGTTCGATCATCGAACATAGAATAATCATCACAGTTCATTGATCCTCGTCCAGCCCGCTCCCCTCCCTCACCCTTCCTTCTTCAGCACTTTCTTCCAAATCGTTTCTTTATCTTTCGTTTTCCTTCTCACACAGATATATATATATATACACACACGCGAGCGCGCGCGCGCGCGCGTACACTCTCTCTCTGTATCACTTAGTTCTTTATTATTTTTTTTCTTCTTTATTATCACTTTCTTTCTTCCTTTTTTTTTTAATATTATTTTTTCTTCTTCGAAAGATTTCCTATCTCATAATTTCTCTAACACTAACTCGTTTCACTCTCGACATCATAATATATTTATATATAAATATATATATATTTATACAGAGAGAGAGAGAGAGATCGGTCTTCTTTTAATCGAAAATCTCTTTTGCTTTGCGATCGAATTAAAAAAAAGGAAAAAAACAACGACGACGACGACGACGACGATAATAATAATGATAATAATAATAAAAAGAATAGATACAGACTTGTTCTAAGATGGTCTTCTTCGAAAGTTCGATGTGTTTATGTCGGTCTTGCCGAAGGAAACGTTCGAGAGATCTGTATCTCCTCTTCCACGCTTCATCTCCAAAGGAAGAGAGATATAGTACGAAGGAGTCAACGATACAAGAGTGACTGAGTGAGCGAGCGAGCGGGCGAGCGAGTGAGTGAGTGAGTGAGTGAGTGAGTGTGAGAGAGAGAAAACGATGGAGAGAGGGAGAGATAGAGACGAAGAAACAGAGAGGGAGTCTGTCTGTCTGCGTCTGTGTTGTGTGTGTGTGTGGTGAGAGAGAAAGAGAGAGAGAGGGAGAGATCGTGTGGCCACTGTCACGAAAAATCACGAATGCGTTTCTTGCTTTCTCTCCCTCTCCCTTTCTTCTTCTAACTCCTCTCGTTCTTTTCTAACTTATAATCGGTTATCACTTTGGAATAAAAACACTTTTTTCATATCGAGCGAGTAACTTGTGAAAAGAAGTAGTAATAATAGTAGTAGTAATAGTAATAGTAATAGTAATAGTATTAGTAGTAGTAATAGTAACAGTGTAGTAATAGTATAAGAAGATGAAGAAGAAGAAGAAGAAAAGACGATGAAGAAGAATAATAAGAGGAGTTGGTGGAGTTGGCGGAGGTGATGGCGATGAAGGAGGAAGAGGAGGAGGAGGAGGAGGAGGAGAAGAAGAAGAAGAAGAAGAAGAAGAAGAAGAAGAAGAAGAAGAAGGAAGGTAAAGGACGTCCTTTCGGGATAAGGAATCTTGGTTATACAAGCCGTGTCTTGCTTCTTCTATCGGCCTGGTAGACTGGTCGTGGCAGGTCGGTTGGAGAAGGACGAGGTCGGGGTATAGGGAAAGAGAAGGCACACACAGACACACTTTGTGCGTTTAATACTCTTGAAAGGAGAAAAGAGAGGGAGAGACGAGGGAGAGACGAGGGAGAGACGAGGGAGAGACGAGGGAGAGACGAAGGAGAGACGAGACGAGAGAAACGAGAAAGCACGATATGCGGGATATGCCGGAGGAGAAGAGAAAGAAGAGAAAAGAAAAAGAAAAGAGAGTGAGGGAGGAAGGAAGGGAGGGAGGTAGGTAGGTAGGGAGAGAGGGAGAGAGAGCAACACCGGTTTTGCTTGCTTCAACTTGTCCGTAGTTGGCAAGACTGCAGGTAGAGGTCGGTACCTTCGAAATGGCTTTTGCTTCTTCTTTGTCGTCGTCGTCGTTGTATATAAATGTATGTATGTATGTATGGTACGTATTAATGTATTTGGAAAAAGTGTTTAACGCACACCAAGGTTGATATGAAAGACGTTAACTCTCTGAATATGACACACCTTACACCACCACCAATTGGAATGCTCTTCTCCGATGTCGTGTACTTAGGTGTGTCCTTCCGTGTCTCTCTCTCTCTCTTTCGTTCTCTCTCTCTGTTCTTTTTTTTGTTTTTGTTATATCCTTTCCATCCTCTCCAACTCCATCCTTCTTTTTATTATTTTCATATATGGGATCCTATTCACAATTGATCTCTCTCTCTCTCTCTCTCTCTCTCTCTCTCTCTTTTTCTCTCTCTCTTTCGAATCGTATCGGGAAAGAATTATTGCGCTCTCGTTCAGTTTATGTTTACGCGGAGGATCACATTTCTTTTTCCGTCCTTCGACACGATCATCGGAAATAAATTGTAATATTCGTAAGAGAAATCTTTAAGAGAAACCCTTTCTTTATTTTTTTTAAACTCGCCTAAATTTTCTTTCTCTTTGGCTCTCTCTCTCTCTCTTTCTCTCTCGTTTTCTTCTACCTGCTGTTTCCTGTTTCACAGATCTCAACGTATTATACCTCGAAGGAAAATCCATTTGGAATACATAGAGGTTTGTTTCTTGGGACAGAGCATGGAATGCATGCATACGCGCCGATCCTTCCAAAGTGATGATTCACGCGGTCTCTCTCTCTCTCTCTCTCTCGCACTCTCTTTCGTCAGAACGGTAGAAAGGGAGAATGGGGAAACTACAAGAGAGTGGGCCGTTTAAATCACGTTGCCCGTAACTAAACTGGAATTTTCTCGCAGGTTTTACGAACTTTTAGTCTATTATATGTATATATGTATGCGTTTTGCGAGATAGGAAACAACAAAAAGGGTAGGGGCGGAGAGGGGTGAAATATCGAACATTTTTCACGAAATAGAGAAAAAAGTTGAACACCTGACGGGAGAAGAGAGAGAGAGAGAGAGAGAGAGAGAGAGAGAGAGAGAGAGAGAGAGAGAGAGAGAGAGAGAGAAAAGAAAAAAAGGAGAGGAAAAAAAGTCCTTAGAACGTGTCGATACGTGCGTACTTTAGACGGACTCAGATCTTTTCGCAGGTAGTTTTTTTTATTCTAAGCCGTTCGCAGGTAAACGAATTTATCGCAGCAGGTAGTTCTTCTCCACGCTCTTGTCGCAAGGTAAAATGATCTAAGGTAACGCGAGAAGCTTCGCTTGGAGATTCTCCTTTTTCAATATGGCTTCTTTTAGACCTAAACGATTCTTTTACTTTTTGTGTTTTTTGTTTTTGTTTTTTTTTTTTCTAATCTTTCATCTACCATGCACAAAGAGTCTGGTAGGGGGGTAAGCATAGATACAGTAGTCGAAATGTCAATTTGCATTATCATCGTTTTTATTAGATAATGTTCTTCGTCCGAGATATCGTCGTGTAAGATTGTGTAATTCACGTAAAAAGTTTCTTTACCTCCATGTCTGAGATATAATACGGGCAATATAAAAACCCTCAGCCGTAACTTTTTTTTTCCTTATTTGTTATTAGAAAAAACAGTGAGGGTAGCTTATTGAAAGGGGGTGTGTGGGTTTGGAAGGGCTGTGACTTGTTAATTCACAATGGGCGTGGTTATGAAGGTTTAAGGGGGCGTGTGATAGGGATAGGGTGTGTCCTGGTGGGCGTGGTCGTTATCTATGAGATTTTTAGTGGAGTGTAGCATGATTGGTAGTTCGGAAGGGGCGTGTCTTAGAAAGTTTGGAAGGGCGTGTTTTGAAAATTCGAAACGGCAGGACATTCAGAGGAGAATGTGCATAGTCGAGGAAGTCTCCTATTTTTCTTGTTCTTTTTTTTTTTTTTACATCGTAGTAAACCACACCCCTCTTCCACTCCAGTAAATCACGCCTCCTTCACCCGCTCCAATAAACTACGCTCCTTCCAAATCCTGCTCTAATCAACACCTTTTTTCCCTTCACCCACTCCAATAATCTACGTCTTTACGTTAAATATAATTTTTTTTTTTTTTTTCTTTAATCCTCATATTACTCTTAAATGAAAAGGGATAGATGCTTGTAATTCTAGATCTAAAATCTCAGTGTTATTGGAAAAGAACATTGTATTATAAGTTTTATATTATATAATATTTTATATAATCCATCAAGTGTCATTGACAATAACGCCAAAATTAAGGTAATAAGTAAAACGAATAAATGCATTATTTAATATTAACGAATAAATGCATTGTAGTATTTACGATTGCTGTATTACCTTGAGAGGCCAAATACCTTTGAGTTGCACGGTTTGCGGATCGATATCTTGCTTTTAAATGTCGTAAGAATATGAATGCGAGCGAGCGATTGTTTTTATCAGTTCTCCAAATGAATACGAAAGAAACGATTTACTCATCGCATCCTGCACGATGCGTATCGATTATTCATGCTTAGAGAATAATCGATCAATATTCGCATCTATTTATCGCTCATTTTGACTTCTCCAATGCCTGAAGTTACGTAGAATTTTTTGTTTCTTTTTGTTTAATAAACTTCTTAACGAATGTTAAATTATGCACTTTCGTAGAATTCTCTTTCCAAAGCTGTCAATCACAATCGTATTTTTTTATTCGTATTATCGATCACACCGAACGATCATTTAAATTTGAGCCGAAATAAGTTTATTTGTTTAATAATATAACGGATTGAACATCTTTTGTTTTCTCTCTCTTTCTCTCTCTCTCTCTCTCTCTCTCGGTAGTCATTAGAAGAAGAATGTCTCTGATCCGACGTGCGTCGTGTATGATAAACTAATTAGAGGTGACATAAATTGCAACTATTCTTTACCTTCTACGTTGTCACAAGAATGCGGATGTGGGCAAAGCCATAATCAGCTTATCTCGCAAGGTGTACTAACGAGAGCATCAGGAAGGAAACCTTTTATTTATGTGAGAAGTTACGTTCTAGGGTCAACATCAACTATGACATATTAAATCTTATATTTTGACGTTTATAATTTTTTCTCATATAACGAAATCAATATCTCTTTCATAGAATTGCATATCGTATGAGAATGTAAGAAAATTGTGCATTATTGTCAACCAAAGTAATTGACAATGAATAAAGAAAAAGAAAAGAAAAGAACGAAAACAAAAACGAAAAGAAAAGTTTTTTTCTTTTTTTTTTATTAAAATTACTTCCCTACATATTAATTTCTCTCTAAGAAAACAAAAAAAAAAAAGAAAAAGCAACATTGGCAAAGTTCATCACACATAATCATTTAGAAAAACCCTATAATGTTCATTGCCAAGATGATAATGGAACTTTTTCCTCAGTCATTATAACATTTCTCAAGAGGAAAGAACGAAGGAAGCTTCTTATAATGCGTCTAATTAACTTCCACTCTATTAAATTACGAGCTTCCTCGTATGTACATCCAATTAACCGTTATCTTACAAAGTCAACGTCAAATATGTTAGGAAAAGGCAAAGGAAAACGAGAGAAATCGATCGGTTCACGAATTTAGAGATCCTTAAGTATAGTAAATCTTGGCCCATAAAAAAAAAAGTTTGGGAAAGAACTCGTCTAATTGATAACTATCGATCAAAATATTGCATTGCTTGTCTAACGACAAAAAAAAATAAAATAAAATAAAATTAAATTAAATTAAAAATAAAAATAAATAAAAAATATATAAACGAGAAAAAAACATTTCACGTTCCATTAAATGGTACATACCGTGCGTTTACGTCGGGCTCGTTTCGAGGTCCTTTTGTTGTCGCCAAATAAAAAATCATCATTGGGAAGATGCTGCAATCCGTTGTAGGTTTTCCCAACGATTTTCTTCTTCGCCGTAACTTTTCTCGTTCTCTTGGATACGTCGCGTCGTCTCCTTTTGTCACGGAACAATCTGCCAAAAATTTTCATTGCTCGTAGTTAGGCTAACACAAATGATTTCTCGTGGGTATTTAAAAAACGGAAGGAACGCCGATGTAACAGGACCGATCTTCGCTCGAGTATGTTGTTCATGGCGTAGTTGAAACCAAGTTGGATTACCATACGCGTTTGGGGGCGGTTTCGATCATGGCTTATCGTACGTTGCCTGGTCTTTATATCAGATTAGCCCGCTTGCTGGATCTTCCATGTAATTCTACTTTCATCCGTATCGTATATTCAATTAATCAACCGAACACGACGAAGCCGTAGTGTAATGCTATTGGACACTATGATTGTGAAACTATATGTGTGTGTGAGCGCGCGCGCGTGTTTTTTCTTTTTTAAATTTTAAATAATACCAATTCGAAGATATATTCAAAAAATTAATGTGACTTAATGCAATGTCAAATGAATTCTATCCATGAATACTAATATGTAATGTATCCTAATCAAATTTATAGCATCCGCTGAATCCACGTTATTTACGATTACAAATTTACAAATATATAAATAATATATGAACGATCACAACGTGCGTTAACTCTTGATGACTCCTGAGACGTCAATGATTATTTTTACGTTCACTTTTCGAGGAGCTCATAGTTCAATGAACTTTACCACCTTTGGGTACTCTTACGATCGGTAGGATGAATTAGAAAGATATTATAGAGGGTACGTGTTTGATTAGAAAAGGCGAAATACTCTCGTTCGAGCGTAAAAAAGAATATCGCGAAGGGACCAACACACTAAACACATCGTTGCTCGTGCAAGCACGAGAATCGAAATAAAAGAGAAGAGGCGTTGCTTGTATTAGAAGCCTTAGATGGTACGTACGATCGCTCATGAATGGTGTCCCTACTCTCGTTCTCTAAACATTTCCTTATTTTCTACTTCATTCGAGTTTTTACAAAAGCCCAAAATTAAATTTTAATTATATTGATGGTTTTCTCTTTTTTTTTTTATATACATATAAAGAAATGTGTATATGTATATTACGCGAACATTTCAATTCTCATAACAGTGAAAATTAAGATAAGAATGTTTCTTTTACGATAGATCTCGTCTAAATTATAAAAGAATATAGAAGTTAAAGAAATAAACACATAAATGTCTACTTGAAATGAACAACAGTACAAATAACGTTAGATAAGATTATACGATAGGATGATTAATATTGTTAACACAATCTACGTTTCTATAGTATATTAGACACACACACACACACGTGTGTGTGTGTGTGTGTATATATATATATATCCATAATGATTACACATTATGCTAATTAAGTTTTCGAACGATCATATACGAATTACATAAAGACTCGATATAAGTAGAAAATAATTCTACAATTTTTTATATGAATTCTTCGCTCGTATATTTACGTAAACTATTTTTTTTTTCCCTTTCGATAGAGAGATCCAAGAGATAAGTGTTGAATTTATTTCCAATATATATTCAATGTCTTACAAAATACAAACAATCACATTGTCTTAGATATTATTCAATTAAATATCACGAACCCTCTCTCTCTCTTTCTCTCTCTCTCTCTCTATGGAAAAAAAAAGAATATTTGAGATAAAGGCGTAAGAAGAAGAATAAGAATAAGAAGAGAGTATCTCTGTCGAGTCTGAATTGAATTGACTGCGTGCGACGATACAAATAAACGTAATGTGTAAATCTTTGAGATAAGGTACTACCATTGGTGAGGGCAAAGAACATGCAGCTCGTAAGTTTCTGACAGTTTGTTCTGACTCTTAAAAGACGGCTATCTCAAATAAACGGGCCGAAGTGGTGACGCCAGAGTTCCTCAGATGACAAAACGTATTCGTTCTTCGACAAATTGATCATGGATCCTAATAAGAGGGAGGACGTCAATGATTGGTGCTCGAGGACCGAACCGTTTTTAGGATATAACAACGATAATCCTGTAAAGAATCAGAATAATAAGGAGACAGTTGAAACTTCTCAGGAGGGGAGAAAGCTCTTTCAATATATCATCACCTTGAGCGGTAAGTTCTTGATCTATGAGATGAAAATTAAAGAATAAGTTTTCCTTCCTTCTTTCCTAAAATTGATGACTCACGAAAAAAAAAAAGAATATAGAAAAAAAGAAATAATTATCGATGAAATATTTCATTATAATTGCTCGAGAGAAAAAAACAAAAAACAAAAAACAAGGAAGAAAAATTGATTCGCATGGCAATGGATCGATAAATACTTATAAACGATCTACACCCGGTTCATTCTGGATTTATGCAGCCAATAAAGATACCTTCCACACTTCTTCTTTGCGAACTATAATAAGCTCCATTAGAGATAAAATATCATGTATAGTATGATTAATTTTCCTCGGTTTCCTATACGAGAGATCGTATATTAAAAACTTATCTTCGTTATCGAAATTTGTCGAGCCTAAAACTATTCCATCAGATAGTCTTGCGCAGATATACACATGGTTACGTATCAAAATATTATTGCATACTCATCGTATCTCTCAATTCCAATCGGACAATATTTCTTTTCCTAATATTTATATATATATATATATAATTGTCCTATTTTTTCCAATCATTCTCTCTCACGCGCGCGCACATATTATAAATTAACGATAAAATATAAAAATATGAGTATTTCTGTTCTTTTTTTCTTCTTTAAATAACGTAAATTATTTTTGCAGCCAGTCTGATTGGTATGCAAAGTGGTATGACGTTAGGATGGACATCGCCAATTTTACCATTTCTATGCTCGAAAAGATCCTTCATTCAACAGTTAACGGAGGACGAAACCTCTTGGATAACATCGTTGTTAGCATTGGGAGCGATATTGGGTGCTGTGCCGGCCGGAAAAATGGCCGACTATTTTGGTAGAAAATTGGCAATGGCATTAACGGCGATACCCTTTCTGGTATCATGGATCACATTGATCTTCTCGAGAGATATTATCGGTGTTTATGCGGCGCGTTTCGTCGGAGGGATTGGTTCTGGGGCTGCTTGCGTTTTGGTACCGGTTTATATCGGCGAAATAGCACAGGCGTCGATCAGAGGTATGCTCGGTACATTTTTCCCACTTTTATTTTCGTTCGGAATTGTTTTCTCTTACGTTATGGGCGCCTATCTTTCTTACACGATCTTCAACGTTTCGTGTTGCTTTCTATTGATCATATTCCTCGTTATAATCGTGTTCCTTCCGGAATCGCCTATGTGGTTGGTGCACAGTGAGAAAAAATCAGAGGCCGCCAAGGTCCTTAAGATATTGCGCGGTGTTAATTATGACGTTAAGGAGGAAATATCGACGTTGCAAGATGAGTCCGACAGGATGGATGCCAAAAGAGGTGGTATAATGGATCTGATCGGTACTAAGGCTGGAAGAAAAGCTTTCGTTACCTGCCTTGGTCTAATGTGGTTTCAACAGATGTCTGGAATCGATGCTGTGTTATTTTACACGGTTGGAATATTTCAAAACGCCGGTAGTACGATCGAACCGTTCGTAGCGACCATCGTTATTGGATTGATCGAGGTCGCAATGACTATATGTGTCGTACTTATCATCGACAGGTGAGAATTTACTATCTTTACGTTTATAATAGCATTAAGAAGACTCGTGCGAGAGTACATTTCTATAAAGTCGTTGGCGTATTTATCATTTTAATTATTCGTAAAGTGACCCTTTGTTTTGTCTTCGTTCTTTTTGTTCCTTTTCTTCTTCTTCTTCTTATTCATTAGATTCGGAAGGAAACCATTGTTGGTAATATCTGGGGTAGCAATGACCCTGTGTCTCGGTGTCCTTGGATATTATTTTAAAATAAAAAACGACGGTAAAGACGTACTTTTTCTTGGCTGGGTACCGTTGACGTGCCTTTCCTTATTCAACGTCGTATTCTCGATCGGCTACGGATCGGTACCATTCGCGATGATAAGCGAACTTTTTCCACCCGAGACTAAGGGAGTAGCAAGTAGCATCTCTATTATGGTACATTGGAGTCTTGTATTTGCCGTGACGAAGCTATTTCCAAAGATGGAAAACGTTCTTGGAGAAGCTACGACGTTTTGGACCTTCGCCTGTTTCACCGCTTTGTCCGCGGCCTTCGCCTTCTTTTTTGTCCCTGAAACGAAAGGGAAGACTCTTCAGGATATTCAAAAGAAACTGGAACGAAAGCGTAAGCTGATCAAAGACGTACAGTCTGTCTGAGGAGTCTCACTCTCATTCTCTCTCTCTCTCTCCTCTTCCTCTCTTCCTCTTTCTCTCTCTCTCTCTCTCTCTCTCTCTCTCTCTCTCTCTCTCTCTCTCTCTCTCTCTCTCTCTCTCTCTCTCTCTCTCTCTCTCTCTCTCTCATGGAATTTTATCTCGATTATAATATGTACCAGTGCTTTACGCTCGACAAACGAAGAAAAAACTTGATATATAATTTGTCACTGATTAAACCTTCTTATGTTCGTTTGAAAAAAAAAAAAAAAGAAAGAAAAAAAGAAAGAAAGAATATAATAATAATAATAATAATTAAAAAGAGAATTTGCCTGTAACGATATATTAGCTTATTCTTAGTAAGGCTCTTACAAAAGAGAGATATCTTTTTTTCTTTCTGTATGTACAACTACATTCTCTCGTCTAACTTCTGATTCTTTTTCTCATTTTTTGTTTTGTTTTGCTTTGTTTTGTTTCGTTTCGTTTTCTTTCGTTTCTGCGATCGTTTTATCTCAAATTACTTTATTATTACCCTTTTCTATGCTTCATTCGATTTTTAATATAATAGATAAACATTCCCATCTATTGTTTGTTTCAATAATATTCAAGAATTTCATATTAAAAAAAAAAAAATATATATATATATATATCTTCATTATTTTTACAAAGATACTGATCTAATTTCTTTCTCTTTCTCTCTCTCTCTCTCTCTCTCTCTCTCTCTCTCTCTCTCTCTCTCTCTCTCTCTCTCTCTCGCCCTCTTATTAATTACTATTATAAAAAAAAAAAAAAAAAAATATACGATACAGCGCATTATGTGATGCACGTCATTGTACGTAATCTCTCGACAAAAATAACTTCGTTGTACATAAGCAGCTACATATAAGAGTCACAAGGATTATGTTTTATTTGTATAGAAGATAGAGCAATATTATCTATAATATTGTAAGATTACATAAAGGTATAATTACATTCACACGCACAATCACATCTGAGGCTATAACGAAGGTTTGACTGTTTAAATAAATAAATGAATGAATAAATACATAAATGAAAGAACAACAAATAAATTTAGTGCATGTATGTATGCAGATTGAAATCGGATATGTCGTTCATAAAAGATAAATATCTTATCTATTTATAATAAAATTTATTTTATTAACTAACAATCGATAATTGTATTGTTAGAGAAAAATGAAAAGAGTAACGGCTATAATAATAATAACAATAATAATAATAATAATAATAATAATAATAATAAAATCTTTTTAATGGATCGAAAAAGAAGAGGTAATATTAATGACCTTGAAAAATGCGTTGCGTTATCGCGTTATAATAAATCAAGATTCTACACGAACACTTTTTTGAACAATGTTGGTTATTTCTCAATCGACCTTCAAGCATACACACAGTCGGATGAATTACATGCTTGGTCAGATACATATATATATATATATACACATACACACATACACACACACACACACACACACATATATATGTATAAAGGTAATATACATACTTTCTTGATGTTAACTGTGTGACATCGCGATTCATTGATCGCCCATGCCAAAACATAAGAAATTTCTTTGTTGAAAATGGTGTCATTGAACCGTTTGCAATCGTTCGTATTAATCGTTGCTCTATCGATATAACAGAGTAGATTATTGGTTGGCCATATTGCATTGCGTCGTATCTGCAAATATTAAATGAGTGATATCACAGGTTGGAATATGATATACATATTTCACGTGTTTATATTAGCTGATGATTATTAATGCGTTGTCTATAAGTTATATATATATATTTCTTTTTTCCCCTTCGAATAGAAAGAATAAAAATGTTTTTCCATTGTAATTTTTGAAAATATTTTTAAATAGAGAATATGAGAGTGTCGTAAATATGTAAACGTCTTTTAATATCCCTAACAGATTAAAACACTTTCATAAATCATTAAGCTCGTATGTTTAATGGCGTTAAGCTGAGAAAGAAAAGAAAGAAAGAAAAAAAAAAAGAAACTTGCGTATTGTATTATAATAAAATGATACAACACTTAACGATATTAAAAGAATTAAACGATGCGATTGTTTCGAATTCGAAACTTTTCGAAAATATTTCTTCCGTTGTAATAACCAAAGGATTCAATTGAAATTTCTAATACAAATCAAAAAACAACTCACCCGTTCGTACCTTTCAAATATTTTTCTATTTTCTTTCGTTTGATACGTCTCGATTATTATTATTATTATTATTATTATTATTATTATTATTATTATTATTATTATTTCTCTTCGTTAGTTTTCATTTGTTATTTCCTTTTGAATTAAAAAAAAACGAACAAATAATGGTATTAATTCGTAAACGTACATTGTATAATAGAAATTCGAATACTATGCGATTAATCGTTGTTCTTCTTTTTTGTTTTGTTTCTTCTTTGTTTTTTATTTCTCGTTTGTTTATAACATTAAAAATAAATCTCTCGTAGATTGTGCTCCATTAATTCAATCTAAAGTTGTTTAAACGGCATGAAACTTTCACAATATAACCGTAATATTATTATCTTCTTTCTTCTTTGTATTTAATTTTGCAAAAGTGATTACTTGTTACTTTTTTTGTTCTCTCTCTCTCGTGTATATTTACGTATCCAATGTCACAAGTAATGTGTTCCCAAACGTCATGGCGTCATTTTCGATATATTGCGATAATCAAAATAAAACTCGAATATCGTCCTATCAATTATAATAAACGATTGTTGATATTTTTAAAAGAAACATTCATATTTCTTATCGAATAAATATTAAAAGATTATTTCATGTGTTGTTTTATTGATAAATTGTTCATTAGTTTATACTTCTTTATATTAATTTTATTTAAACGATATACATATATACATACATACATACATACACACACATATATATATATGTATATATATATATATCGATACTCGAAAATCGAAATAATTTAATAATGGCATTTGATTTTAAATTTGTATTTATATCTTCTGCTACATCATTTCAACGTCAGTTTCTGCACTTCGTCTGATACGTACATATGGTTAATTAACCATTAATTAAGATCTTCACATCACTTTGTAAATTCATATTAAGTCTATGTTAGAATTTTAATTCTGTAAGTAAATGTGACACAGGCATTTATATGAATATTTAAATAAAACGTATTAATATTGTGTGTACGCTTTCATTAGATCATCTATGGTTTCTAGTTTATTTTATTTTCTTTTTTTTTTTTTTTTTTTTTTTTAATAAAAACAAGCTTTTATCAATTAGTTATTTAAATATTAAATATTGAAAATAACAGATTCTAGAATGTTTTTTTCTACCATTATGGTTGATGTACTTTACATCATTATTGCTAATGTAACTCATTTGTAATATTCCATTAATTTTTTATAAAATATTTTATTATTTTAGGTTAATTTGACTGATGTATTATATCATCTAATTAATAATTGTACAAAAACTAAAACAAAGGTAGTTTTTTTCCTTTTTTTATCTTCATAAGTCAATTATTAGTAAGCTAATATTTTTTGGTCTTTTATTAATCTCTGTATTTTATTTCTAACTCATTATATAGATGGATAATAATCAATTACTTACTTGTCCTTACGATTCTAGTCATCGCATTTTTGAACATAGAATGTCTAGGCATTTAATAAAATGTAAGCTTAATAATCTTCATATAAAATTGTTGACATGTCCATATAATACAATACATCGAATCAAACCATTAGAATATGAGGTAATATACTTTATCTATTTTTATAAACAAAATATAATATTTATTATTGTTTATTTCAAACATCGTAGAAACACTTATTAGAATGCAAAGACAAAAGATCCGATGAAATATACGAATTTAAAAAAAGTTCTTCAATGGCAGCAAATGTTATTCCAGTTAAAAAAATTAATGAATTAGAAATTCTTACCTCTTCAGAAAATTGGGATGAGGTATGAATAATATTTGATAAAGTTAAATAAGACATATACTAATTGAAATTTATTTAACAGAATCCAAGAACTTCGCAATCATATTTACAAAATCTTGAAAAAAAAACTGAGGAATTTCCACTAGCGGGTCCTGCAAAATTACAAAATAAAGAATTAAAACTACAAGAACAGGAATATTATGATGATAATGTCACAAGCACTTCGTCTTTTAGGCCAAAAACTTCAGAGTCAACTGATGTAAGTGAGATAGTTTATAATTTTCACATTCCTTTTTTTTTCACAAAAAGCATTTTTTTTAATATAATAGAAAACGGAAAGATCATTACAATTTCTAAAAATAGAAAGTCCTGATACTGAATGTAATAAGTGGAGAGAGCTATTACAAAGAGTATGTTACACGATTCCATTACTAGGAACATGTAAAGAACAACTTAAATGCGTGTTAAAACTAGAATGGATGAAGATTTCATTGTTTTTACAGAAATACATTTATTTTTGTAGAAGGACGATAGAACTACACTTACTAAAGATACAACAATTGTTAAACCATCCAAATTGGAGGATGTTCCAATTGATAAACTGTCAATATCCAGTGACACAAAAATAAGAAATAATGAAACAATTAAAGCGCCTAAGGGGACAACTACTGAGTGTACTCTTGACAGATTAAAAATTAATAAAAATTCAAGTATTGGTCATGGAATGTTTAGGATGTATGAAATACAGAGAAAATTGGAAATGTCTGAAAAAAACTTTGAATCAAAGTTTATGAATTCACAAAGTGGTAATATATATTATATTACATTTTTTGTAATAATAACAGAATTTACCTTATAATATATATGAATGCGATTTCAGATGTAGAATCATTAGAAGACAAACGTGCAGAAATAAATTATAACAGAGGTGTTTTTGTTGGGTACTCGGAGGAAGATTTTAATTTAGACATGGACGATATCGATGATTGGTACGTTCAATAAATGTGGAAACAAAAACCTTATTTTTAATACTAAATTCATACATAATTACATATTTCAACAGAATCAAAGGAACAAAAAACCCGAGTGCCCAAAACTATGATAATGTCAATTTTATACATAACAAGAATATTCTTTCCATATACTTCTTTTTACATAAGTAACGTATGATTTTATTTTGTGTGTGTAAATTTTTAAATAATGTCAATGTTAATTCTTTTATATCATTAAGTTATAAAATCCAATAACATTATTATAACATAATTTTGTTTGATTATGCATTAAGAATTGTTTTTAATTGTGTATAATTATATATGAATCGTATCATATATTGAATATAATAAATTACTTTGATAAAATGTTTTCTTCTCTCCGTGTTATCTTCCATTTTAATATGAAAATTTTCCTAAAGAGGTCGTGAGAACGTTGTATGGCATATATATCATTACTAACCATTACCAACTATCTAACTGGTAAGCGTGTTAGGTGACAAGTATATCCTTGGTACATCCATCATAAAAGGAAAAACTTTGAAAATAAACGTGTTGTGTTATTTATAACGTTTGAACGAAACTATCTATAAAATGGTAAATTATTAATTTATAAAAGATATTACTTAAATTCTAAGTAATTCAAAAAAATCAAGTTTCTTTCATTCCTTTTTACTTGCAATTATAGAGGTTATGTTTCAAAATGCATTGTCATCAAACTCATATTCGATACTTTTTCAATTATAAACTATTTAAATTTGATTGTCTATTATTAATTGTTACATCTATATTTTTATAATATAAGATTATACATAAGATTTTAATTTCTTTTGTTCAAACTTACATGTAATATATTATAGTTTACACTATATCATAAGAAGATATTATACTTGTTTTACTGTTGTTTAGGCTCGCAGGTACGACACGCGTACCACGATTTTCTCACCAGAAGGTCGTTTGTATCAAGTGGAATATGCTATGGAAGCAATTAGTCATGCTGGTACATGTTTAGGAATATTGGCAAACGATGGTATTCTATTAGCTGCCGAGAGAAGAAACACAAATAAACTCTTAGATGAAGTATTCTTTTCCGAGAAAATATATAAATTAAATGACGACGTAGTCTGTTCTGTGGCCGGCATAACGGCCGATGCTAATGTTCTTACAAATGAGCTGCGTTTAATAGCACAAAGGTATCTTTTACAATATGGCGAGCCCATTCCGTGCGAACAATTGGTATCATGGTTATGCGACGTTAAACAAGCTTATACTCAGTATGGTGGGAAAAGACCATTTGGAGTATCAATTTTGTATATGGGTTGGGACCGTCATTATGGTTATCAATTGTATCAGTCAGATCCAAGTGGAAATTATGGCGGTTGGAAAGCAACTTGTATTGGAAATAATTCTGCAGCAGCCGTATCATCTTTAAAACAAGAATATAAGGAAGGAGAAACTACTCTAAAAGATGCAATGTCATTAGCTATTAAAGTACTTTCAAAGACATTAGATATGAACAAGCTTTCGGCGGATAAAGGTATAGAAACATTATTTTATCACAAGTTTCTATTCGATAATGTCCTAATGCTAATTTGAATTATATTTATTTAGTGGAAATGGCAACATTGACGCGTGAAAATGGTAAAACAAGAATCAAAATTCTTCCAGCCAATGAAGTTGATGCTCTGATAGAAGAACACGATCGATTGGAAGCATTAGCCGAACAAGCCAAAAAGGAAAAACAAAAGTTATAGAGAAATCGGTTGTACATGGGATCAGGCTGGTACATGCTGCTAAAAAGGCATTATTCATTTTTATCGCGCAGAATCCCACATTGTATGTTTGTAAAGCTTTTTCTTAATAAATTTATAAGTTTCACATTCTTTGTGCGTTAATCTATTTGAATTTTAATGTCGTATATAATAAATAAATTATGAATTAAAAACTCGAAGACTATTCTATCAATAATGCATCAAGTCATGTATTTAATTTTAATTGAATGTTCAACGAGAGACGAGGATTCTTTTTAATAAAAAAAAGAAAAATAAAATAAATAAATAAATAATAATCACCATATATCATTTATCATGAATTTCTCTTTCCAATAAATTATAAGTATTAATATTCGATATAAAAGAAAAAAGGAAGAGAGAGAGAGAAAAAATATAAAGAACACAACGCGTTTTACGCTTACCTATCTACGAGTACAGACGCCTGCCTGTCTTACCTTTCGTACAAGTAAAATAAATGGACAATAATAAATATAAAAAAAAAAATTTTTACGGATTCGAGCTTAGAATTGTTGATATTATTTAAAAAATTAAAGAAAAAAAGAAAAAAAAGTTATGTGTCGAGTCATATCGACCAGGCTGCCAATGCGGTCCCACTCCCGGGCGCGATCCCACTACTGCCCGCCACGGAGACTTTTGGCTGCTGGGTTTCCCCTCTGGCCCGGTTCGCCTCTCCTTAGCCAACCTGGTCACCCCGGATTCCTCCAGGGTACCCATATTGATGGCGAGCTTAGCGCGGACGCCCAGTCAACGTGGATCCCGCACCAGCAGTAACCCCCGACCTCAGACCCTCCAAACATAACCAGCCTCCGAGTAGCCGGATTACAGGAGCCGCCACACTCCCAGCTGAGAACGTTGCTTCTACTCGTCTATATAAGTTTCACTTCGGCTAACTTCGCATGCTTATCGTTTAACTGTATTGGAACGTGCGTGTACGTGTGCGTGGGTATAACATTACTACCTTCACACGAGTCCAAAAGGTATACCATTATTGACTACAGATGGCGTAGATCGAAATAAAAGATCCGAGGGTAAGGGTCTTCTTACCTTATCGATAAATATGCATTCGTTAATACCGACGGTATCAATTTTGTAAAAGCGACATCTGTTAGATGTATCTAGAATACGAGATGGTTAACGTACCGATATATCGCAACTCGACAATCGAGATTCAATCGATTTATTGTGCGCGGCGGAGCGCGTCTTAGAGAGTGGATGTTTAGCGCACTCGTTTCTTCTTTCTTTTCACCATAATCGAGGAAGAAAGAAGCGGACATGTCTAAGGCTGATGAAAATGCGGATACCGGTGATACGGGAGATAATTCAAATGGCTCCTCAGCTGAGACCACGTCGTCTAGGGGTGGCGATTTCGAGACGAAACTTGAATCAGACCGAAGTAAGAGGTTTGATTACTTGCTCAAGCAAACCGAAATATTTTCTCATTTTATGACCAACAATCAAAAAGATAAAGCTGGAAGTCCGTTAAAAGTCAAGGCCGGTAGGCCTAGAAAACAACCGGAGAATCTAAATAAATCTGATTCTGGTGATCATAGACATCGTAAGACCGAGCAAGAAGAGGACGAAGAACTCTTGGCAGAGAGCAATGCCAGTGTAGCACCTACAACTCGCTTTGAATCCTCGCCCCATTATATAAAATCTGGCGAATTGAGAGACTATCAGATTCGTGGTTTAAATTGGATGATATCGCTTTATGAAAATGGTATCAATGGTATTCTGGCAGACGAGATGGGTCTTGGTAAAACTTTACAAACTATATCATTGCTGGGATATATGAAACACTTCAGAAACATTCCTGGCCCTCATATTGTTATCGTTCCAAAGTCTACGCTAGCCAATTGGATGAACGAATTTAAAAAGTGGTGTCCGTCCTTAAGAGCGGTTTGCCTGATCGGTGATGCAGAAACAAGAAATACTTTTATCAGAGACGTGATGATGCCGGGCGAATGGGATGTTTGCGTTACGTCCTATGAAATGGTAATCAAGGAAAAATCAGTATTTAAGAAATTTAACTGGCGTTACATGGTAATAGATGAGGCTCATAGAATAAAAAATGAGAAATCTAAATTATCAGAAATATTGAGGGAATTTAAAACAGCTAATAGACTTTTATTAACTGGTACACCTCTTCAGAATAATTTGCACGAACTATGGTCTTTACTTAACTTTTTATTGCCAGACGTATTTAACAGTTCAGACGATTTTGATTCTTGGTTTAATACAAATAGTTTCTTAGGTGATAATTCTTTAGTTGAAAGATTGCACGCAGTTTTAAGGCCATTTCTTTTAAGACGCTTGAAGTCAGAAGTGGAGAAAGGTCTGAAGCCCAAAAAGGAGATCAAAGTCTACATTGGCCTTAGTAAAATGCAAAGAGAATGGTATACCAAAGTATTGATGAAGGACATTGATATAGTAAACGGTGCTGGAAAAATTGAAAAGATGAGATTACAAAACATTTTGATGCAGTTACGTAAGTGTTGCAATCATCCTTATCTGTTCGATGGTGCTGAACCTGGACCACCGTATACCACAGACGAACATCTTGTTTATAATTGCGGTAAAATGGTGATACTTGATAAACTATTGCCTAAATTGCAAGAGCAGGAATCAAGGGTACTAATATTCAGTCAAATGACTAGAATGCTGGATATTTTAGAAGATTATTGTCACTGGAGGGGTTTTCAGTACTGCCGTTTGGACGGTAACACGGCACATGAGGATCGTCAGAGGCAAATCAATGAATATAATGCTCCCAATAGCGAGAAGTTTATATTTATGTTGTCGACAAGAGCCGGCGGATTGGGTATAAATTTAGCGACTGCCGATGTAGTTATTATTTATGATTCTGATTGGAATCCGCAGATGGATTTGCAGGCCATGGATCGTGCACATCGTATTGGACAACAGAAGCAAGTACGCGTTTTTAGATTTATTACGGAGAACACTGTAGAAGAGAAGATAGTTGAACGCGCCGAGGTCAAATTACGTTTGGACAAATTGGTCATACAGCAAGGTAGATTGGTGGACGCAAAACAGACTGCATTGAACAAGGACGAGATGTTAAATATGATTAGACACGGGGCTAACGAAGTGTTTGCTTCTAAGGACAGCGCTATAACCGACGAGGACATAGATACGATATTGCAGAAGGGTGAAGCAAAGACGGAAGAAATGAAGCAGAAGCTGGAAAGCTTGGGAGAATCTTCTTTACGTAATTTCACAGTCGACGCACCAACCGATTCGGTCTATCAATTCGAAGGTGAAGATTATCGTGAGAAACAAAAGATATTAGGGATTGGTAATTGGATAGAGCCTCCTAAACGTGAACGTAAGGCCAATTATGCGGTAGACGCTTATTTCAGGGAAGCTTTGAGAGTCTCCGAACCGAAAGCACCAAAAGCTCCAAGACCTCCCAAACAACCGATCGTACAAGACTTTCAATTTTTTCCACCACGATTGTTTGAGCTATTAGATCAGGAGATATATTATTTCAGACAAACCGTCGGTTATAAGGTCCCAAAGAATCCCGAATTGGGCTCGGACGCGGCTAGGATACAAAAGGAGGAACAGCGTAAGATAGATGAGGCACAGCCATTGTCGGACGAGGAGGTCGCGGAGAAAGAAAAATTACTGACCCAGGGCTTCACGAATTGGACGAAGAGGGACTTCAATCAGTTTATAAAGGCAAATGAAAAGTATGGTCGCGACGACATTGAAAATATTGCTAAAGAGGTCGAAGGTAAAACACCGGAGGAAGTTATGGAATATTCGGCAGTTTTTTGGGAACGTTGCCACGAGTTACAGGACATTGACAGAGTTATGGCGCAAATAGAAAGGGGCGAGGCCAAAATACAGAGGCGCGCCGGTATAAAGAAAGCATTGGACGCTAAGATGGCCAGATATCGTGCGCCGTTTCATCAATTGAGGATAGCCTATGGTACTAATAAAGGTAAAAATTATACGGAGGAGGAGGATAGATTCCTCGTTTGTATGCTACACAAATTGGGCTTCGACAAGGAAAACGTTTACGAGGAATTAAGGGCGACCGTTAGATCGGCACCACAATTTCGCTTCGATTGGTTTGTTAAATCTCGCACTGCCTTGGAATTGCAACGCCGATGCAATACCTTGATAACGTTGATAGAACGTGAAAATCAGGAATTGGAAGAGAGAGAGAGGCAAGAGAGAAGGAAGAAGGGTGGCAATGTAGGTACTAAGCCTGCTTCTAAACGAAAACAAGAAAATTTGCCTGCCCCGCAGGACAAACCTCGAAAGAAGAAGAAATAATAAGGCGAATTTAGTGTCTTGTACGATACCGTTCTTTTTCTTTTCTTCTTTTTTTTTCTTTCTTTCTTTTTTTAGATTCTTTACCGTACAAAATACAGACTGTCTATTTCCATAGATTTCTTTTTATATCCTTTTATCCGTTATCTCAGAAAAGAATTTTCGCTAAATACCATGACTCAAATTCATAGACAGTAAATTCTTATAAAAGTTCTCATAAATTGTTCTCCCTTACTCTCAATCCATCCAGCTTCTACGAATAAGAAAGAATTTAGTCTTGTAAGAGTTCCATGTAAAGAAAACGAACAAACAAACAAAAAGACCTGTCTCAAAGATTTTTCATACTCAAACTGTTATCGAGAATGATATTGTCTCAATATAAATTCGTTGGCCAAGTCGTTGCGAGCGAGGATTCACTTTTGCGTGTCTATGGATTTGGGACCAAGAATCATCTTCCTTATTTTCTTTTTATTTTGTTTTTTCCTTTCGTTCTCTTCTTTCCACTTCATTGTCGTTCTTTAAATCAGATTTTGCAGCATTGGCAGAGCAATTCAGTTTAATACAAATTAATTTTAGAATTAACACAGAATGTTACTTTCGTCTCGGTTGCTGTGTATTGTAAGATTGACACAGTGTTTTCTTTTCCTCTTCATGATTTTATTTTCGTATATTTAAAATTATAATACGATATCGAGAAAGTATCAATTTTATTTATTATGATTGATTTAGAGGAGATTGTAATACATTTTACAAATAAAAAAAAAAGAAACCTCAAGCCATCGAATATAATCACAGTGTTGTTTATATGAAATTTTTTCATCCATAAGCATTATTAATATACTTCGTAATTTATAATAATATTTGCATTCTCATACATTTCAATCGTTCATTGTATCTTCATATATGTATATATACATTTATTTACACACATATTGTGGTGTGTGTGTGTGTGTTATCCGTTATAAATTTAGTACATAATGCGGCCACCAGATGGCGCAGTTAGACATATACATATGTGAAGATTTAAAAAAATTTGTTGTCGTTACTTTATGTTATAAGCGATGATAAATTAATATTATAAAACGGCGTTAACCTTAATATAAATAATTACAGAAATCTTATGTATCGAAATGAAAATGGTTGTAAGTAAATACGGTTGTTAAATCTACCGCTTGTTAACTGGGCCAATCGGTAAAATCATTACACACATGCGCTAAATTTCCCTCCGTCTGGCATAAGTGACTTCGTATATAGGAAAAAGTTATCACAAAACATGATTGACTTTGTTGTTATTAATACGATTGTTATTAATACAGATAAATAAAAGAAATTGGAATTATTGCTAAATATACTGTTCTCCCCGTTAAGTGCATATTATGAGAGCTAGATTTTCTTTAACTTTTATAACAGAAGAAACATTTGAAATCTTACATCATTCGATCAGATGCGCGAATATTTTGGTTAGATATAACAGCTGATAATTATCTTATTTTATGATAAAAATTAATTCATGTGAATAAAAATGAGCTTTAACGATCTCGTGCACTGGTAAGATTTCCATAGTTTTTTTTCTCTCACTCTCTCTCTCTCTCTCTCTTTCTCCTACATTAATATGACAATAGACACCATGGATTTTTATTGATTTCATCATTGCACCACTAACAGATGTATTTTATTATTTCAGGTATCAAAAAAAAATTGGTACATATGATAAGCAACAGTGGGAGAAAACGGTGGAACAAAGAATTCTTGGTGGATTTACTAATGTACCAATGAAAACGGCAAAATTGAAAACAGAATTTATAGATGTTGACTTGGTACGAGGTAAGTTATAAATAAGGAATAATTCTTTTACTGATTTTGTTGATACATTATCGATTAATCATCTTTGAGATTGTTAGATATAATACATTTATAATATCTTTAGGTTCGTCATTTCCAAAAGCAAAACCAAAACATGGTTTATCCACTGTGGCATGTTTAGCATTGCAACATCTTTTATTTCTACCTCTATATAAGACATGGTGGAGCCAACAAACAAGTATTCGAGTGTTTGTTTTATTTTTGTTATTGTATAGCTTGCAATTGATCAACGTCTTACTGTATTTTGCTTATGGGGACAGAGAAAATGAGGCTGATGTATGAAATTAAATTTTCTTCGTGACTTTTTTCTTTTATTATTATTATTATTATTATTATTATATACACATATATATATAGTTGTTATATACTTAAGTACATCATTTTATTGTACAGATAGTTTCAACATCAGAGGTTTTTATACCAAGTGTTATGATGTTAATACTATGCTTAGTTCATTCTCACATTGTATCAACGAATTCCGGGCCTATGGAGATTAATGGTTATAGTAGGCAAAAAGTTATTAGACGATCAAGACATGGTAGATGCAGAATTAGTAAGTCAAGAAGTAGATCAAATTTAAGTAAGTTTATTTATATATGTGAAAACATAGTTTGATACACAGATGTTTAGAGTTTTTGTTATAGAAGCACATGATGACTCCAAATCGTCGCAAGATACTGCCTCTGAGAAAGCAAGCACCATAAGTAAAGAGGCACTTACTTCAGTACGATTTGCAAAAAAAGTCATGATTGAAAATTCCTTGACTTTCAGTCAATCGCAGGTAAGTTATTTCTATTTACACCTTGAAATACAATTCAAGATAATTAAGTAAAACTAATAAACCATTCTTAAAATTAAAGGAATTCCTTCCTCATTCGACCTGTAATAAAGAAAAATTGAATATACCAATGAATACACCTTCTATAAATGAAGATCCTATCAATTGTAATCAACCAGGTATAGAATGCAAAATATTGTCAAAATAAAATAGATTTATAATATATATATTTATAATTTCATATTTTTGTTTACTTCAAAAAAAATTTTAGTCATTCCTCCAGAAGAAAATGTAGAAAATCCAGATGTTGTTCATCAGGATGACGATGGATTTGAAAGTTTAAATGGGAATGTATCTAGCGATAATGATAGGACGGTTAATAAATTCTTACAACAAACAAACAGAGATCAAATCAAGCTATGCGATAATAAAGAAGGAAATTTGTTTCAATTGGAAGCGTCGAGTAGCCAACAAATTTTACTTCAGCCCAAATATTCAGGTTTGATGTTCAAGTGTTTATGCTTTTTAGATAGAAACATATCTGATGTATTTATTTTTTTTTTATTTTAGTTTATTTCATATTTTAAATGCGTATGCGTGTGTGTGTGTTGACACAAGTAGAAAATTTATCGCACTCTCCATTCATCTGTAGATACTGCGGTTACATTGCAACCAAGAAACAAATATAACTATAGTGGAAACTAATAATATTTCTAAACCGTTAACATGCTTTAATCTTTGTTGGAAGGGAAAAGCAGAATATTAGATAAATCATAGTTTTCCACTTTCCACGCAGCACCTGACCCATTGAAGAAAGGAGGAAACTTTTCCAACAGTGAAGGAGATGGATGCATTGTGACGGTAAACCAAGCTCTGATTGTATGCATTATCAATAGTAATTAATATATCCTTTTTTCTTTTCTTTTCTTTCTTTCTCGATTACAGTCATGACACATTATGTTTATTAAATTTTTTTTAAGGAAAGAGATGAATCGCCGACTATATCAGAAATAAGAGAAGGAAGACGACAGTGTGAAAGTGAGGAGGAAGGTGAATGCGAGGATGCAGCAACGAATCATTTAACCGAAGCGACAACATCTGCGACAGAGTGGATGGGTGTGACAACTAATAGCGATGAATGCAGTTATAGGTAAAAAGACGATTATAAAATATTAAGAATAATTAATAAAAAGGATGACCTTATAAATAAATATATATATACACACATATATATGTAGAGAATATTATAATGCAAGATGTTTCTTTCTTTTCTCTTTTTACAGTTCAGAACTGGAAGAATCGGATTTGCATAGCGAGACCAATTTGAATTATAGCGAATTTATAGAACATCCTTTCTCTTGGGAATTTGGATTACCTCCTTCCATTTTATTAAGTTCCAGTTGTGCTTCATCCGATCGCAGTTAGTTTCTTTTATTTTTTTATCTCTGCATACAAATGTTTACTATAGCAATAATGTTCATATGTTGTTTTATTACTGTCATTACTATTATTATTATTATTATTATTATTAAATTTATACAGTTTCGTGTACAATTTGGACAAGACGCGACGTAAAGAAAGCGGAATTGTCGGTACTTGATATAAGTTCTGCCATTATAGCAAGAGTAGAGTCAATGCCCGAAAGTATGAATTATTTTTATGGTGGATTGGTATTAAGTATTGTATTGTCATTGGTACCGTCGATTAGACGTATAACCGATACATTTGGAATAGATAGCAGTGGGAATACAACTGTTCCCATAATACCGGATGATCTCAGACAAGTCAATTTAGAAACTTATACCGATATTTTATGTAGAATAATCGATATCGCTTTTGGAGATACGATACTGTAAGTTTCAAATCTTTTACTCTTCTCCCCCGTTCTCATCATAAATATATTTGTCATCCGACGAAAGGGAGGGGGAGGGAGGGAAAAACTACCATAAAAAGTAATTTGATTACAGGAAACGTATTATCGTATTAATATCTGCCTTTGAAAGACTTGCGCTGTCTTGCCTCTTGTTCTTTTTATTGGCAGTGGCCGAACGGACCTATAAACAAAGACTATTGTACGCTAAATTATTTTCCCATTTGACCTCATCGAGACGCGCTAGAAAATCTGATCTGCCACATTTTCGATTGAACAAAGTGCGAAATATAAAAACGTGGCTAAGCGTTAGATCATACTTGAAGGTATCACAAAAATATTATATCGTTATACTTCGACAAATGTTCTCTCCATTTTCTTTTCCTTTTTTTTTTTTGGATTGAAGGTGTATATACTTATCGTCATGAAAATTTACAGAGAAGAGGACCGCAACGTTCTGTTGATGTTATAGTATCTTCAGTTTTTATTGTTACATTATTATTACTATCTTTCATAAGTTTGGAACTAATTAAGGTAAACTATATAGCTATATACACACACACACACACACACACACACACATCATATGTATATATGTATATATATATTTATTAATTGATGTTGAGATTTTTCTACTATTATAAAATATCTTTAATCTCTAGGATCTGGAAAGTTTACATTCTCAGTATAACGTCGAAGCATTATTTTGGAGCTTTTCATTAGGGATATTTATTTTACGCTTTATGACATTAGGAACGAAAGTTAATAAAAAATATAGAAACCTTTCGATTTTGATAACCGAACAGGTACGTAGATATAATTTGTATGATTTTTGGCAGTTAAATTTTTAGAAGAAATATTACTTTCAGATAAATCTTTATCTCCAAATTGAACAGAAACCCCATAAGAAGGAGGAACTGATGGTGGCGAATAGCGTATTAAAATTAGCGGCCGATTTGATAAAGGTCCTTTAAAATATCTATTTATTATATCGTTGTTACAATTAACGTTGCGCGATCGAATTAACGTATGAAAAAATTCAATTGATTAATATTATTAATTTATTATATTCATTTTATTGCTTTCAGGAACTCGAAAGTCCATTCAAGATATCTGGCCTATCTGCTAATCCGTATCTTTATACGATTACAAAGGTGGTACTTTTGTCCGCTCTTTCTGGAGTACTATCGGAATTACTTGGTTTCAAACTTAAATTACATAAGATAAAAATAAAGTGAGACGAAGTTTCGTCCCGCTTATCTACCTCGATGTTACAGACTGACTGGTGAAAAACAAAGGACAAGAAACAAAAAAGAAAAAAAAATAATTGCATGACGTATCAGCATATCTGTATACACTTATTTGTCTCCTATTTTTGATCAGATCTATTTAACAATTACTACTGGCACATTTGAGAGAAAGTATATGCGATTAGTTTTACGATGGACAAAAAAGAAAAAAAAAAAGAAAAACAAGAAAAGAAAGAAAAAAAATTAAATCAAATAAATGAACACCTCTCTCTCTGTCGCTCGGTGTTTTTCCAAAATTAATATTTTAAATCAATGTTAATGTGATAATTGCTCGATGAGACATGTACATACATACGCAATGTACATGCGCTTGAAATAATACGTGCTGTTGCAAGTATTTATCAAATTCGAAATAGAAAAAAAAAAGAAGATTTTCCGATGGAAGCAAATTGTAAATAGTTATTAGAAGAGATATGACGTTATTTTTTCTATTATTTGGACTAATCAGATTACGATTTACTCGAAGGATATTTTTACTAATTAACAAAAATTATTTTCTAAATAATTTGAGATATCAATTCGATATATTCATTTGATTAATTGCCTCAATAGGATGAAAGGTTCAGACGTATATTTATTTATGCATAATGCATTTTTCTAATCATTAGTCAATCTTGTATCTAACTACTATTGTATAGATTATGTTTTTGTTGTTGTTGCAAATAATGTATAGTGTATATAATTACATACACAGAGTTATTACGAATTATTAATTCGACAATATTCTGATGAAAGAAAAAGAAAAAAAAATATATATATATATACATACATATATATATATATATATATATATATATATATATATATATATTTATATATTAAAGGTTGCGTCCATATTAGATAATTTGAAAAAGGAAACGAGAAATATTAATCGAAAAAACTTGGTGTTAGAAATTTTGGCAGTAAAACAAAAGAAAAAGAAAAAGAAAACAGTTTTCGGTTCTTGCTTTAACATATCCCTGGATCTTTTGACAAATATATTCATTAACGACGAAGTAATACAAGTGAGATGACAGTATGTAAATATTTAAATGTATAATGTATGTGAAAAAAAAACAAACACACACACACACACACATGAAAAAAAAGAAATAGTACCTGTGCAATACAAAATTATATTAACTATATATTTAAGTTATTTTTCAGATAATTATAAATGTATTTCGAGATATGTTAAATAAACATATAAAAAAAGGAAACAAAATTTATATATACATATATATATTTATGGTTAAATATATCTTAAAGCGCCGATATACGTATATTTTAAAACGATATTAATGTTTTGGAATTCTTAGTGCATGACAATACATATGCATGAACCTACCGAATTCATTATACAACGATTATGCACACGATCGACTTCGAATATCGTAGGAACAATTACGAGTTCATACGATTGGTACTGATCATTTTCTTTTTTATAATCGAGATTATTAGATGAAAAACTATATGATAAAATTAATTAAATATAAACAATAATATTTGGTTGATTTGTATAATTAATGTATTTCGTATAGATAATAATTTATTTTATATTATATACCATTCGATAAAATATCAGTATATTTCACGGTTGAAACTAACGTAATTCGGCCTTGAACGAACAATATTATATTCTCGACAGAAAGTGATGTAGCTTACGTTCAACTACTTTATGACTCACAATGCCTTCATCAGAGAAACGTGTATGAAGTGATATTGCATCATCTGGATATAAGAATAACTATAACACGGAGTAAAAAATAACTGCATTGTAATAACTGTTATAATATATAGTGAACCATTTTTAAATGGAACCAGCAAACTTTCTCTCTCTCTCTCTCTCTTTTTCTCTTTCAAAGAAAAATTTAAATATTTGAAAATTTGTTATTTGTCAAATATGTTTTTAATTATAGTGACACATGCCATTGATGTTACTCTTAAATTTGAATTAATTATATAATTAATTACATATTTATATATATACGGACATATGTAATATATTATATAATTAATTATTTCTATATATTATATAATTATAGAATGATTTTATAATTATATTTAGTTTTAATAATTTCTTAAGGCACGGTGAGATATGAAAATTTTTCTAATAACTACGTTATAATATATAAGGCGTAACGTATAACTGTAATATATTTAATATTTTAAAAGTCACGTTGTAACGCGCGATAGATAAGAACCAATAGGAACTCGTTAAAGTTACGCATGATGCGAACGGCCGAATCCGACCGAGAGAAGCTAACGATCTCAGCCGAGTTTATCCGAAAGATACGGACTCGCGGTGACCGTGCCTCAGTACCGCGCGAGAAAGGCACGGAGAAGCACGAGGGCGAGAGAGAGAGAGAAAGAGCGAGAGAGAGAGAGAAAAAGAGAGGGAGTGGGAGAAAGAGAGAGAGAGGAAAAGAGCAAGAGTTATAGTGATATAGTGTCTGCCGGGCGTTTGTTGTCCCGGGAATTCTTTATTTTTTTTTTTTTTTTTTTTAATTTATCGCCCTTGACAATGGGTTTGGATTATTATGACGGTTTCCGAACTTTCTCCTGGCTCGGAAATATCATCGGTTTGCCGATCGATCAGGTAAGAAAAAACAGCAATATTTTTGATTAATCTTCTTTTTACGAATAGATTCTTTCGTTCTTATTGTTTGTTTTTATTATTATTTTTTTTAATTTCTTCCTTTCCTTCTCGCATCATTTCCATGATACACGCGAGTCATCACCTCTATCGCCTGTTGACTGTACATGGACCTCGCGAGGCTGCATCGATCGTCCCTTCTCTCTCTCTCTCTCTTGCTCTCTCTCCCCCTCTCGCTTTAAATACAAACAAGAAATGTCGTTGTTTATATCAATATCAAATGAATTATTATATTTTATGTGTATGAGATCGTTCTCGAATATTTTTTTTCTTCGTTAGAGGTTAAGATACGTCTCTCGACAACACGTTTTAACATGCATGTGTCGTCATCATCGTCGTCGTAGAGGAATATTTATTTGTTAGCCGGCATAATTTATTTCTTTTTATTTGTCCTTTCTTTCTTTCTTTCATTTCATCTTCGTGATCAATATTCTCAACGAAATCCTAATGGCCATGTAAACTCGATTTCGATTATCGAAAGTGTTTGCGTATATTTGTTCTTTTTCCTTCTTTTTTTTTGTGTCGACAACTTCACAACGCGTATATCCTCTCTCTTACCCTATTTCTAAATAATGCAACACGCGTGAGAGAGAATTTTAATCCTCTCTTATAATGAAAGTAAACACGGTGGAACGTTTATTTTCTCGCAATGTGTGTTACGAGGAAGATACATACCATACATATATGCTGTACGTGCACGTTATTAAGGTGCGATTTCAATCTGTCTGCTATTAGTAGAGTCGCAATGGAAGGAGGAGGAGGAGGATTTATTAATCCTTCGACTTATTTGGCGTTCGTCAATTGGCCATTACAAATTTTATCTCTAATCAGACGTTTATTTTCTTTTTTTTTTTACTACATGTACTAAACTTATTCGGTATTATGGTTATTCCTTTCTTTTTTTTTTTTTTTTAACAAAAATTCTTTACATTATTTGTAATAATTTATTGGATCGTTGTTCGGATAATTCGTTTGAATTTGTATCGGGTACAATTTTTGTCAGGAGAAACATATCGCGAATTAACGTATTCGATTCAATTATATATATATATATATATATATATATATATATATATATATATATATATATATATAAGTTTACACATATTTTCCAAGTATTGAAAAGTTCTATGAAGTTATTGAAACAAATCTGTTACGTGTTCGAAATTAACTGGAAATTAATCACAAGTTCATACGATTGATTGATCGATTGGATCTATGAAAAAAAAAAGAAAAGAAAAAAAATTGTATAATCTAAAACTTATGATGTAACCTCACTTGTCATTGATAAAGAGCATAACTTATATGCCAGCTAATATTAATATGTATGAGAAAAAAGATAGAGATATAAAAAAAAAAAAGTTACGACAGAAAATTTAAAGTAAAAATTTATAAAATACTCATCGCGCGCGCAGATGGATCGAAATAGAAAGAATTAATGGATAATAAATCGTACGGTACGATCGTTATCGTAAAAATTCGTTGATATGATTTAAAGGAATAAATTCTTAAGCTTACGTAGTAATCGATCGATTTCTTCGATAATTCGATATCTATTCGAGAGAATTGTGTATGCGAGAAAAGAAATCGTCTGATTTGGGTATTTCAATTCTATCAACGATATTATATTATTTTACTTTATTTTTTATTTTTTCTTTCAAATTCAATTTTCACCATTTACGAACAATTAATTACATATAACTTTGATATAGATATATGTTCTGCGACGATATAAACGAAGGTACTTGTATTTTAAATAATTAAAATGAGATACTCGTGATTAAACGGCGCACACACACACACACACACAAGCGCGCGTATATAATTTACTACGTACATGCAACAGGCGGTCCTTTTGTTTTGGTTTTTTACTCCCTTTTTTCTACACCCCCCCTTATTTTTTTTAATCCTCTCTAATCCGGAAATGGCAAAACGAGAAGGAGACCGAAACACGTGGACCCAACGCTGCTGTTCTATATTTAGTAACACATATCTCTGTTGTGATACACGGGATTTCATTCACTACGACATTCTTCTCTGAAACGAAAGTGAGGAGGAAACACGAAGAGAGTTCATCGATCAGCTGATATCATTCAGCGAGTCATGCTTTCTTCCTGCAATGCGTATTTACAAAATACATTTTGTTTTTGTCTCTGCTCCGTCTGCCTGCCTGCCTGCCTGTCTGCCTGTCTGTCTGTCTGTCTGTCTGTCTGTCTGTCTGTCTCTCTCATTTTTTTTCTTCCCTTTTATTTCTTTCTTTTTTTTTCTTTTTTAAACAACATCCGTTCTAGATTACATCCGGTCGGTTACCCACGCTTTATTTAGAAGATTACGGCGATATATATATTTAGATATTATATATATAAATAAAGATGATATTTTTTTTGTTCCTTTGCTTTCCTTCTCACCCTTTGGTTTTACTTTAGTTTTTCTTTTTAATTTTATTTATTTATTTATTTATTTTTGTATCGTATTGTATATTGTGTTCTCGTCATCGAACATTTTACGATGGTGTTTTTTTTTCTTCTTCTCCCCCCTCCCCATCGATCAATGCTGTGTTACTCCCATCGAAAGATGCGTTCTAAGCATTACCAGTCTCTAATAATAAACTTGTGACACGTAAGCAGCTTAAATAGATAGACGTAGGATTTTCAGAATTTATTTAGGAGTTCGTAAAAATTGTAATTTATAGATCAACAATAAACATTGACTTTCCATTATCTGTTGTCAAAAGGGGAAATAAATAACGAAACGAAATATAATAATAATAATAATAGTTATAATAATAGTAATTATGATAATAATAATGATGATAATAATCGGTATCATTAACGAAAAATAAAAACAAAGGGAAAAAAAGAGAAGAAAATTAACTTGAAATTTTCCTCTTTCATTTTTTTTTTTATTTTTTTAATTTATTTTGTCTTCTTTCAATTTTATATTCATTTATTCTTATATACTCGAAGAAAATTAGATGATTAAAATAGAGAGTAAGATAGATAATTAAAAAAATATATAAATAACGGATAATTGATTAGTATACATTAAAGTGAACAAGGTTGTGGGTATATTCTAATGATTTCGAACCTTATGACGTGAAAAATATATAAATGGTTTCTAAGGTTAATATGATTTGTCGTTTCTTGTTACGTTTAACGTCACGCGTATATACCTTAATGCATTTTATTTTGCATGTATATGCTTAATTGAATTCGTAATAAGGAATCTTATTATTTTATTCGTCTCAAACGTCACGCACTCGTTTTTTTATTTTTATTATTTTTGTCATTTTATTATATTAATCCTTTAAATTCGAAACTATCAGTGCTTCTGACGAAAATATCGTTCGTTTTTAATCGTAATAATAAAGATGAACAATTTTAGACGATACACCTGCACAGCCAGTTTCATAACTTTTTCATATCCAAGCAATTATTACGAATAATAAAAAAGTAATGAATAATTTTTTTGAAACAATACAATTTCTTTTAATTTTCTTTTCTTGTCTTTTCTTTTCTTTTTTTTATCTCTCCCAAGTATTCGCTGATGATTAAATGTAATGATACAATAGATGGTATCGTAACAAATTGAAAGAAAAAAGAAAACAACAAATTTATTTACAATAATGCTTAATAATATTAAATGTATTTAAATAATACTTTGATAATATTAATAATCCTTAATAATATTAAATATTATTTGAATTTGTCGTTATTAAGGCATGAAAAGAAAAAAAATGTACGGACTGTAAAAGTATTAAACACGATATATGAATACAGATTGGAAATGATAAAAAAAAGTTTAAAATGTAATCGTTTAGAAAGATCAACGGAGTGTAATCTTCAGTATTTGAAGTGACATACGTATATATATATCGAAAATTCTTCCGTAAACATAGCTAGCTTATTTACGGAGTTTCTACTTTCTAAGCACGTTCCAATAGAAAAAAACATTTATTTCCTTTCGTCGCGTTAGGCCGTCGTCATGGCCACACAAAAAAAAAGAGGGACGTTTTTCACGTGTTGCGTTACAGAAAAGATGGCTCCCTTAATCGGGTAAAAAGGGAAATTGACCTTTGTCCTATAAAACAATTTATAAAAAAAAAAAAAAAACATCGTCACGTAGTAAATATAAATGTTAAATGTACTGATTTAACGTGGAAATATTATGTACTTACACACACACACACATATATTTATATATAAATAAGAAACTATATAATAGAATTTATATTTTACGTCATTCTATTACATTTTTTTCTTTTTCTTTTTTTTCTCTCTTTTGCTTCATCTCAAATATGAAAATATATGTGGGTATTGTTAGATGTCCTTTTGCTTTTTCTTTTATTTCTTTTTTTTTTCCTTTTTTTTTTCTTGGCCACACGTGCACATTATGTAACGGATCATTTGCAAATTGGCATTGTATGAACGAATAAACGAACGAAGGAAGAAACGAACGAACGTACGAACGTACGAACTGGTATGATCGTCAACAGAGATCAATGGCCTCCGCTTCGTCTAACGTGTTCAAACCAGCACACCGTCTGTATATTCCAAAGTAGTACCGTTGGATGTACAGTCAATGTCAATAATAATGTCATATTATTCCTGCCACTTAAGATTTTTCCTGCGGGAACGTTTTTCTTTTTCTTTTTTTTTTTTTATTAATAACTTGAAAATGTTTAAAATGGTACTAAATACAAACGCTACGTCCAAATATAAATATTTTATTTCGACGAAAGGTATAAATTATTATTTCTAAAGTTAAGGCACATGTCATTTAAATAGTAGGGACGAGGTTTCGAATGGTCATTCAAAGTTCAACAAGTGTTTCGTTTGCGTGATCGATTACACGGGTCATACGTTTCTTGAGATTATACGTTTGATTGTAATCATTCACAGGAGCACACAGAAACGTATGATAATATATATACATATATATACGTATATATATATATATATACATATATACATTTTATATATATATGCATAATATATATATATATATTGGGTCGTCAATGATGAAATTTGTAGTTAATAGATTTAATATCCATTTTTTTTTTTTACAAATTTCATTGACGACCCAATATACGCGTTTATTCTTCTAACTCTTGTATTTCTTCTTCTTCTTCTTCTTCTTCTTCTTCTTCTTCGGCATCTCGTTTGAATCTGAAGCCACCATTTATTCCGAAGGAAGGTTCCAATCGTCCTCGTGCTCCCGGTTGGACTTGTCCTCGTCCATTGATATAACCATTTCCAAATTCCCGTTCGTAAACAACTCCGGCGTGTGGTCTCAATCGATCTCCTTGCGTGTAATGACCACCTCCGTAAACATTGGTGTGCTCGTTCAGTTTTTGTTGGTATTCCAGATTCAGAGTGGCACGTTGATCGGGTCCGCTCAATGGTTTTTCTCCGCGGAGGACAACCGATCCCTGTGGATCAGCTTCGCGACGAAATCTGAAGCCAGCGTTTAATCCAAAGGAAGGTTCCAATCGTCCTCGTGCTCCTGGTTGAACTTGACCTCGTCCATTGACAAAACCATTTCCAAATTGGCGTTCGTAAACAACTCCGGCGTGTGGTCTTACTCGATCGCCTTGCATGTAATGACCACCTCCGTATACGCTAGTGTGTTCGTTTAGTTTTCGTTGTAACTCTAGATTGATCGTAGCACGTTGATCGGGTCCGCTCAATGGTTTTTCTCCGCGGAGGACAACCGATCCCTGTGGATCAGCTTCGCGACGAAATCTGAAGCCAGCGTTTAATCCAAAGGAAGGTTCCAATCGTCCTCGTGCTCCTGGTTGAACTTGTCCTCGTCCATTGACAAAACCATTTCCAAATTGGCGTTCGTAAACAACTCCGGCGTGTGGTCTTACTCGATCGCCTTGCATGTAGTGACCACCTCCGTATACGCTAGTGTGCTCGTTTAGTTTTCGTTGTAACTCTAGATTGATCGTAGCACGTTGATCGGGTCCGCTCAATGGTTTTTCTCCGCGTAAGACAACTGATCCTTGAGGTTCATCCTCACGACGGGAATGATGATTCTACGATAGCGGAACAAATTCATTTAGATAACTCGATCGATAAATTCTTTATCGATAATATTATTGATACTCGCTCCTCCTACAATTCAATTTTTATCATGTAAATGTTATCAAGTATATCTTATACCAGTATAGTTATACTATATATACTTGAAAGAAAGTGTGTGTGTATATATATATATATATATATAGTCAAAATAATGTTCGACAAATTTTCGTCGCACGTAAAGCAACGACGAACCCTTGACGGCGTTTAAATTAAATCCAACTTTGATAATATCGATGTGTAAACGAATAATATATTTCGCGCAAATGTTTAACCAAAAAAAAAAAAAAAGAAAAGAAAAGAAAAATTCTATGGAATTACGCATGGTTTGAAAAATGTTTTCAATCTCGTATAAAAGTTCAGTAATCTCGTTCGTACTTACCGCAATAGGATCATCTTTGGCAGTCGTGTAGGCGATTGCAAACGACGCGAACAAAAATATTATTAGGAACTTCATAACGAGCGATGAGGAAGGAGACCGTTGCAAATATTGTATCAACGAGTTAAAGCAGAGATAGGATGAGCGAAGTGTTCCTTTGTGACTTCGTCGAGCGTACTATGGTTCTTATCGGCGAGATATTCCTCTTATATACTAATTCCAATCTTATGTTAGGGATACGTAAGTTTTCCTCTTTGCATTGTGTATACCATATTCGCGAGGGATTCCCGAGTAGTTCCCCATTGGAAAGTTTTGGTACATCCCGATTTTGTAATTCCCAAGATAGAAAGTATTAATGCGACTTGATAAATTGTATGTATAAGATGAGAGAGAGAGAAAGATATTATTACGCATATCGTATAGTTCGTAGAGTTCATTAATCGATTTTATTAAGTCATTGCTTCATTATATGCGAATTAATATCTTATCGTGCAATGGGTCAAATATCGTTTTACTCGATTGACTTTCATCTCTCGTAATCAATTAATATTTTCTTTTATATATATATATATATATATCTTAAATATTAACAACAACAACATTAGTAATATAGTAATGTTTTGATTATTAAATACGGATGTGTTACCAAGTATAAATATATTATATAATTATATATATATATATAAATGATATCTTTCGTTAGAAAAATTGTACGCATACGCGTAAAGACGTGTTTATTCATACAAACGTTAAACTATTGTTAATTTTATGTATGTATGCGTATGCACACACAGGACATACATACATATACTCGCATTGTGTATTAACAAATGTGAATAATAGCAAACCGAATGTTTTCAAAGGCGTCGGACAGAAATAGTTAGAATATGACATATCATTGTATGGTGCATTGTGTTTAAACGTAATATATAATGTGACCTATTGCGTTTCATCTGTCATGCTTATCATTGTATATGTAAACTACAAACGATAGTCACGTTCAGAGTCTAAAAATTACCATTTATACAATGTGTGTTTTTTTCCTAGTCTCTAACAAAGACCAAACTGAAGATAACAGTACCAAAAATTAAAATGGAGAGGGGAACCACCGAACAAAATATTTTCATCCATAGATATTTTCTTATCATTAAAGACAGCTTACGTATGCATGTAATCTCTCGTATTTCGTTCGTCAGTATACTGTTGCAGTTGTCTTTTATGACAAATAACAGCTGATTAATGTCAGATCTAGTAAATCCCCCTTTACAATTAACTGATACTTCCTATCTTGTTTTTTTTTTCGTTCTATCTTAATTTTGTATGGTTTTATCTTAATTTTATATATACACACATATATATATATATATATATATATATATATATATAATTTAATTATTAATTATATATATATATACATATATATATATTTATTTATATATATATATAATTTAATGTTTTTCTTCCACAGGTGAATTTCCTCATAACACAATTTATTGCATTGATGCTGGCTGGATTATTGAGATCATACCTTAGTCATAAGGTAGTAACGCCAGCAATCAGACATTACTTCGGTCTTACGATTGGTTTCGCACTCGGATATTTCTGTTTCGGCAGGTAAAACAACTTTTGATTTATATTAAATAAATAACCGAAAGTCGATATATTATTTATATATATATATGTCGAATTAATTTTTTTCTAATGTTCTTAATATTTTTTTTAGACAGGCGGTACATTTGGTGGGTCTTTCTTCATTCTGTTATATTGCGATGAGAGTACAAAATCCAATTTGTATGCAAAGGTAATGTTATATATTATTTATAATATAGGATGTTTTTTAAACGCGATCCCAGGATTTATTTTATATCGAAAATTGTCCAAAAAAATAAATAACAATAATAAATGAATAATAATTGTTTATGTAGGTATCAGTTATCTTGTGCCTATGCGAGGGATGAGCTAACGCTTTGTACTCCTTCGATAATATTGCTTGCAAGCGCTATCTATCCATCTATCTATCTATAAATCTATCTATTTATCAGTAAAATACTTTTATTTAACTTTGATGATCAACCATCGAAGTTTAAAAAAGGAAAAGTTTCATACCGATAAGTGGTGCCAACAAGCGATATTACCGACATGGTATAAAGGGTTGCCCGATTGCAGGTGCTAGCAAGCGACATTACCAGCATAGTATAAAGGGTTGCCCGATAGCAGGCGCAACATACTTTTTCTTTTCTTTTTTAATTCTTTTTTTAAACGATTATAGAAAAATAATAAAAATAAATCACGAGTTCTTTTGTTTTACGAATTTCATTAATATTTTCGGTGTAATAATAAAATTCAATTGATTAAGTTTATCCATATAATAGTGAATATATATATATATATACATACATATATATTTTAGGTCTGTTCTTATCGTTGCGCTAGCATACTTGTCTACTATTCATGTACACAGACAACTCTATGGTTATGGGATGTATACTCTAGACATTACTGGTACGTTCAGATTAAAAACAATTCAATGTTTATTAAAGGTTTACAATTGGGCCGATTAAAAATTTGTCAATGATAATGGAATATATATTGGGGTGGTATATTAAAAGTCCAAGAGAATATTTTCTTCTTTTCTTTTTTTTTTTCATCCGTTGTATGGTATAATTTTTTTAGGTCCTCTCATGGTGATCACGCAAAAAGTAACGAGTCTAGCGTATAGCTTACATGATGGGTTGGCCCGCAAAAAGGAGGATTTAACGCCATTGCAACAGCATCAGGCCGTCTAGTGAGTGCACGCGTTTTATAATTAAACCAAGTCCGAGAAAGACTTACGATGTGGAACTAAACGAGGAAGAGCTTCATCGCGTTGGTTAGACTTAAATCCCAGTCTTTCACGCATATTTATGTGATTATATTTTATATATATATATATATATATATATATATATATATATATATATATATATATATATATATAATATATATAGAGGAGCATGATAATCACAAGCTTGGCTTTTAGTTGATCTTTTTTTTTTTTTTAGTTTGTTCTGTTTTTGTTTCTTTTTTATAGGTTTTAGATGACACGATCTTTTATCGTAAAATATGAATGACGCTAAAGCTCTTGCTCTCATGTTAGATTGTTAGTAATTAATGTTGAGAGGAATGCCTAAACATATATATACATGTGTGTGTATATATATATATACGTATATATACACACATACACACATAGGCAGTTTTGGACTCATTACAAATGTAGTTAATGCTTACGTTTTGTTTCTTGTTATTTTTTGTTTGGAATTTTTTCTTTTATTTTATTTTATTTTTTTTTTATAAATATATCTTGCACACATGCGAATATAATATATAATAAAAATATGTAATTAAAAACGAGAGGTAGGGAGGGATCATCATTGATTCATAGTTTTGATATTTTACTATATTTGCATTGGCATGCACGTATGTTTTATGATTTGTAGCGTAATCTTACATTTGACTTAGCACAAAATGATTTAGTTTCTTTTTTTTTTTAACTATCGTACTTATACTATATTATATATATATATAGCTTTTTTACACTTTTCATTTTTCATAATTATACTTTCGGAGTAATAGTTTTTGGATTAAGTAGAAAATACAAAGTAAAGGATAGAGAGAGAGAGAGGGAGTGGGGGGATAAATAGAATACATACAAGCGTACGCGCGCACACATACACACACACATATACATATATATATAAATAAATATACATATACACACGTCTCTTTATTTTATTCTAGTAAAATGCCAACCATGACGGAGTACTTCAGTTATGTCTTTCACTTTCAAGCTCTAATGGCGGGCCCAGTAATATTTTATCGTGACTATATTGACTTTATACACGGGGATCATTTAAAACATGCTACTAAATCGTTAACAGTAAGATCATTGACTTTTGAATAATATATAGTGTGTCCAAAAAAAAAAAGAAATAAAATAAAGAAATATAAAAGAAAATAAATTAAAATTAAATAAAATGAAATGAAATGAAATGAAATGAAACGAAATGAAATAAAAAAAAAAAAGAAGAAAAAACAGAGAAAAGTAAAATCCCAAGGAGATGGGATTATTAACGAGGTATATTGTACTTTCAGGATCAGAACAATCAGAACTCGGATAGTGTTAATGAGATTATGTTGGAGCCGTCTCTGAGGAAAATTGTTGTTAAGAAGGTGATAGCCAGTTTAATATGCGCTGCTTTTTTCGTTACCTTCCTTTCGTCGTTCTCGATTCAAAAAGTAAAAGGTGATTATGGGATTTAAAATAAATAAATATATATTATGTATATATATAAACAAAAATATGTATATATATATATATATATATTTACACACGGTTCCTTTAATAAGTTTCACATATTTGTGGATTCTTAATGAATGCTTGGCAATTTTTATTTATTACTTTATTTATTTGTTTGTTTGTTTTAGAGAAGGAATTTTTGGAAGAGTCAACGATATTATACAAACTGTGGTACATATACGTAGCGACTATGATGGTTCGTTTTAAATATTATCACGCGTGGATCTTTGCCGACGCCATTTGTAATAATTCGGGACTTGGTTTCGATGGATACGCGGAAAACGGCGAACCTCGTTGGGATAAATTCGCCAACGTCAACGTTATTAACTTCGAGGTAAAATTCGTACACACAATCACACACACACGGGCACGCAAACACATACGAACGGACGGTAACAATTTTATAATTAACCATTTGAGCGTTGAATAGCTTCCGGAGTAAGCGTAATCGTATCCGAACTCAGTTTCAATTCGTTGGAAACGGAATAATTCTTTTTTTTTTTTTCGATAATCTTTAACTCTGTCGATCGAGAATACGCATGTTGCAAATATTTTTATAACCGAAGAATTAATCAATTATATTATAATCAAAACATTGACGTGCAAACCGTCTTTTAACTCGATATTATTTCAAACGCAAGAGAGAGAGGGGGGGGTCGAAAAAAATTGTTAAACGCATATATGCGTCCATAGTTTACACAGAGATCGTTCTCGCCGAACGCATATACTCATTTTCCACGGCATTCAAATGATCAAATAATTCAAGTAATAATTTTTAATGGACGCAACGAAAACAAAAACATTGTCTTTTTTTTTTTTCGTAAAGACTACGTATCTAAAACTTTTGTTCATTTTATATTCGTTCGTAGACTTCGCTCAGCTTGAGAGACAGTATAACCAATTGGAACATGGGAACCAATAGATGGCTGAGATCTATCGTTTACGATAGAGTGAAAAAACAAAGAATGATATTTACGTATGCCTTGTCGGCTCTATGGCATGGTTTTTATCCTGGTTATTATCTTACCTTTGCCAATGGAGCTTATTTTACGTTAGTGGCTCGTATTGTAAGTACATATGTATATATATATATATATATATATATATATATATATATATTTATTTATTTATTTATTATTGATTAGTATATAGAATGTGTCAAAAGAATTGTTTTTTTTTCGAGATCGGTCGATAAACTTCCCAAGTGATTTCAAGAATCGATTGATCTCTTTTTTAAGCAAACTTTCTTTTCCTTCAGATTGTTCGTGTTTCCTAACTTCTTTTAGTGTTCCAATTTGTCAAAAAAAAAAAAAAAAGAAAAAGACAGGACGTTTTGGATCACCCTGTGTGTCTCTAGACACGTCGATTACCTTTTCTTTTTTTTTTTTTCAACATTTTCGATCATCGCAAAAAAAATCGTTTTCGTTCGTTGATTTCAGATTCGCCGTCATGCCAGGCCGTACTTTTTGGGCTCGAAAAACATGAAACTCTTTTACGACGCAATGACGTTTTTAGCAACGCGAATCATTATAGCCTACATATCATTCAGTTTCGTTCTCTTAGAGTTCCTACCAAGTATTAAATTGTACCTGTAAGTTAAAACATACTGATTACGTTGATTGGGATAATAACTCAATGAGAAATTTGCGAAATATAATTTTTCATGGTTTTCTTTCTTTTATTTCTTTTGTTTTTCTTTCTCGTTTCATAGGTATATGTACCTGTTACCACATTTATTGGGATTGGCTGCTATAATTATTTTACCACGTTTACCACGTCTTCCAGAGCCGAGAACTTCCGAAAAAAATTCTTCCGAATCCCCGAACGTTCGCAATGGGAATTTACACAAAACTATGTGAGAATGACGAAAGTATCATAACGGTCATTCTATCAAATGACATAAATACGTAAATGCATACATACATACATACATACATACATACATACATACATACATACATACATACATACGTACGTACGTACGTACGTACGTACGTACATACATACACTGATACACATACGCACACGTACATATTTTTTATTACTGTTTTTAATACATACGTACAATATTTATTGTTATAAACTGGTAGAAATTCTATAATTGCATGTGTAATAAAAAAAAAACGTCGAGCAAATAATATGTGTATATATATATATATATATATATATATATATATATATATATATATATATATACACACATATACGCGTAAATGTATATACAGAGTATTTACAATGAAACGGCCAAATTTTTGTTATGTTATATCACTAGTGAAAATCAGAGCGCTTTCAATGCAGACAATTTGTATATGTATATCTATATGAATATAACTATATGTATATATATATATATATATATATATATATATATATATATATATATATATAGCGTATGAATGAACATTTTTGTATATGTGGATGTTACGAATATGAAGAGAGTTGTGCAGTTATATTTTAATGGCGGATAAAGGACCTTTGTCAGGTGGAAATATTACAGATTTTATATAACTTATGTTAATATATTACGTTGTCTTTTTTTTTTTTCTTTTTTACATTCGTCCTATTCTCCTAATATTTTCCAAAAGTTTAACCGATTCCACGATAATCCTGCGATCCACTATACTATATCAATAATTCGGTGTGTTTATAAATCCATAATTAATATATATGATCCGTTGATTTTGAAAGTCGACGATCTAGCAAGTCGATTTTATGTTATTGGTAGATATTTAATGGTACGCATTTGAATGTCATTTAAAAATATTGGTAAGCAGTGATAGACTTATTTTATACTATTTTTTTTTGTCATCCTATTTCGTGACAAATTTAATAATATGCGATTAATGATGTTAATTCGTGTCGGGTGAAAAAAAAATCATGGTTTTGGTAAATGCGCCGATGTACTTTGTCTCAATTTCAAAAAGCAATGATTCGTCGAAAACGTCGATTTTCTACGAATGGAATATAATTGTAATAACAAAAATATTGAATACATTTTATTTATTTACTTATTTATTTTATTTCGACATTTCGTACTTCTTTCGAAAGGGCTAACGATAAAACAAAAAAAAAAAAAAGAAACAAAAATTGGTAAAACTATCGTTGAGCAATGATAGACTTATTTTATATTTTTTTCTTTGTGTGATCTTATTTCGTGTAAATTTAATAACATGCGATTGATG
>OU964984.1:2611168-2663668 GCA_918808275.2 Dolichovespula sylvestris | reverse complement strand
CCTAATAGATAAAGAGAAGAAAAATAATAATAATAATAATAATAAATAAAAAAACCTCAAATTATTTAGGTCGGTAATTCTCTTTTGACGTTGAGAATATCGCACGGCTTATCGAGTACTATTACCGAGATACCAAACAAGCCGTTCAAGTCGTTAACGAATCTCCAACATCTTGACTTCAGCAATAACAAAATCAAAACGATGCCCGACACGTCTTTTCATTTTTTAAAGAGAATTAAACGTATCGAGTTACAGGACAACGAGATCGATGCAATACCAAAGGGAACCTTTCAGGTATTTTCGTTGTTAAATCATATCGATCGTTTATAATCAATAATATATATATATATATACACATATATATGACATACGTATCTATGTAAAAAATGATACATATATACATACATACGCACGATACGTACGATACGTATAATACGTTACTCTTAAATCTCGTTTTTTTCTTTTCTTTTCTTTTTTTTTTTTTACGAAGAAGCACCACTATTTTAATCTTGGTTAGCCTAATCGTATTAATCTATTGAACCTAATTACGTTTCAGGGTGACATACATTCGATGCTGGAGGAGGTAAATTTTGCATATAATCAGATAAAGGGCATACAGACCCATACGTTTGTGGATTTGTTGTCCCTAACGACGATTAACCTGGAGGATAATGCCATTAAGAGAATCGAAAGGCGTGGTTTTATGAACATGAATCGTTTGAAGTACATAGATTTACGTGGTAACAAGATCAATGATATTACAGATGAAGCATTTCAGGTACGATTCTGTCTTAACGTTTCATTTTGATTTCCTTTACGATGATAAATAAGCCGTTTATCTCGAAATTCGATTTGGCAAGTCGATTTTGTGTTATTGCTAGATATTTAATGATACGCATTTGAATGAGTCATTTAAAAATATTGGTAAGCAGTGATAGACTTATTTTATACTATTTTTTTTGTCATCCTATTTCGTGACAAATTTAATAATATGCGATTAATGATGTTAATTCGTGTCGGGTGAAAAAAAAATCATGGTTTTGGTAAATGCGCCGATGTACTTTGTCTCAATTTCAAAAAGCAATGATTCGTCGAAAACGTCGATTTTCTACGAATGGAATATAATTGTAATAACAAAAATATTGAATACATTTTATTTATTTACTTATTTATTTTATTTCGACATTTCGTACTTCTTTCGAAAGGGCTAACGATAAAACAAAAACAAAAAAAAGAAACAAAAATTGGTAAAACTATCGTTGAGCAATGATAGACTTATTTTATATTTTTTTCTTTGTGTGATCTTATTTCGTGTAAATTTAATAACATGCGATTGATGGTGTTAATCCGTGTCGGGTGAAAAAAAATCATGGTTTTGTTATGCACCGACGAACTTTGCCTCAATTTCAAGATCAACTTCGCAATAAGTATCGTCGTCGTAATGAATCGCTGGTGACAAAATTAAAATCGACATTAGAAGATATTTATTGCTACTCGATTAAAAGACATAAATTTTTATGTTAATTCGTGACAAGATATAGTTCTAATCAATTTTTTCTCACGAAATCGACTTGACCCACTTTCAAAATCAACGGCTCGATTATAATATTAACAACGATATAATGCTCGATAATGCATTTGTTTCATATCAAGAATTTACCAGACCTCGAATTTCTCGATCTGGCTTATAACGAACTGAACGAATTCGATCTGACTTCGTTCGACCAAGTGGGAACGTTATCCTCGTTCAAAGTCAACGTTAGCCATAATCAAATACCAAAACTGTGGATCAACAGTACAACATTTACGCCGCCAACGACTAGTACGTATATTACCTCGTATGGACAAATTTTCTTCACGAACCATCCATAGATTTTTTGGGCCGATAGAGAAGGGAACAAAAAGAAAAAAAAAAAAGAAAAAAAGAAATTCATTTCCCACGAACAACATTCGCTTCTTACCTTTCAGATATTATCTTTCCTTTTCTTACATTTCATTTATTTATTTACTTATCTTGTTTTTTTTTTTTGATACAACACGAAGTGTAAAGTGGCAGTAAAATAGGAAAAAAAGAAAAACGAAAATGTATTTCTCGTTTCAGTCGGTGGCAACGTGCAAGCGAACATCAAAGTATTGGATCTCAGTTATAATAACATATCCGACATTATGAAATATTATTTTAAACCGGTCGAATATTCACTCAGCCATTTATACATGTCGCATAATCGACTTACCAACGTTACCCAAGGAATATTTGGCAACATGCCACACCTACAGTGGTTGGATTTAAGTCACAACGATTTAATCGAGGTCGATTTCGATTGCTTTAGAAATACGAGGAATCTGCAGGTTCTATTTCTCTCGTGGAACGACATCATCGACATACCGGCCGAGGCATTGAGACCATTAAAGAAATTACGTATCGTCGATTTGTCACACAACAAATTGAGAACCCTACCTGACAATATGTTCACGGATGCGACCATCGAGAGCCTCGATCTCTCTCACAATCAATTTATGAGACTTCCCGTTAAGACAATGTCAATATCCGCGGCATTGAGCTTGTCCATTTTAGATATGTCTTGGAATACATTGTCAGGCATTCACACGACCGATGCTATTTTCAGATTAAGAGTAAGATTAACTCACTCTCTCTCTCTCTCTCTCTCTCTCTCTTTCTCTCTATTTATCTTTTACTCTTCAACTTGTTTGCTCTGCTATTAATAAATATCGTGGAGAATGATGTAATTGTTATCGATTATCAAATCTTTTATTGCTTGATTGCTTGCTTGATTTTATATTTGTTTGTTTGTTTTTTTCTACTATGCTATTTTTACTTTTTTCTCTTTTCTTTTTAGGGATTAACGTGGATGGATCTTTCGTATAATCGTTTAGTTAGACTGGACGACGGAGTATTCTCCGATTTACCATATTTGTCGCATCTTGACTTGAGTCATAATAAACAATTGATATTGGAAACACGTGGAAGAACTTTTCACGGATTGGAGGATACATTATTTTATCTTGGTCTAAGTAACATTTCCTTATTGAGCGTACGTATTTTATTATGAATATACATAGGCAAACAAAAATAGAAGGAGAGAGGAAAAATGATAAATGGAAGTTAATATAATATATGGATAATATATTTTATTTTATAATATATTTTATCGAAAATATTGCCTACGAGTGGTGTCCTTTGATTATGAAATATTATGATATATTAACGAACACTTTGCACATTAACTAATGTTATCCAAATGGTATCCAAAAAGCATGACCAAACTTATACTACGTGTTACCGATATCAAATGGATGGAAAGAGTACGTATAAACTTATATCCGAAAAATTGCTTTATCGAAAAGAAGTATATATATGTGTATGATCTATGTAACACGTGGTATTAAGTTCGGTCCCGATACCTTTTGTAACGACCTGGTATACATTGCGTTAGAATTGTATTTGAATGAGATAGACCGGGAAGAGGAAAGGGGTGAAAAATATTTAACATATATAATATAATTTTCAGGTACCGGAATTGCCATTAACGCGATTACAAACTTTATATTTGGCACACAATGAATTGGCCTCGATACCAGCCGAAATGGCATCGAATTTAACGTCGTTACATCATTTGGATCTAAGTTACAATGATTTAACGGTGGTACCTTTGATCACGCACACACTACCAGAATTGAAAACATTTAATCTTGCTAATAATCCGATCACAGCCATAACCAATACGAGTTTCTTAGGGGTCGCGGATAGCCTCGAGGAGTTGGACATACGATGGTTATCCTTGTCGACGTTCGAAGTACGTATTTTTTCTTTTTTTTTTTTTTGTAAGAAAATAATTATTTCGTGACAAAAAATTGTATTAATAAAAATTTGATTTGAAAGATTGAAAAGATATTTCATTGTTTCACAGGCAGGTGCTCTTTGTAAGGCAACAAAATTACGTAGACTGTATATAACAGCTTACACGGATTTGAAAAATTTCAATTTTCCAAATATACTAGAGTACAATCATGGCTTGAGGGATTTGTTGATTGATGTAAGCGTATATATAAAATTTACATTCTGGCATATTTATCATCTATTTATAAATGAAGTAATAATAATAATTATTATTATTATAGGTTGAAAACGAGACGGATTTGCAGAAAGAAATGAAGGGAAAGTTTCCGTTCAAATTGTATAATATCACGCTCACTGGGAAAGCTTTGAAAGTTATTAATTCGGACATATTACGCGTTAGTATATATATATATATATATATATATATATATATATATATAATATATTATATTTAATTATTATAATCGATAAATTTATTTCTCACATTCGAACGTAACTCGATAGGGAATAAGAAATCCTCATTTACATTTTGGATTGTATAATACCAGCGTAAGTAGCGTGCCAAAAGAAATTTTTATTAATGCTGAATGGGTTAGGAACATAACGATTGACTTCCACCATACCGATACAAGAACGCTACATAATCCATCCACTGGTCATAAGCCTGGTGTACCGAGAAAACAATTTCTAATGAAGCTCAGACTCGCTGGTACTTATTTGAATTGTGATTGCGATATCGGGTAAGATTCATACATTGAATTAAGTAAGTAAAGATGTTAGTTTATTCATAAATTGTTATTATTTTTTTTTTCCTGTAATGAATCAAAAAGAAAAAAATTATATATATATATATATATATTAAATATTATATATATAATATATATATATATATTAATCATATATTTTAATTATATATATTTTTAAATATAAAATATTAATTATATGTGTATATATATATATATATATATATATATATATATGTCTATTTATTATTGTAAAATAATTCTTTTACGTAATTATGAAATTTTGTTTAAATAGCATGTGATAAAATGAATATATTAAATTAATATCTGAAATAATTTAGACCACTTTCATAATTTTATTCGGCTCATATATATATATATATATATATATATATATATTATTGACAATCATAGTATTAATTTATAATCAATAATAAGATATATTATTGATTACAAATAATAATGAAAAATTGTTGTTTTCCAGATGGATCGAAATGTGGCAAAGAAAGCACAGGCAGTATCAAGAGGACCGATGCAATTCTTACGGTGAATTTAATAATTTCGAACGTGAGGAAGGCGACGAATTTAATTGTTGGGACAATGGCTGGGACGATGACCTTCGGGAGACCTTTTGTATGAACAAAAATAACATGTCACTATCCAACGCCTTGAAAACAGAAATCGAATGTGGTTGGAGCGCTGGAAATTACGTTGGCTCCTCTAACTTATTAATTTTTTTGCTTTTCTTTATCATAGGAACCATCTTAAATTAAATCTCTCTCTCTCTCTCTCTTTACGATATTTGTTTCATTCTTAACGAAATATTTCTTTGTTTTCTTTAATTAACAATTATTTCGCACACAGTTATTCCTAATTTTCTATAGACGTACATATATATATATATATCACAACACACATACACACATATATTTTCACTTACGCGTAATCATTTAATTTTATTTATTTCTTTCTTCCTTATCTTCATTCGAACGTTTCGCAAAGTGCAAAAAACGTGAGACAATCAATGAGACTGTCGAACAATGTTCAGATACTCGTACAAATTATCCTGCGATAAAAAATTAAGATGCCTCCTCTCATTGTCATTTTGTCATTCGTATAAAATGTGAAATTTCTTGTTAGACCTTTAATATTATTATTATTATTATTATTATTATTCTCCGGTTAGATCAATTGGCATGTTATTAAACATAAAGAAATAAAAATAATTGTATATCGAGAAAAAAATTACAATATACATACGTATATATATATAAATATATATATATATATATATATATATATATATATATATATATATACATATATTATATTTATATATGTATGTATGTATATATGTATATATTTAATTATAGAACATCAAAGACACAACAAAGATATCACATATTCTGATACGGCTCTCTCTCTCTCTCTCTCTCTCTCTCTCTCTCTCTCTCTCTAATCAATAATTATACGATACAATTTTTGCTACTATATGAAGAACCATGTATAAAATTGGCAAAACAATCAAGCCGAATATAAACGTTAAACAAACGTAAATGCTTAGCAATTGTATCCCAAGTATAACGTATTTGATCATCATTTGGCGTATGTCATTAGTGTTCTTTATGTAGATCATTTTGTCCAGAATGAATCGTAGGATATAGAGAAATATCTAAAATAAAGAGGAGGGGAAAAGAAGAAAGCTAAAATTTGTAACTTCGTTAATTGAAATCGTATTAAAATTGTCAATAATTGTTTATCCAAAGATAATATCGCATTTGGGGGGCGATTATTTATTCGTTACTTCGACAATCGGAGCGGTATTAACGATGACGTAAAGGAGGGCAATCAATGATCGACCTGTTGCCTGACCCATGACCTTAACGAGATCGGTAAAGGGATATTCCGTACGTGGAATCCCATTGGACTCTTGATAATTCGCCAAATGTTCCCTTATGTTGAATAAAACTGTCCTTGGCTTTTTATCGACGTTAATAACATTCGGATCCTTGACGTCGCAATCGTCTGTAAACATTACAGATATGCACGTTACGTGCTACGTGATAGCAAATAGAGTATATTAAAAAAAAAAAAAAAAAAAATAGAATTAAAATGTAAAATGGAAAGAAAAAAAAAAAAAAGAAAAATAATAACAAGCGACGGATTTACAAGTTTTACAAATGACCGATCGTATACGTTACCAGTCATTTCCGTATAATTGGTATTGTCAAATTGAATTTTATTATTGTAATTGGGAATACTGTAGAGATTTCTATATTTGATGTCGGTATTCATCGGACCACCATCCTGAATAATCGATTTCTTATCGTTCAATGTTTGTTCTATCGTTTGCCACAATTCTTCATTCTCGTACTTCCAATCGCCTGAATTCTCTTGCTTCCACGTATTCGATTGATGATGATCCGTTATCGATCTGTTATTATCTTTGTCGGATGATTGATTTAAACCATTCGATATCGTGGAGGATGAAAAACCTTTCTTTTGATTGTCGTAATAATCGCTCGTAGACATGTACTATAATATTCATCCCATTGGAATATCCATCAGAAAAATTATATTACTTTTAGAAATAATATTTCGCGTTTACGTTAAACCTAATCGTGCACGTTGGGTTTGGTCGTAGGGTCGTAGGGTCGTAGGACCAACACCCCGGAACCTCGGCTTAAGAGACTAGATCTCAATTGAAAAATAATTTCAATTGCAAAAACAAAAAAATTATAATGCATGAATTTTTTCATAAAATGCATCTTGTCGAACCTATTTATTATTATTATTATTATTATTATTATTTAAGTACGCAACTTGAAATAATTGACGAGGCGTGCACAACTAGGTTTAACGAGCACGAATAAATAATTAATCAATATTACGAACCGATGATTGTTGTTGAATTATTTCGTCCAACGATTCTCTCAGAGTTTCGTTCGAAGGTCGCTGTTGCTCCTTAGAGTATCGCGATCCTCTTTGCAAAATCCTTAGATCGTTAGGACTACGATACGTATTATTATCGTTCCACATAACGAAATTTAATCTAACGATATTGATTGATCGATCGATTGATTGATTGATTGATTTATGTACGTATATATGTACGTACGTATATATGAAAAATTTTGCGTCAAAACGAGATATGACAAATAAGAATGATTAAATTCTAATCGCGTCTTATGCCCATTGATATTGACATTTTAACTCTTGTAAGGAGAAAAAAAAAATATATATATATATATGTATATATTTAAAAAAAAAAAAAAAAAAAAGAGAAAAAAAAGAACAAAGCATTTGCAATTAAAGGGAAAGTCGTAGGAACCACATCGAGCGATGTAATTTAGAAACAAAACAAAAGAACAACAAAAAAAAAAGAAGAAAAGGAAAAGAAAACAAAGAACCGAAACAAATTAGAATTTTGAATCGACATTGAATTATTACATGATAGTCGTCGACTATCGAGAGCTTTTCTATATCGAATGAAAAAAAAAAAAAAAAAAAAAATTGTAATATATATATATACATACATACATACATACACGATGCACATATACATATGTATATAATTAGTTTTTTTCTCAATAAAACTTTATTGTCACGTGACTAACAATAAGAGACAGCCGACAAGTGGGTGTAAAGGGGGTGGTGGTGGTGGTGGTAGGGGGCAGATATTTTTTCGGGTATCGAAAAGTACTGCCGACATTATATAAATGTTTATACAAATTCTTGGATCCTTGTTTATTTCCAGACCAAGTTTGTTTGTTTGTTTGTTTGTTTGTTTGTTTGCTTTACTTTCTTTCTTCCTTTCTTCCTCATTTTTCTTTTTCCTTTTTTGCCCATTGGTGGTGGCGATGGAGTTGGCAAGGATTGGGTCGGCTTCCGGGACCCGGCGTGGGGGTTGGGAGGGTGGGGGTGGAAATGAGAAAACATGGATGTAAGAGAGAAGAAATCCGAGAACGAAAATTACATACAAACACACGTAAGAATTATCAACGACGGCTATACGATCTTCTTACATCTTTACGTTCCGTTGTTACAAAAAGTTTTGTATACATTATGTTTTATATTATAATATAGTAGTGATCACGCGATATCGATCATCATTATCATCACCATCATCATCATCATCATCAACGCCTTTACCATCACCTTCATCATTATCATCATCATCATCATCATTCAGGGTCATTTTCGGCTTTTGCAACGTTACACAACTACATCTTCAGCTAACACTAGATTTGTTTCTCCTCCTCCTCCTCCTCCTCCTCCTCCTACTCTTTCATTTCTCTTTTTATTTCTTTTTTTTCTGTTTTTATTTTTCTCTTTTTTTGTAGCTTTACTTTTTTTATTATTTCTTTTTATTTCTACGATCGTAGTCGATTTTTTCGACTCTCTCTCTTTCTCGTTCACTCTCTATCTTTCTATCTCTCTCTCTCTCTTCCTTTCTTTCTCTCTCTCTCTCTCTCTCTCTCTCTTTTTCTTTCTCTCTTTCACACACACACACACACACTCACTCACTCACACACACACACACACACACACACACACACACACCACACACACCACACAATCACAGTTGCTTTTCACTATGTCTGTCTTCTTTTGAGCGTTTTACTGTTAAACTTAAGATCTTCGATCGTCTCTAGCAAGAAACAAGCTGTATGTATGTGTGTATATATATATATTATATATATATATATATATATATATATATATATATATATATATATTATATTATATATATATAATATTCGCTGCTTTCGTAAAAATTCAAGCGTTTTAGAGAATCGAATGTCCATTCGCTTTTGTAACAACAATTCCACAGGACGATGGGAAAGAATATTAACGTTTACTTTTACTTTTTCATTTCGTTTCTTCCTTCTTCCTCCTCCTCCTCCTCCTCCTCCTCCTACTCTTTTTTTTATTTTTTTTATACATATATTTTTTTATCTTTTTTTTATTTTTTTTTTTTTTTAATGAGGATACGAGAGAAATGATAATTTTCGATAATCTATAAATCAGCTATAATTATTATTTTGCGAAAGCACGTAATAGTTGTATACGCTAATGCGGTGCCAATGAAATCTGAAAGCATCATCATCATCATCATCATCATCATCATCATCATTATCATCATCACGTAACAATTTTTCAAATTACTATACCCTATTCACTATAGATAAGAGAGTTCATCATCGGTTGGTGTGTGTATTATGTGCATATGTGTGTTGTTCACTCTAAGCGAAGAATCTTGAGGGGGTGGGAGTAGAGTGGAGTGGAGTGGAGTGGGGTGGGGGAAAAGAGAATCGATTCTGATGGGGTTGCTCGAAGCGCGCTGTTTACTCCGACGATTTGTTGTTGTTGTTGTTGTTGTTGTTGTTCTTATTGACAAAAACAACACCCGCGATTGTACACGCACGCACACACGCACTCAGCACGCACATTCAGGACACACAGGCGCGCATCTTTCGAACATAATCAACATAATAAATATGTCCCATGTTTTATGCGATCAGGTTTTAAAGATAGAAAGATTTTGGGTATATCCTGTTGTGTTTAACAAATTCATCACTTTTTTTTTTTTTGATATTAGCGTATTATAGATTAAATTGCTTGGAAGCTTTGGTACACATTCACAACATGCCAAAACCCTTCGAATAGTTGATAGCTTTCAACAAACGATCCTGTAACTTTTCAATCGTGCTGTAGTCTGGTAGTAGCAATACGTTGAAGCAAGTATGGGCGATGGGCAATCTGGAAGAAGAACGTTAAAGAATTTTTTTAATCGATAAAAATCGATAATTTGCCGTTTGACAAAATATCTTTACAAGGTATACCATATTCGCGTAGGTACACCTTTGTGATCCCTTTAATACGTTGACTGCCATGTCAGTCGTATTTGGCTGACTCTTATTTTAGTGCTTACATGATAAATAAATAAATATATAGAGAGTTATTTCACAGAATATGAGACTACTGAATTATTATAAAAGTTTACTAAAAAAAAAAAAGAGAATTTTCGACTAAACGCACATCGTGAAACATTTCGTTCTATACGTACTTATCTTTCGTAAAATAATAAGATAAGAAACAAAAAATCCCCCGAATGATCTTCCATAAAAGATTATCCTCACTATGGGATAAGAATTTCTTTTTAAACGTAATAATATCCTACTACAATAAGTAACTCTATTGACACGGTATTTTTATACACCGTCATTGTTGTGTAGCGTGGTATAGCAACGCTGGTGGGCCTGAAGAAGATTTTCTTGATAACTATAGCGTGGTGGCAGTCAACGTGTTAAACGTAGAACGACGGCTTGGAATAACAACCGTTTATTGTTTGAAGCTATTGTTGTGCTTTAACTGAAGCAGCGTTTAAATTCGAGCTTGTTTCGATCAACCGAATCTTTTCCTTGTTTGTTTTAACGATTGTTAGATAGTTGAACGAATCTTTCGATACAAATTAAAGATGTTTCAAAGTCTCATACCTGTCCGAATCCGGACCATGTCTGGCTATGACCATTTTAAGCCTGGACAATCCACCGACCGGCACTCGATCGCTACCTGTAGTAAATTGTAGCAGCCTTCTTTGGCTCTCTGGTGGCAATGAGTGTGCAACCTGCCAAAAATTACGTACAGCCTCGCTGTCAACCGTATAACCGCCCTCGTATTCCGTCGCCGCTTCCAATTCCGCGAAATCAAATATCTTACTACCGCAAACGAGCTGAAATCAAATCCATCGATCGATCGATCGATCGATCGATCGCGTTAAACGATATCGCACGATATAGGGTTCGAGATTTATAACGATAACAGGTTATAATATACCTGTTCTATTTCTTCGGGTCTGAAAAGTAGGGCAAGCGGACTTTCATCCGTGACCATTTGAAAACCGCGCCTGAACGCCTTGAACTGTCTCTCAACCGATTTATTCAACAAAAAATCCGCGTAAAGGTCTACGAATTCTTTTTTGTTCTCTTGCGTGACGTACGTCTCATCGCCGTTCTCCCGAAGATCGTGGAACGATATCGAACCAAACACGTCTCTGAATAATACGAACGTTATTTATTATTAACATTATTAACATCATCATCATCATCATCATCATCATCATCATCATTATTATTTCAAAATTATATTTACCATTTTACCATTGTACGAGCAAGTAATTATCAAACTTACTTGTAACCAACACGGAAGGTTTGCATAAATGTATCCGACATATCGTCCTCGGTGTATGCCATTAATTCCGTCAATGTTCTATACAATGTAGGACTCCAATCTTCCAAATCGGCTAAGCCACCCTTCCTACCGAGTAATTTACGATAAACCACCATGGGGAAGCGTACGTCCAATATAACGTTGTTATAAATTGCCAATCCAAGGACGACTCCTATAAGGGTAAATTGTGCATCGCTTTCAAACGACGTTGGATTAAACCATGTCAGCTGCGTGTCCTCCTGTAAAAAGAATAAAAAAAAAAAAAAAAGAAAAAATAAAAAAAAAAAAAAACACGAGATCGTACAACAACGTCGTACGTTTACGAATAATGTTATAATCTTTTTTCTTTTTCTTTTTTGTTATTTTTTTTTTTTTTTTCGTTACAACACAATACTATTAAATTATTTTTCTATCTAATATTACCTGAGTCGTAAACATGCCATAATCAGGATTGAAGATTTCCTCTACAACTAATTGAAAGAATTCTTTAGATACACCACCTTCATCGACACCTTGTTCACCCTCAAACTCGACAACCAATTGTTTTTTAAGATCCGACGGATTCTCCATTGCTACCATTTCCAATTCGACCAATGCGTCATCTATCAAATGATCTCTACGTACCTATTTTAAATATATATGTATGTATATATATATATATATCGTCAATCGCTTTAAAAATAATTTATAAACGGATCATTTAGATTCTATCAAACTCTAAATGGACTTACTTTTAATCTAAGATACGGATTGGTAGGTTGACCCACGACTGTTTGTAAGAAACTCATTCTTCTTTCGTTATACATTCTTATACGATTGTCGTAATATAGACCCAACGTTTTCGTGGCCGGCGTCAGGATAAAGGCATAATTCATAAAACTGAATTTCTGTGGTTCTTCGCTTTTGTAATATGCAAAATCCTTATCCATCTCTATGGCATCGCTAAGCGGCTCGTTATAAAAATCGGTGAACGGTATGAAAGGTTTGCGAGCGTCCAACGCGGAAATTCCTAATTCTTTGGCTAATGGATCCTAAAAAAAAAGGGAAAAAAAAAAAAAAAAAAAAAAAATAATTATAACATTATTGTCGAGCCGTTTACGTTTGCCTACATATACCGTACAAGCATTTGTATTATTTTGTAAAATACTTGTGGGATTTGTGACGTCACTTTGCATGGACCAGATTTGTCTATTTTTGTTGTATCGCCATCTTCGTTGGTCGGTAACTCACTGCTATCTAATTCTCCGGCCAACATACTGGCGTAATAGAGAATCCTCATTACTTTCGTAGGAGCAGTGATCGTGTCTGCATCCTGTACGCAATAATCCCGTGAAAATGATCCGCTTATTACCTAATAAATTAGATCAATGATATTACATTTCCTTTCTGTTTTTTTCTTTTTTTTTTCTTTTTTGTAAAAAAGAAAAAAATAATCAAATGCGAAAATCTTAATAAAATACTTATGCGTTATTTGTCCAGTTATACCTTGACCGTAATTAATTCTTGTAGAGCTTGTAAAAGGCTGGGCAACGTTGGCTTACAATGTCTCGCCCAAACGCGGGCTAATTTTGCTTGAGCTAACGTTGGGAAACAGCTGACAGCTTTGCAAAGCATATGTAACGCCAATTCGAGGTATTCACTATTTCCCAACATCGGTATTTCAAATACAATTAAGAATACATTCAAGAGGCTGTCCATGCTATGGGAAGGCGTCTTTCCAAATACTCTTAAATGTAATTCTATGGTATCGGCTAAAGTGACTAGTGCATTCACAAGTGCTGATTCAAATGCTTCCCCTGAAACAAATATATATAAAAAGAAAAAAGAAGAAAAAAAAGAATATTAACATTTACACAGGAATTATATACTTTTTTGTTTTTTGTTATAAAATAAAATTATAATTTTAATATACCTGGTAGAGTCCATAATGCCTTAAATGCTCTTCTAACGGCAAGTAAGTCAACGCTAGTATCGTCATCGTTAGGAGGAACTGTCGGAGATGGATCACTACTATCTTCTTCTTTATCTTCGCCTTGTAAAGAACGTACTGCCTCCTTGTTTAAATCTGCAGGTGGCCTTAATAGATTATCCGGTGCTCTGTCGAGAAGCGCAGCCAAGGGAGAGTCATTTTTTTCAGTCTTTTGGAAACTTCGGCTTAATGCTTCTCTAGAAGAAAATACTTCTCCCAAAGTATGAATCAATAACGAATACGTTCCCTCTGTTTTACATTTATTTATTATATCCAGAAGTTTGGCTTCGGTTAGATATGGTTCAGATTTCCCTGTTATAATTAAATTAATTATATTACTATTACTATTACTATTACTCTCTCTCTCTCTCTCTCTTTCTCTCCTCCTCCTCCTCCTAATCCTCTCTCTCTCTCACTCTTTTTATCTTTTCTTTTCTTTTTTTTTTTTTTTTTTTAATCTAGTTTCAATACAACCATTTGCTTTCTTTATAAATCTAACAAGCGTATAAAACAAAGGCTTAACAAAATATATTGTGATAAAATATTTATTAAGAATTGACACAGTAATTATACTGCACAAATATAGTTGTTACAAATATAAATAAAAAATTAAATTAGAGATAGAAAAGAAAATAAAGGAAAAAAAGAAAGAAAAAAGAAAGGATAAAGAATCCTTGGGATTCTTGAAATTATTTCGGCAAATAACGTTTCGTATATCTTTCCTTTTCCAAGTACTTCAGATATAAAGTTAGTATTAACAATTTTGTAACGGATTCTCGTGTATAGAGTTTTCTACTTGTTCTTTTCCGAATGGCTCTTGTCTTTCTTGCCTGTTGTATTTTCTTCTTCGATTTACTACGAGTTACTCGTCTATACTGCCTTTTATATTGAATTGACTGCCTTCTTCGTCGTTCAATATTAAAATTTGGAATGCGAATATTATGTTTACTTAATATTTGTAAAAGATTGCCTTCGTTCATAGTTACATTGGATGGATTCGAACATAAACTAGAATTATTCATTGAAATTTCTTCGTTACGGTTTGAATAAGATTTACTTGATTTCTCTTCCAAAATAATAATATCGGAGGAAGGAAGGCTACCATTATTTCTTTTCTCTATATGCATTTCATGATCCCTATTAGGTAAGTTATCGATCCTGATAGAATTAATATCATCCTCGGTGGTTGACGTTTGCCGATATATAGAATCAAGAAGAAAGCAAATGGCTGTTTTACACTCTGCCAATATAGTACCTTCATCCGAGCAAGTAGGATTTACATTTTTTACAGGTAGACTCTTGGCCAAAGACGCTGGACCAGGCTCCAAAGTAGTTCTAGCAACTTTACTCGGTTGTGTACCATCGCACAGCCGTGCTTCCTGAGAGAACAATTGAATGGCTTGAGCCGCTGCTTGATTCGGCGTAAGATTTGTTATCTGTACCAAAAATGAGAAGTCAATATGTATCGGACAGTATCCAGGGATATTAGAACATAACAAAATAATAATAAAAAATAATTAAAGGTTCGTACTTTCCCGCTGGACGCGCAGTTTTGGTTACTACATTGAGGATTACCGCATCCTTCGGTAAGTTGATAAAAGTACCTTTCGATAAGCTTCTTGGCAGCTGCACGCTTCATATCGCTGCAAGGGCTTTCCGCTCCTACCCTAAAGGTAAACCAAAAACACATCTTTGTTGTTTCATTAAGTACCGACAACGAGCCTAACCACAGTCCTTATCCGTTACAATTAAGCGACCATTTAGATCTTTGTTATTGTCGTTTCAAACGGGTATGAGTAATTACCCAAATAAAAAAAAAAATTAAAAGAAATTAAAAAGAAATTTAGAGATAGAAGGAAAAGGAAAAACGATCTTTCCTTTCAAACGATATATAACGGATGATGAATTTATAGGCGAAATGTCAAACAAAAATAAAGGATGAAAAAGGGAAGAAAGAAAGAAAGAAAAAAAGAAAGAAAGGAAAGAAAGGGAGAGGGAGAAAAAGAGAATGGAAAAAAGAAAGGTAAAAAAAAAAAAAAACAAAAAACAAAAACAAGAAACCGGACCTCAAGGATAACGAGCAAAGATGCGTGATATCGTTTCCGTGATGGACTTCTTGCTCTTGCGAGAAGGAGCGAGTCGTTGTACCAAAACAAAGCGCTAAAAATAGATAATTCCGTGGCTTTGAAGTGGGGTTAGAAAGAGAAAGAGAGAGAGAGAGAGAGGGGGGGGGGGGGGTGGTCAAAGTAAGGATTTAGAAGTAGGAATTATTCTAGAACGATAGATGACACCTGGAAGCGTGATCTTCTCCAGGGTCCCCTTGGCCCTTGGCGCTCATAGACCGTGAATCGTCGAAATTTTGCCTCCTTTTTTATCGTCGATCGTGCCAAGAAATTTTGCCAGGCTCCGCCTCTCCACTTTTATATTCTATCGAATATCCAACGAGACGATCTTTTCACGCGACGCAACGCAAACCCAAACCCTAAATCCAAAACCCAAAACGCGAAGGACGTTCGTCTTTTTTAACAACTAAATTTAGAGATACGTTTTTATGGGTATAAAAGCCCAAATCGTATTATGCTATCACGTATAATACTTTTTCACAGCTACGATTCAATTGCGTATCAATTGTGCACTATTGCATGAATCGTATACCAAGAGACGACTACGACTACGACGACTACGACGACGACACAGGCACACGCTGTATATACACATACATATATATATATATATATTGCTGTGTATGTGTATGTATGTATGTGTGTGTGTGTGTATGTATGTACGTATATACTTATGTACGTATGTATATACAAAACGTAAAATACATACAATTATACATGCACTATGTATATAACAGCAGCATGCATATATACGAGACACATGCACGCATGCACGCACTCGTTCACCACATATATATATTATATATATATACACACACACACATACCCACCACGAAACACACTGTAGTTGAAAAGGAGAGAGAAAGAAAGAAAGAGAGAGAGAGAGATACCGTCGAACGATCAAAACGAGAAAGAAAAAAAGATTCTAATCGCGTTCCGTGGTATACTTATTAATTCATTCGATACGAATCGAATTTCGTATTGTTAGGTTAAGTCTCAACACTTTATTACAAAGATCCGATGTGTCCAAAGTTCGTAGTAGCACAATGTTGTAAGTCCATCGGCGTTCTGTAACTCGTTCGAATCTTTTTTTTTTTGTTTTATCTTTTTTCTTCCTCTTCCTTCTTCTTCTTCCTCCTCTTCTTCTTTTCCTTAGCCCGTTCTTTTTTTTTGTTTTTTTTTTTTCTTTCTTTTTTTTTTTAGCCCTATCTTATTTCTCGCGTGCCAAAATCAAATGATTTCTCGCAAGTGGGGAGTGGGGCAGGGAAAGATCCTTTCCACCTCATTAAACGACAGTCGCGCTCTCGTGTTGCAACAAAGTGATGTTTCGCGACGTACACGACTTATTGCGATTGCTCACCGAGTATTTCCGAATTTTTCTCGATTATCGAGTTTAACATCGAGCGCTCGCGGTTACTACTCACGAACGATATCTCGAACGAATTACGTCCAATCGCGGCTCGTATTCAACCTCGCAACGAGACGCGATTGGCCAAGTGCACTTTTGCGACCATTCGAGGCGACCATTCAAATTTTTTCCCGTTCCTTCTCTTATTAATTTCTTTTGTTTTTGTATTTTTCTTGTTCTTTTTCTTTTTCTATTTCGATAAAAGACTCGTAAGTGTCGTTATTAATATAAATGAGATATTATATATATATATATATATGATAAAGTTGTAAATTATAAATTTATGAAAAATTTCTCTCCCGATATGACATAACGATTAATGAAATTAAATTATAAATAAAAAGTTATGAATAAAAATCTGTAAAATTTTGTCAACGAATCTCCCTTTTTCTTTTTCTTCTTCTATCAAATATTCGAAGGTATTGACGAAAGTTAAGAAAAATATTTATTCGATAGGACATTATTTATTTATTATTATTTTTTTTTCTTCGATAAAATTGCAAATTATAAATTTTTGAAAAAATTTCTCTTACGATATGACGTAACGTAAGTTTTATTTTTTTCTATTTTCTTTTTATTACTATTATTTCTTTTTTCAAATCGAATATAAAAAGATCGAATGATTAAAACTATTGAATTAAAATCTCGATCGAAAATCGATCGTTAATCGATTGCCGTAGAGAGAGTAATTTATAAACGACGTAGTTGAAAAAAAAGATAAAAAAAGAAAAAGAAAAAGAAAAAGAAAAAAGAAGAAGACAAAGAAGAAGAAAGAAAGATCCTTACGGTATTATATATATTTATATATATATATATATATATAGAGAGAGAGAGAGAGAGAGAGAAAGAAAGTCTTTTAGAGATGATCACCATACCTTTTGTTATTTCGCAACAATGGTTTTGTGAGAAGTAGCAAGTCATTCGATAATTTCCAGGTTGTCTGGTATGAATATAAAAGAGAAATTGAGCTTTCGGATTCGAAACGAAGGGCTGACGTTAACAGGAAACCATTAGCTTGTGGCACAAAAAAAAGGGGGTTATATTATACCCTGCGCGCGAGGTTGTATCTAGCATTCGTCTTAACTCTAGGGATAAATTGATGTCGTGTTTCCTTTCTCTCTCTCTCTCTCTCTCTCTCTTTTTCTCTCTCTCTTTTCTTTAAAAAAAAAGTACTTACGCTGATAATCGTATTCGTATAAAAGAATATATTCAAATAATTTCAATGAATTATGTTTCATCACACATTGTTATCATCATCATTATTGTTGTCATCATCATCATAATTATTATTATTATTATTATTATTATTATTATTATTATTATTATTATTATTGTTGTTGTTATCATCATCATCATCATCATCATCATGACGTACGATGTAAAGAATGCCTTCAACTCCGCAAGATGGTGCGACATCAAGCATGCGCCTGAATATACCTTCCAAGTATCGAAGTATCTCCTGCGCATGCTCGATGATTACCTGGGAGAACGGATGCTGAGAAACAGCAGCGAGTCTAAAGGGCAAAAAAAAAATGGCCTAGTCCGAAGAAATGTGTTAAACACTCCCGGAATAATGTCCAGGAGAAAGAGGGAGGAGTTTTAGCCATTAATGGGAGCCTGGCACATCGTGCATAAATGCATTTTTCCTCCCTCACAAAAAAAAAAAATCATCATCATCATTGTTGTTATCATCATCACTATTATTATTACTATAATAATAATAATTATAATAATAATAATAATAATAATAATAATAATAATAATAATAATTTAAATATTACAATTATAATAAATATTATTTAAATATTACACTTATATTAATAATAATAATAATAATAATAATAATAATAATAATAATAATAATAATAATTATTATTATTATTATTATCATCATCATCATCGTTATACGAGGCAAGAGGGCCATTTGAAATATTCGACGGTATCGTTGTTGTTGTTTTTTTTTTCTTTCAAGAAAACGAATTTATACGTTATGAGAAAAAAGAATCCGCGATTTTTTTCAAATTACCCCATTACGATTCGATATTGCTTAGGCGAGATGATTTGCGAAGAAATGAGGAAGGGAATGAAACGAAATGAAATAAAGGAAAGAAAAAAAAAAGAAATAAGAAAGAGTGAGACGAGGAATCGCTTATCGAGCGTAAAAAGAAGGAGGTGAAAGGAAAGAAAGAAAGAAAGAAAGAAAGTAAGAAAGAAAGTAAGAAAGAAAGAAAGAAAGAAAAAGAAAAGAGAACAAACGGCTCTCAAAAACGTCAATTGGGGATGATGATATCGGTGATTTGGTAGAATGCCAAATTCTTCGAGTTTTCTCGTTCTTTTCTCGATCTAGAACGCGTCTCCGAGATCATTCGGAATCGATCATTTGAAAGATACCCAATCGAGAGATTTTATCGATCGTTCGTTCCCCATCGAAAAGGAGGAGGGCGATGCGGGTAGGGTCGGGGGTGCGAGCGAGGGGACGGGGGAGAGAAGGAAAAAGAAAATTAAAACAAAAAAAGAATAGGAAATAAAAATGTAAAAAAAAAAAAGATAAAGAAAAATAATAATGATGATGATGATAAAAATAAAAAGGAAAAAAAAAACATAAGAAAGTACAAATAAATGAAATAAAATCGAAAACTAATTCTTGTCGTTTGAAGGTTCGAGAAAATTCGAGGTTAGTCCTAAAACGAGAAATAGAAAAAGAAAGACAGACAGACGGAGAGATAGATAGATAGATAGATAGATAGAGAGAGAGAGAGAGAGAGAGAGAGAAGCGATAAAGCGTTTGAGGATTTCGAAGAGCATACAAAGGAGAGCTTGAAGGGAGAGGGATGGAAAGGGATGAGAGGGAGGGTTGGATGGGAGGGTTGGGGGTAAAAAAACGAGTTTACTCTCCGCGTTTAATACACTTCAGGGTTGGTAGGTAGGTAGGTAGGTATGTATATAGGTGGTTAGGTATATATATATATATATATATATATATATATATATATATATATATATATTTATTTTTCTTTGTGAAGGGTACAGGGAGGGTAGATTGGAAAGATAGGTGGATTTGCAGAGAGAGAGAGAGAGAGAGAGAGCAGGGGTTGTTCGATAGGGGATGAATCTTCTACTCGGATGCGGCTTCGATCAAGGCTAACATTGCCATTCCACGCTTTGCCCTTTATCCCTATCTCTTTCTCTCTCTCTTTCTCTCTCTCACTCCCTCATTCACTTTCTTTACTCCTTCAGATTACGCGAATTATATAATAATTACATATTTCTTTATTATTATTATTATTATTATTAGTATTATTATTATTTTCTTCCTACATCTTTGCGTCATCTGTTTGGGTAAAAAAATGTTATCCCTCGTTGGTCTTTCTTTCTTTTTTCATTTTTATCTTTTTTCATCTTTATTTTTTCGTTCCAACGAAAAATATTCAACGCCGATAGGAAGAACAACAACAAATATATCATTGTCGTTATAAGATGGAGAAGACAATTTTCTTAACGAACGTAACAATGTATTTATATATGTTTGCAGGACAAATAAATTACTCTAATGTTGTTTACGGAACGGATTAGGAAGTGCTTAGTCGGAGTAAGAGACGCGAAGCTGTTTGTTAAGGTAAACGAGAAAGGAGGAGAACGTCGACGAATCATTTTGCTAGAATTAAACGAATTTCGAGCTCGTTCCGTAGGTCTCCGTGTCCTCGGTGTCGCTCTCTGTCTCTCTCTCTCTCTCACTCTCTCTCTTTCTCTTTCGTTAATCTTACTTTTTACTATTCATTGTGTTAAATTATTTTCAATATGGTGCCTGAAAGCAGATATCACTTTATACATCGCCGATGATATCATTGCTTGCTAGTGCCATCTATCGGTAAGAGACAACGTTCTCTCTTCTTTCGTTCTACGCCTACTTATAGATGGCACGTCATACATGCATGATAAAGGGTGTGGCATAGTACGCGGAGCCTCTTTTATCTCTCTCTCACATTTGAGTGCCATCTATCGGTAAAAGACAACGTTCTCTCTTCTTTCGTTCTACGCCTACTCATAGATGGCACGTCATACATGCATGATAAAGGGTGTGGCATAGTACGCGGAGCCTCTTTAACCTCTCTCTCACATGTGAGTGCCATCTATCGGTAAAAGACAACGTTCTCTTTTCTTTCGTACTACGCCTATTCATAGATGGCACGTTATACATGCATGATACAAGGGTGTTGCATATTGTACGGGGCTTCTTTGACCTCACCCGCTCCCTCCCACTCTCTCTTTCTCGCTTTTATCTAAAGAGATTAAAAAAGAAAGAAAGAAAGAAAGAAAGAAAATTTTCTAGACTATCATTATTGAGTAATAACAAAAGGGAACGAGGAATATATGTATTAAGGTCACGAAAAGGATTCATACACCAATACTTTCAATGTCGCGAAGGAACGTACGTTTGCACTCGCGCGACTGCGTGAACCCGGGACCGGGAGCCTGGGCGTGACGCATTTATAGGAGAACAAAGAAAGGATCGATCAATACCCAACGTGCGACTGTTAATTGACGATATATATATGTATATATATATATATATATATATATATATATATATATATATACTGTAAAAAAATAATAATAAATAAATAATGTTCTATCGAATAAATATTTTTCTTAATTTTCGTCAATACCGTCGAATATTTGACAGAATAAGAAAAAGAAAAAGAGAGATTCGATTGACAAACTTTTACAGATTTTTATTCATAATTTCTTATTTATAATTTAATTTTATTTTTTGATTAAAAAAAAGGAATAATAAAAATATAAAATAAAAATCAAGCTTTCGTTAGATTATATCTCGAAAGAAATTTTTCATATATTTATTATTCACAATTTTATCATATATATATATATATATATATATATATAAAAGAAAATTGTACGAATTAATAAAACAAGAGAAAGAAACAAAAAAAAAAGAGAAAAACTAAATACACGAATACCGATTTGATAACCAATTGAGTTTTATTTTGTCGTACGGTCAGTATACTCGTGATATTATTATCGAATATCGAACGTTGATGATAAGAAACAGGTAAAATGATTCCGATGATTGACAAATGCGAAAGCCAAGAAAAAAGGAAGTAAGAAGGGAGCGAAAAGAAAGGAAAAAAGAGAAGACAACGAAGAAAAATAAAATCGTAAAGGAACAGAGAGAGAAAGAGAGAGAGAGAGAGAGAGAGAGAGAGAGAGAGGGGCAAAAAAAGTGTGGTAGGAAGACAACAAAAAGAAACGAAGAATATATTTATTAAGGTTTCGAAAAGGATTGATACACTAATACTTTTAATGTTCGAGAAGGATGCATACGTTCGCGCTCGCGCAACTTCGTGAGCCCGGGTCCCGGAGCCTGGGCGTGACGCATATATGGGAGAGCAAAGGATCGATCAATAACCAACGCGCTACTGTTAATTGACGTTATATATATATATATATATATATATATATACTGTAAAAAAAATAATAATAAATAAATAATGTTCTATCGAATAAATATTTTTCTTAACTTTCGTCAATATCGTCGAATATTTGATAGAAGAGGAAAAAGAAAAAGAGAGATTCAAGAGGGGAAGAAAAGAGAGATTCGTTGACAAATTTTTACAGATTTTTATTCATAATTTTTTATTTATAAATTAATTTTATTTGTTGATTAAAAGAAAGAATAATAAAAATATAAAATAACAAAAAATAAGCTTTCGTTATAGTATATCTGGAGAGAACTTCTTCATATATATATAATTTACAATTTCATTATATATATATATAAAAGAAAATTGTACGAATATAAGAAACAAGAAAAAGAAACAAAAAAAAAAGAGAAAAACTAAATACACGAATATCGACTTGATAACCAATTGACTTATATTTTGTCGTACGGTCAGTATTCTCGTGATATTATTATTGAATATCGAACGTTCGATGATAAAAACGAGGTAAATTGTTTTCGATGATTGACAAACGCGAAAGCCAAGGAAAAGGAAGTAAGAAGGAAGCGAAAAGAAAAAAAAAAAAGAAAAAAAACGAAGGAAAAAAGTGAAAAAGAAGAGAGAAGAAAGAAAAAGACAGTGGGTTAAGACAGGAACGAAAAGGAACGACGAATATATTTATTAAGATTTCGAAAAGGATTGATACATTAATACTTTAAATGTTCGAGAAGGATGCGTACATTTGCGCTCGCGCAACTTCGTGAGCCCGGGTCCCGGAGCCTGGGCGTGACGTATATATGGGATAGCAAAGAAAGGATCGATCAATACCCAACGTGCGACTGTTAATTGACGATATATATATATACTGTAAAAAAAATAATAATAAATAAATAATGTTCTATCGAATAAATATTTTTCTTAACTTTCGTCAATATCGTCGAATATTTGATAGAAGAAGAAAAAAAAAGAAAGATTCGATTGACAAATTCTTACAAACTTTTATTCATAATTTTTTTTTATAACAATTTTATTTTTCGATTAAAAAAAAAGGAATAATAAAAATATAAATTAAAAATCAAGCTTTAGTTAGACTATACCTGGAGAGAAATTTTTCATATACTTATAATTTACAATTTTATCATATATATATAAAAGAAAATTGTACGAATATAAGAAAGAAGAAAAAGAAACAAAAATAGAAGAGAAAAACTAAATATACGAATACGAATTTGATAACCAATTGACTTTTATTTTGTCGTACGTACAGTATTCTCGTGATATTATTATCTAATATAGAACGTTCGATGATAAAAACGAGGTAAATTGATTTTGATGATTGACAAACGCGAAAGCCAAGGAGAAGGAAGTAAAAAGAAAGCGAGAAGAAAAAGAAAGAAAAAAAACGAAGGAAAAAAGCGAAAAAGAAGAGAGAAAGAAAGAAAAAAACAGTGGGGTAGGACAGGAACTAAAAGGAACGACGAATATATTTATTAAGATTTCGAAAAGGATTGAAACATTAATACTTTTATTGTTCGAGAAGGATGCATACGTTCGCGCTCGCGCGACTTCGTGAGCCCGGGACCGGGAGCCTGGGCGTGACGTATGTATGGGAGAGCAAAAAAATGACCGATCAATAACCGACCTGAGAGTGTTAATTGACGATATATATATACTATTTGTAAAAAAAAATAATAATAAATTAATAATGTTTTATCGAATAAATATTTTTCTTAATTCTCGTCAATAGCGTCGTATATATGATACGAGGAAGAAAAAGAAAAAGAGAGATTCAAGAAGGGAAGGAGAGAGAGATTCTTTGACAAATTTTTACAGATTTTTATTCATAATTATTTATTTATAATCTAATTTTATTTATTGATTAAAAAAAAAAGAATAATAAAAATATAAAATAACAAAAAATAAGCTTTCGTTATATTATATCTGGAGAGAACTTGTTCATATATATATAATTTACAATTTCATTATATATATATATGAAAGAAAAATTGTACGAATATAAGAAACAAGAAAAAGAAACAAAAAAAAAGAGAAAAACTAAATAGACGAATACCGACCTGATAACCAATTGACTTATATTTTGTCGTACGGTCAGTATTCTCATGATATTATTATCGAATATCGAACGTTCGATGATAAAAACGAAGTAAATTGATTTGGATGATTGACAAACGCGAAAGCCAAGGAAAAGGAAGTAAGAAGGAAGCGAAAAGAAAAAAAAAAGAAAAAAAAAACGAAGGAAAAAAGTGAAAAAGAAGAGAGAAGAAAGAAAACAACAGTGGGTTAAGACAGGAACAAAAAGGAACGACGAATATATTTATTAAGATTTCGAAAAGGATTGATACATTAATACTTTGAATGTTCGAGAAGGATGCGTACATTTGCGCTCGCGCGACTTCGTGAGCCCGGGACCGGGAGCCTGGGCGTGACGTATATATGGGATAGCAAAGAAAGGATCGATCAATACCCAACGTGCGACTGTTAATTGATGATATATATATATATATATATATATATATATATATATATATATATATACTGTAAAAAAAATAATAATAAATTAATAATGTTCCATCGAATAAATATTTTTCTTAACTTTCGTCAATATCGTCGAATATTTGATAAAATAAGAAAAAAAAGAAAGATTCCTTTGACAATTTCTTACAAACTTTTATTCATAATTTTTTATTTATAATTTAATTTTATTTTTCGATTCAAAAAAAGGAATAATAATAATATAAATTAAAAATCAAGCTTTCCTTAGACTATATCTGGACAGAAATTTTTCATATACTTATAATTTACAATTTTATCATTTATATATAAAAGAAAATTGTACGAATATAAGAAAGAAGAAAAAGAAACAGAAAAAAAAAGAGAAAAACTAAATATACGAATACGAATTTGATAACCAATTGACTTTTATTTTGTCGTACGTTCAGTATTCTCGTGATATTGTTATCGAATATCGAACGTTCGATGATAAAGACGAGATAAATCGACTTCGATGATTGACAAATGCGAAAGCCAAGGAAAAGGAAGTACGAAGGAAGGGAAATGAAAAAAAAAAAGAAAAAAAAACGAAGGAAAAAGCGAAAAAGGAGAAAGAAAGACAGAACGAAAAAGTGGGGTAGGACAAGAACAAAAAGGAACGACGAATATATTTATTAAGATTTCGAAAAGGATTGATACATTAATACTTTTAATTTTCGAGAAGGATGCATACGTTCGCGCTCGCGCGACTTCGTGAGCCCGGACCGCGAGCCCGAGACTGCGAGCCCGGGCATGACGTATTTATGGAAGAACAAAGAAATGATAGATCAATAACCAATGTGGGAGTGTTAATTGACGATATACACATATATATATATATTTATAAAAAAAAATAATAATAAAATAATGTTCTATCGAATAAATATTTTTCTTAACTTTCGTCATTAGCGTCGAATGTTTGATAGAAGAGGAAAAAGAAAAAGAGAGTTTCAAGAGGGGAAGAAAAGAGAGATACGTTGACAAATTTTTACACATTTTTATTCATAATTTTTTATTTATAAATTAATTTTATTTGTTGATTAAAAGAAAGAATAATAAAAATATAAAATAACAAAAAATAAGCTTTCGTTATAGTATATCTGGAGAGAACTTCTTCATATATATATAATTTACAATTTTATTATATATGTATATATAAAAGAAAATTGTACGAATATAAGAAACAAGAAAAAGAAACAAAAAAAAAAGAGAAAAACTAAATACACGAATACCGACTTGATAACCAATTGACTTATATTTTGTCGTACGGTCAGTATTCTCGTGATATTATTATCGAATATCGAACGTTCGATGATAAAAACGAGGTAAATTGATTTTGATGATTGACAAACGCGAAAGCCAAGAAAAAAGAAAGTAAGAAGGCAGCGAAAAGAAAAAAAAATGAAAAGAAACGAAGGACAAAAGCGAAAAAGAAGAAAGAAAGACAGAACGAAAAAGTGGGGTAGGACAAGAACAAAAAGGAACGACGAATATATTTATTAAGATTTCGAAAAGGATTGATACATTAATACTTTTAATTTTCGAGAAGGATGCATACGTTCGCGCTCGCGCGACTTCGTGAGCCCGGGACCGGGAGCCTGGGCGTGACGTATGTATAGGAGAGCAAAGGATCGATCAATAACCAACGTGCGACAGTTAATTGACGATATATATATACTATTTATAAAAAAAATAATAATAAATTAATAATGTTCTATCGAATAAATATGTTTCTTAATTTTCGTCAATAACGTCGTATATTTGATACGAGGAAGAAAAAGAAAAAGAGAGATTCAAGAAGGGAAGAAGAGAGAGATTCTTTGACAAATTTTTACATATTTTTATTCATAATTATTTATTTATAATCTAATTTTATTTATTGATTAAAAAAAAAAGAATAATAAAAATATAAAATAACAAAAAATAAGCTTTCGTTATATTATATCTGGAGAGAACTTGTTCATATATATATAATTTACAATTTCATTATATATATATATGAAAGAAAAATTGTACGAATATAAGAAAGAAGAAAAAGAAACAAAAAAAGAAGAGAAAAACTAAATATACGAATACGAATTTGATAACCAATTGACTTATATTTTGTCGTACGGTCAGTATTCTCGTGATATTATTATCTAATATAGAACGTTCGATGATAAAAACGAGGTAAATTGATTTTGATGATTGACAAACGCGAAAGCCAAGGAGAAGGAAGTAAAAAGGAAGCGAAAAGAAAAAAGAAAGAAAAAAAAACGAAGGAAAAAAGCGAAAAAGAAGAGAGAAAGAAAGAAAAAAACAGTGGGGTAGGATAGGAACTAAAAGGAACGACGAATATATTTATTAAGATTTCGAAAAGGATTGAAACATTGATACTTTTATTGTTCGAGAAGGATGCATATGTTCGCGCTCGCGCGACTTCGTGAGCTCGGGACCGGGAGCCTGGGTGTGACGTATGTATAGGAGAGCAAAAAAATGATCGATCAATAACCAACCTGAGAGTGTTATTTGTCGATATATATATACTATTTGTAAAAAAAATAATAATGAATTAATGATGTTCCATCGAATAAATATTTTTCTTAACTTTCGTCAATATCGTCGAATATTTGATAGAATAAGAAAAAAAAAGAAACATTCGATTGACAAATTCTTACAAACTTTTATTCATAATTTTTTATTTATAATTTAATTTTATTTTTCGATTAAAACAAAGGAATAATAAAAATATAAATTAAAAATCAAGCTTTAGTTAGACTATATCTGGAGAGAAATTTTTCATATACTTATAATTTACAATTTTATCATATATATATAAAAGAAAATTGTACGAATATAAGAAAGAAGAAAAAGAAACAAAAAAAGAAGAGAAAAACTAAATATACGAATACGAATTTGATAACCAATTGACTTATATTTTGTCGTACGGTTAGTATTCTCGTGATATTATTATCTAATATAGAACGTTCGATGATAAAAACGAGGTAAATTGATTTTGATGATTGACAAACGCGAAAGCCAAGGAGAAGGAAGTAAAAAGGAAGCGAAAAGAAAAAAGAAAGAAAAAAAACGAAGGAAAAAAGCGAAAAAGAAGAGAGAAAGAAAGAAAAAAACAGTGGGGTAGGACAGGAACTAAAAGGAACGACGAATATATTTATTAAGATTTCGAAAAGGATTGATACATTAATAGTTTTAATGTTCGAGAAGGATGCATATGTTCGCGCTCGCGCGACTTCGTGAGCCCGGGACCGGGAGCCTGGGCGTGACGTATGTATAGGAGAGCAAAAAAATGATCGATCAATAACCAACCTGAGAGTGTTATTTGTCGATATATATATACTATTTAAAAAAAAAATAATAATGAATTAATGATGTTCTATCGAATAAATATTTTTCTTAACTTTCATCAATATCGTCGAATATTTGATAGAATAAGAAAAAAAAAGAAACATTCGATTGACAAATTCTTACAAACTTTTATTCATAATTTTTTATTTATAATTTAATTTTATTTTTCGATTAAAAAAAAAGGAATAATAAAAATATAAATTAAATATCAAGCTTTCGTTAGACTATATCTGGAGAGAAATTTTTCATATACTTATAATTTACAATTTTATCATATATATATAAAAGAAAATTGTACGAATATAAGAAAGAAGAAAAAGAAACAAAAAAAGAAGAGAAAAACTAAATATACGAATACGAATTTGATAACCAATTGACTTATATTTTGTCGTAGGGTCAGTATTCTCGTGATATTATTATCTAATATAGAACGTTCGATGATAAAAACGAGGTAAATTGATTTTGATGATTGACAAACGCGAAAGCCAAGGAGAAGGAAGTAAAAAGAAAGCGAAAAGAAAAAAGAAAGAAAAAAAACGAAGGAAAAAAGCGAAAAAGAAGAGAGAAAGAAAGAAAAAAACAGTGGGGTAGGACAGGAACTAAAAGGAACGACGAATATATTTATTAAGATTTCGAAAAGGATTGATACATTAATAGTTTTAATTTTCGAGAAGGATGCATACGTTCGCGCTCGCGCGACTTCGTGAGCCCGGGACCGGGAGCCTGGGCGTGACGTATGTATAGGAGAGCAAAAAAATGATCGATCAATAACCAACCTGAGAGTGTTATTTGTCGATATATATATACTATTTGTAAAAAAAATAATAATGAATTAATAATGTTCTATCGAATAAATATTTTTCTTAATTTTCGTCAATAGCGTCGAATATTTGATAGAAGAAGAAAAAGAAAAAGAGTGATTCAAGAAGGGAAGAAAAGAGAGATTCTTTGACAAATTTTACAGATTTTTATTTATAATTTTTTATTTATAATTTAATTTTATTTGTTGATTAAAAAAAAGAATAATAAAAATATAAAATAACAAAAAATAAGCTTTCTTTATATTTTATCTGGAGAGAAATTTTTCATATGTATATAATTTACAATTTAATTATATATATATATAAAAGAAAATTGTACGAATATAAGAAACAAGAAAAAGAAATAAAAAAAAAAGAGAAGAACTAAATACACGAATACCGACTTGATAACCAATTGACTTATATTTTGTCGTACGGTCAGTATTCTCATGATATTATTATCGAATATCGAACGTTCGATGATAAAAACGAGGTAAATTGATTTTGATGATTGACAAACGCGAAAGCCAAGGAAAAGGAAGTAAGAGGGAAGCGAAAAGAAAAAAACAAGAAAAAAAACGAAGGAGAAAAGCGAAAAAGAAGAGAGAAAGAAAGAAAAAAACAGTGGGATAGGACAGGAAATAAAAGGAACGACGAATATATTTATTAAGATTTCGAAAAGGATGCATACATTAATACTTTAAATGTTCGAGAAGGATGCGTACATTTGCGCCCGCGCGACTTCGAGAGCCCGGGAGCTCGAGTCTGGGGGCGTGAGCCCGGGCATGACGTATTTATGGGGCAGCAAAGAAATGATCGATCAATAACCAACGTGCGAGTGTTAATTGATGATATATATATATATATATACTATTTCTAAAAAAAAAATAATAATAAATAAATAATGTTCTATCGAATAAATATTTTTCTTAACTTTCGTCAATACCGTCGAATATTTGATAGAATAAGAAATAGAAAAAGAGGGATTCGTTGACAAAATTTTACAGATTTTTATTCATAATTTTTTATTTATAATTCAATTTTATTTTTTTATTAAAAAAAAGAATAATAGAAATATAAAAATATAAAATAAAAATAAACAAGATTATAAACTGCATGGTTATAAACACTTATAAACAAGTGTTTCTTACACACACACACATATACATATATATATGAAAATTGTACGAATATAAAAAATTAGAGAAAAAAGAACAAGAAAACCCGTGATTTTGTCTATGCGTGAAAAAGAGAGATGTAGAGAGAGAGAGAGAGAGAGAGAGAGAGAGAGAGAGAGAGAGAGAGAGAGAGAGAGAGAGAGAGAGAGAGAGAAAGAGACAGAGAGACAGAAGGAGAAAATATTAAAAAGAGTGAACGTGTAAACTCTCTCTCTCTCTCTTTTATTTTGAGATTTTTCGTATGTACGTAAAAGCGAAAGGAGCGTGAGTTACGCGAAAAAAATGGCGTAACATTGAATAATAAGAAAGGATCCGGCGAATAAGCTACTACGAGCAGGGACTTCGAAAACATATTTTCTATTTTTCTCCTCATTAGAGGGTGAATCGGGGAAAAAAAACAAATTAACGTATCATCTTCAACAATAATCGTCATTAATAATATTTTATCCTACGCATATATATATATATATATATATATATATATATATATAAAAAGAGAAGAAAAAAAAAATTGAAAAAAGAAAACGAGTAGAAGGTTGGAGGTATCATATCATCCCTTTTATTTTTCTATAAGGTAATCAAGCTCACAAGTCGTTTGATATCATAGAAAATTTGGACAGTTGAAGAAGAAGAGAAGCAGGAGCTCCGTTTCCATGGAGAAAGAGAGAGAGTGAGAGAGAGAGAGAGAGAGAGAGAGAGGGATGGAGAGATAGAGAGAGAGAGGGATGAAGAGATAGAGAATGGAAGCGGGGTTTTGGGTAGGACGCAGTTCGCAGGAGCAGAAATATCGATCGATCCGTCGTCGAGTTCGAGGCTTGATAGGATCGATTGAGCTGGGTTTGATGGAGGGAGGTGGCTGGAACTAGAAAAGCTCCTATAAGCAGGCTGGGTAGCTAATTGGTTTTCCCGGGAAATGACCGTTTTCACTGTCCACCCTGTCTGTCCGTCCATCTATCTATATCTCTAACTCCATCTTTTTCTCTGTCTTACTTTTTCATGTACGACTATCATTACTGTACGCATCCACGCAGTGCATTTCGTCTAACCTTGGCACGGCATTTTATACGTAACAACGTATTCTTGATCTTTGGAAATTAAAAGGACTGAACCTGAGGTCCAATGACAGTGCATAACGTCTGACCTTGGTTCAGCGTTTCCCAGGCTCGCTACGAGCACCGGTTGCTGCTGGTGGTGGGGTAGTGGGTAGTGGTAGTAGTAGGGAAGCGGTGGGGTTGTTGGGAATGGTGGGAGTGGTAGTACTATATAAGAGGACCACCGAGCTACAGCTGATCATTATCGTTATTACCGGCATCATAAGCGGTAGCGAAACTAAAGTATCTTTTATCTTGATATCCAAGTATCTCGATCGTTGTTGATCTTACTTATCGTCATTCGGCAAGAACAATCGCCGTTGGCCCAGTTCCATCTCAATCCATTAATCCACACAAGACGACGTGGATCAGCAGTACGACTGAAGAAAGCTGAATAGAGCAGGTTCAAGGTATGTAAAATACAAAAATTTATACATATAAAGAGAAAGAGTGAGAGAGAGAGAGAAAGGAGACGAGTTTGTCAAAGTATATTTTATTTTTGCGAGTTGTACAAACGTATATATGTATTTGTCATTTTTTTTCTCGGTATAACACTATTTAACTTCTAGTGTAACTCTCTCTCTCTCTCTCTCTCTCTCTCTCTCTCTCTCTCTCTTTCTCTTTCTTTCTCTTCTCTTTCTTTTATTATTTTTTATTTTTAATGTACACCAACACAAAAAACACAAACATTGTTGATCGCGAACGAGTAAATGGATTTGGATTTTGTTCTTATACGTTTAAGTGTGTTTAGCTTCGGTCGTTTTTTCATTCGCGTTTGATATAATCCAGTGTATTCCCGACAAAACAACATCTCATAACGATCTTGTTCTTACTCTAAACAAATATTAACCCGGAACAAAAAGGAAACGGTCGCATAATATTCTTTGTTAAAGAAACTTATAGAAATTTTCTCTAATACCACACACACACACACACACACACACATATATTTATATATAATTGAAGAATATTGGAATAATTTGAAGCAATTTTACTAATACTCGGTAAAATCGTCGTATCATTCAAAAATTTTTCCCTTCGTTTCTTTCTCTTTGTCTCTCTCTATTTTTTTACAGACGCATACATACATATCCTCTCTCTCTATCTCGATAGAGATAGTTAGAGATTTACTGACGGAGACAGAGAGGAACATACAACAAACATATACACATTTAATTTTTATCTAATGATTCGTTTATTCTATTTTCGATGATTTTGATTTTCACAGTCAATAACCTGTTCAAGAGGAAGGAACCTCAGAGAATCGAAAAAGGATCCAGAAGATTGGATCGTTCTCATCCTTCCTGAACCAAGAAGCTCTACGTCGTACTGCAAAATAAGTAAACATCACTTTTATTTGAATCGGCAGAAACTTTAATTTTTTGAGCAATACTTTTGGAAGCGTTAAGGCGTTAAAGTAGCTAAAGATAAAAATGCCGCACGAAGTTAACGCTGTTTTGTTCTGGATTGTTATTGTTTTCATGACCATTTTTTTGATAGTTATTTGCTGTTGTTTTCTGCCGATATCATTTTATGAGTTATTCGGCAGAAAACACAGAGATGACGATGAAGAGGAGGAATAGTTTTGTATAGAATAAATAGGACTTGTATAGAGAATAATAGGATTTGTATAGAGGAAATAGAAAAAAAGTAATAACAATAAAAGTATTTGTAAAATATAAAGGCTCTAATAAATAAATATGTAACATAATATACTATGATGAATTATATACGTCCTTTTCATTAATTTTAATTTTTTCGAGAAAACAGAAAACAACAATAAATGAAAATGTAATTTAGTTAAGTAATCGTGATATATATATATATATATACTTGGTGTCCAAAAAGTATGGGCCAAACTTGTACTATGTGCTATCGAAATCAAACGAAGAAGAGAAGAAATGAAGAAGGGAAGAAATGAAGAAAGGAAGAAACGAAGAGAGAAATATATATATATATATACATATATATATTTCGCGTGAAAGATAGTTGGTTTATAAAGATACACAGTGAAACGGAAGATGAATGTCGTTCTATCTTATGATTGCTGCGATAAATCATAAATATCTTTGAAAGCATATAATATGTATATATATATTTATATATATATATATATATATATATGATTTTGGTGAAGCATTCTGGGAGAGGAGTTTATCATATAAAAACATTTTTCATTCGTTTAATATAAGTACTTATATATTTATATTTACAGTAAGTTTGGCTCCAATACTTTTACGACCCCCCTGATATATATATATATATATATATATATATATATATATATATATATATATACGTACATTAATTATCAAGTAGCTTTAGTGAAATATAAGTTAAATATAAATATAGGCATAGGTGTGGAGGATAGGGAGATTGATGAGGAGGTTGTGAAAGGATTGTAAGATGTTTGCGTACGATCCTCGGGAAAGATGCGGGGACGAATAAAAAAATCTATTTATATATTTATATATACATACATATATTTGTAATATTTTGTGTAGAACGAAGATAAATACTCAGTGGCGAACAGCCAAACTCCGTTACAAGGACGGGGAAGACGATCATCTGGAGCATGCCGCCTGGAGATGGAAATTCGATTTCCTTCTACCTACATTGGGATATAGCGTTGGTCTTGGCAACGTTTGGCGTTTCACCTACCTTTGTTGTTCCAATGGTGGTGGCCCTGTCTTAATACCGTTCACGATGAAGCTGGTCATCGCCGGATTGCTGTTGATGTTTCTGGAATTTTTATTGGGTAAGAAGGAAATAATAAAATAGAGAGGGAGATTGATAATTTTGTTTTTTACAACTTTGCCACGGCAGGTCAATACACCAGTCTTGGACCAGTATATACCATATGGGATGCTTCTGGTTAGCTCCGTCGTGATACTTTACTATAATTTATCATTTCTTGAACTCTGTATTACATATTCGTTTCGATCGTTTGTCAGTATATTGTAATTAAGGGAAGAAGCGAATAAAGAAAAAAAATATATATATTTCTTTTCTTTTACCTTCAGCTATACTCCCCTATTCTATTTTGCCGTTATTTAAATTCTACTTAATAATAATAATAATAATAATAATAATAACTGCAAATTCTTATTATATAAATAATCTATAAATAATCATAATTATTAATCTGAATCTCTATTAGATATTCGCTTCTGCCCTTTGTCAGTATATTATAATGAACGAAAGAAACGAGCAAAGAAAAAAAAATACTTTTCTTTTCTTTTACCTTAAGTTATACTCCCCTATTCTATTTTGTCGTTCTTTAAATTCTACTTAATAATAATAATAATAATAATAATAATAATAATTATAATAATAATAATAGTAATAATAATAACTAATAATTCTTATTCTATAAATAATCTATAAATAATCATAATTATTAGTCTTAATCTCTATTAGATATTCGCTTCTACCCTTTGTCAGTATACTATAATGAACGAAAGAAACGAGCAAAGAAAAAAAAATACTTTTCTTTTCTTTTACCTTCAGCTATACTCCCCTATTCCATTTTGTCGTTATTTAAATCCTACTTAGTAATAGTAATAATAATAACTACAAAAATTCTTCTCCTATAAATAATCTATAAATATTCATAATTATTAATCTGAATCTCTATTAGATATTCGCTTCTACCGTTTGTCAGTATACTATAATGAACGAAAGAAGCGAGCAAAGAAAAAAAAATACTTTTCTTTTCTTTTACATTCAGCTATACTACCCTATTCTATTTTGTTGTTATTTAAATCCTACTTAAAAATAATAATATTAATAACTACAAAAATTCTTCTCCTATAAATAATCTATAAATAATCATAATTATTAATTTGAATCTCTATTAGATATTCGCTTCTACCGTTTGTCAGTATACTATAATGAACGAAAGAAGCGAGCAAAGAAAAAAAAAAAAATACTTTTCTTTTCTTTTACATTCAGCTATAATACCCTATTCTATTTTGTCATCATTTAAATCCTACTTAATAATAATAATATCAATAACTACAAAAATTCTTCTCCTATAAATAATCTAGAAATAATCATAATTATTAATTTGAATCTCTATTAGATATTCGCTTCTACCGTTTGTCAGTATACTATAATGAACGAAAGAAGCGAGCAAAGAAAAAAAAAAAAATACTTTTCTTTTCTTTTACATTCAGCTATACTACCCTATTCTATTTTGTTGTTATTTAAATCCTACTTAATAATAATAATACTAAAAATTCTTCTATTATAAATAATCTTAAATTTAAACGCTATTTATCTTAAATATAAACGCTATTTATGTTGCAGTTCGTTAAGATTTCGGGCGAGGCGGCCGTCCAATTTCGTTCCAAATTCTTCGCTCTGAGTTCAGCCTGGAGTGGATAGATAACCGATGATGACGACCAGGATGACGTCGATTTTTTTTTCCTCTTCTCTCGTTTAGTCAGTTTAGATATTAATGACTAACCCAATCGACGTTAATATATGATGCCAGACGAAGATAATAGTTCGTTGATCCTTGTATGGTCGTCATCTTTACAATATACTTGCAATTTATTTTCTTCCTCCTAGAATTCTGAAAAGAAAAAAATTCAGGTTAGTATAGAGAAAAAAAAATATATATAAATGTAGTAGGAATTGTTTTTTTTTTTTTAAATTTTATTTTATATTTATTTATTTATTTTTTCTTTCAAATATGAAAGTATTAACCATCTCCGCCTCTCTCGTTAATACATGATGCCAGGCGAAGATAATTGTCCTATGATCTTCGTACGGTGGTCATCTTCACAGTATACATGTAATTTATTTTCTTCCTCCTCGAATTCTAAAAAGAAAAAAAATTCCGGTTAGTATAGTGAAAAAAAAAATGTAGTAGGAATTGTTTTTTTTTTTTTATTTTATTTTCAATTTATTTTTTTTTCTTTCAAATATAAAAATATTAACCATCTCCACCTCTCTCGTATAGTCAGTTGAGATATTAATTACTAACCCATTTGATGTTAATACATGATGACAGACGAAGATCATAGATCGTTGATCCTTGTACGATCGTCATCTTTACGATATACTTGCAATTTATTTTTTTCCTCCTCGAATTCTGAAAAGAAAAAAAATTGGTTAGTATAGAAAAAAAAAAAAAATATATATATATGTAATAGGAATCGTTTTTTTTTTATTTTATTTTCTATTTATTTATTTTTTTTCTATCAAATATAAAAGTATTAATCATCTTCACCTCTCTCGTATAGTCAGTTGAGATATTAATTACTAACCCAATCGATGTTAATACATGATGACAAACGAAGATAATATTTCGTTGATCCTTGTATGATCGTCATCTTTACAGTATACTTGAAATTTATTTTCTTCCTTCTCGAATTCTGAAAAGAAAAAAAATTGCGATTAGTATAGAGAAAAAAAAATATATATATGTAGTAGGAATGTTTTTTTTTAATTTTTTTTTCTATCTATTTTTTTTTTCAAATATAAAAGTATTAACCATCTCCACCTCTCTCGTATAGTCAGTTTAGATATTAATTACGAACCCATTTGAGGTTAATACATGATACCAGGCGAAGATAATTGTCCGATGATCCTTGTATGGTGGTCATCTTTACAATATACTTGCAATTTATTTTCTTCCTCCTCGAATTCTGAAAAGAAAAAAAATTGCTGTTAGTATATAAAAAAAAAAAAAATATATATATACATATATATGTAGTAGGAATTTTTTTAAATTTTATTTTCTATTTAATTATTTTTTTTTTCTATCAAATATAAAAGTATTAATCATCTCCACCTCTATCGTATAGTTAGTTTAGATATTAATAACTAACCCAATCGATGTTAATATATGATGACAGACGAAGGTAATAGTCCGGTGATCCTTCTACTGTGGTCATTTTTACAGTATACTTGAAATTTATTTTCTTTCTTCTCGAATTCTGAAAAGAAAGAAAATTGCTGTTAGTATAGAGAAAAAAAAATATATATATATATGTAGTAGGAATCGTTTTTTTTTAATTTTATTTTCTATTTATTTTTTTTTTCTTACGAATATAAAAGTATTAACCATCTCCACTACTCTCGTATAGTCACTTTAGATATTAATGACTAACCCATTCGAGGTTAATCCATGATGCCAGGCGAAGATAATAGTCCGATGATCCTTGTACGGTGGGCATCTTAACAGTATACTTGCAATTCTTCTTCCTACTCGAATTATGAAAAAAAAAAAAAAATATACTCTTAGTTTAGAATAATATAATACAAATAGATAGATAAGCAGATAGCTAGAATTAGGAAAATATGAATAACGAGAGTATGTACATATACATTCTATGACTAACATACAAATAAATGGACTTTACAGATACACAATACGACACTGCTTAGCTATATAAACATGCGAATGCGTAAGCGTGAAAGCGTTAGAGCGTATCGATGTATAACAATATTCTGTATCTCGCGAAATAATTTATTAATTATACTTAACATGAAATACTTTATTAATTATAATAAGTATATTATAGAACACTTATCGATATATTATTAACATTTGATGGAGAATTGTATGGACTCTCTATATTATATATGTATAGTTTGAAATAAATCGAAATATATATAAAATAGTTATGATTTATTTCTTACAAACATAAAGATTCCTGAATCCACCGAAGTATTTGAACGGATAACTTTTGAGCCTTTAATATTTAGTAGGACCACCATTGGCACGAATAAAATCTTGTATGCGATTATGCGTACTCTTTACTAATTTTTCTATAACACTTGGTGATATGGAACTCTATATTTCGAATATTTTGTCTTTTAAAATTGTTTTTGATTTTATATTAAATTTTTGTTATTCTTTTCCTATTATTGCCAACATATGTTCAATCCGGTTAATATCATGGCATTGTGGTGGTGTGACTAACGCGTGAGGGGTATTGTATGTAATCCATTACTTAATAATTCCTGCGATATGTTTAGGATCATTATACTGTTGAAAGTAAAAATCTTCGTAAAAACCTAATTTTCTTGCAATTTCCTCTAAATTTCGTTCGAAAATGTTCAAATATTAGTATTCATCCATTGTTTCTTTTAAAAAGATCAAATTCCCGATACCACCTGCTGCCATACACCCCCAGATCATAATTGAGCCACTCCCGTGTTTGTCTCCAAACAAACTTACGTCCGTCTGACCGAAAAATATTAAATTTCGATTCACCAGAAAATATATTACTTTATTCCAGAAAGAATCATCTATGCTAATAAATTCTTCGGCGTATTTTAATCTTTTCTTCTTATTAATATCACTAAAACGTATGGCTTCTTTCTGGGAACCCTAGCGTGAAAATAATATTTACATAGCACTCATCTAAATAATTCTGGATTGTACATCTTTCATGAAGTTCTGGTTAATTGTCGTAGCAAGTTCTGTAGCAGGAATCTTTGGATTTCTTTTTATATTTTGTTTACATTAATTCTTGATCTTAGTTCGATGTGTTCAAATACTTTTGTGGCTTCTGCGATCGTTACGTTTGTAAGAAATAAATCGTAACTATTGTATATATATTTCGATTTGCTTGAAACTATACCTATATAATCTAGAGAGTCATATCTCCATCCAATGTTAATAATATGTCAGGAAGTGTTCTATAATATACTTATTATAATTAATAAAGTATTTCATGGCAACTGGTCATATATTTTCGAACACTTATATTTTATATATATATATATATGTTAATATATATATAAAATATATATATATATGTTTTTATATACCAATTTATCTTATATATATATATATATATATATATATATATATTGTACGGTTGGTATAAAATTATGTAGTATAGTATCCTGTTAAATGTCAATTCAATGTTAATACAAGTATGGGTATGGAGGATAGGTAGATTGATAAAGAGATTGTAGAAAGAATTGTAAGAGGTTTGGATTCTCTCTCTCTCTCAGAAAAGCACCCTAAATCCCTGAGGGGAAGATTAAAAAATTTATCTAGTATCCAGATGTTAATAGAAAATTGGGTGGCATTAATGCCTTTTGATTTTCTGTTAGGTTATCGCGGAAAACTCGAACGATTAGCAAGGAGTATACCAATCGACCTTGATATATGATGACAGTCGAAGAAAATTGTCCGATGATCCTTGTACGATGGTCACCTTTCAGTATACTCGCAATTTCTATTCTTCCTACTCGAATTCTGAAAAGAAAACAAATTCCGGTTAGTATAGAGAAAAAAAGTATATATATAGTAGGAATCGTGTTTTTTTTATTTTATTTTCTATTTATTTATTCTTTTTTCTTTCAAATATAAAAGTATTAATCATCTCCACCTCTCTCGTATAGTCAGTTGAGATATTAATTACTAACCCAATCGCTATTAATATATGAAGCCAGACGAAGATAAAAGTCCGGTGACCCTTGCACGATGGTCATCTTTCCAGTATACTCGCAATCTTTTTCCTTCCTACTCAAATTTTGAAAGGAAAAAAAATTCCGGTTAGTATAGAGAAAAAAAATGTATATATATAGTAGGCATCGTTTTTTTTTTATTTTATTTTCTATTAATTTTTTTTTTCTTTCAAATATAAAAGTATTAACCATCTCCACCTCTCTCGTATAGTCAGTTGAGATATTAATTACTAACCCAATCGACGTTAATATATGATGCCAGACGAAGATAAAAGTCCGGTGATCCTTGTACGATGGCCATCTTTCCAGTATACTCGCAATTTCTTCTCCTCCTACTCGAATTCTGAAATGAAAAAAAATTCCGGTAAGTATAGAGAGAGAGAAAAAAATATATATAGTAGGAATCGTGTTTTTTTTATTTAATTTTTTATTTATTTATATTTTTTTCTTCCAAATATAAAAGTATTAATCATCTCCACCTCTCTCGTATAGTCAGTTGAGATATTAATGACTAACCCAATCGCTATTGATATATGAAACCAGACGAAGATAAAAGTCCGGTGATCCTTGTATGATGGCCATCTTTCCAGTATACTCGCAATTTCTTCTCCTCCTACTCGAATTCTGAAAAGAAACAAAATTCAGGTAAGTATAGAGAGAGAAAAAAAATATATATGGTAGGAATCGTGTTTTTTTTATTTTATTTTTTATGTATTTTTTTTTTCTTTCAAATATATAAGTATTAACCATCTCCACCTCTCTCGTATAGTCAGTTGAGATATTAATTACTAACCCAATCGACGTTAATATATGATGCCAGACGAAGATAATAGTCCGGTGATCCTTTTACGATGGCCATCTCTCCAGTATACTCGCAATTTCTTCTCCTCCTATTCGAATTCTGAAAAAAAAATTCCTGTAAGTATAGAGAGAGAAAAAAAAATATATATATAGTAGGAATCGTGGTCTTTTTATTTTATTTTCTATTACTTTTTTTTTTTCTTTCAAATATAAAAATATTAACCATCTCCACCTCTCTCGTATAGTCAGTTGAGATATTAATTACTAACCCAATCGACGTTAATATATGATGCCAGACGAAGATAATAGTCCGGTGATCCTTTTACGATGGCCATCTTTCCAGTATACTCGCAATTTCTTCTCCTCCTATTCGAATTCTGAAAAAAAAATTCCTGTAAGTATAGAGAGAGAAAAAAATATATATATATAGTAGGAATCGTGGTCTTTTTATTTTATTTTCTATTACTTTTTTTTTTTCTTTCAAATATAAAAATATTAACCATCTCCACCTCTCTCGTATAGTCAGTTGAGATATTAATTACTAACCCAATCGACGTTAATATATGATGCCAGACAAAGATAATAGTCCGGTGATCCTTTTACGATGGCCATCTTTCCAGTATACTCGCAATTTCTTCTCCTCCTATTCGAATTCTGAAAAAAAAATTCCTGTAAGTATAGAGAGAGAAAAAAATATATATATATAGTAGGAATCGTGGTCTTTTTATTTTATTTTCTATTAATTTTTTTTTCTTTCAAAAAAAAAATTATTAACCATCTCCACCTCTCTCGTATAGTCAGTTGAGATATTAATTACCAACCCAATCGACGTTAATATATGATGCCAGACGAAGATAATAGTTCGGTGATCCTTGTACGATGGCCATCTTTCCAGTATACTCGCAATTTCTTCTCCTCCTACTCGAATTCTGAAATGAAAAAAAATTCCGGTAAGTATAGAGAGAGAGAAAAAAATATATATAGTAGGAATCGTGTTTTTTTTATTTAATTTTTTATTTATTTATATTTTTTTCTTCCAAATATAAAAGTATTAATCATCTCCACCTCTCTCGTATAGTCAGTTGAGATATTAATGACTAACCCAATCGACGTTAATATATGATGCCAGACGAAGATAATAGTCCGGTGATCCTTGTACGATGGCCATCTTTCCAGTATACTCGGAATTTCTTCTCCTCCTACTCGAATTCTGAAAAAAAAAAATTACTGTAAGTATAGAGAGAGAAAAAAAAAATATATATATAGTAGGAATCGTGGTCTTTTTATTTTATTTTCTATTAATTTTTTTTTTCTTTCAAATATAAAAATATTAACCATCTCCACCTCTCTCGTATAGTCAGTTGAGATATTAATTACCAACCCAATCGACGTTAATATATGATGCCAGACGAAGATAATAGTCCGGTGATCCTTGTACGATGGCCATCTTTCCAGTATACTCGGAATTTCTTCTCCTCCTACTCGAATTCTGAAAAAAAAAAATTACTGTAAGTATAGAGAGAGAAAAAAAAAATATATATATATAGTAGGAATCGTGGTCTTTTTATTTTATTTTCTATTAATTTTTTTTTTCTTTCAAATATAAAAATATTAACCATCTCCACCTCTCTCGTATAGTCAGTTGAGATATTAATTACCAACCCAATCGACGTTAATATATGATGCCAGACGAAGATAATAGTCCGGTGATCCTTGTACGATGGCCATCTTTCCAGTATACTCGGAATTTCTTCTCCTCCTACTCGAATTCTGAAAAAAAAAATTCCTGTAAGTATAGAGAGAGAAAAAAAAAATATATATATATAGTAGGAATCGTGGTCTTTTTATTTTATTTTCTATTAATTTTTTTTTTCTTTCAAATATAAAAGTATTAACCATCTCCACCTCTCTCGTATAGTCAGTATAGTTATTAATGATTAACTCAATGAACGTTAATATATGATGCTAGGCGAAGACTAATGTCCGGTGACCGTTGTACGATGGTCATCTTTCCAATATACTCGCAATTTTTTTTTCTTCCTACTCGTATTCTGAAAAGAAAAAAAATTCCGGTTAGTATAGAGAAAAAAAATATATATATGTAGTAGGCATCTTTTTTTTTTTAATTTTATTTTCTATTAATTTTTTTTTCTTTCAAAAAAAAAATTATTAACCATCTCCACCTCTCTCGTATAGTCAGTATAGTTATTAATGATTAACTCAATGAACGTTAATATATGATGCTAGGCGAAGATTATTGTCCGGTGACCGTTGTACGATGGTCATCTTTCCAATATACTCGCAATTTTTTTTTCTTCCTACTCGTTTTCTGAAAAGAAAAAAAATTCCGGTTAGTATAGAGAAAAAAAAATATATATGTAGTAGGCATCTTTTTTTTTTTTAATTTTATTTTCTATTAATTTTTTTTTTCTTTCAAATATAAAAGTATTAACCATCTTCACCTCTCTCGTATAGTCAGTTTAGTTATTAATGATTAACTCAATGAACGTTAATATATGATGCTAGGCGAAGATTATTGTCCGGTGACCGTTGTACGATGGTCATCTTTCCAATATACTCGCAATTTTTTTTTCTTCCTACTCGTATTCTGAAGAAAAAAAATTCCGGTTAGTATAGAGAAAAAAAAATATATATATGTAGTAGGCATCTTTTTTTTTTAATTTTATTTTCTATTAATTTTTTTTTTCCTTCAAATATAAAAGTATTAACCATCTCTACCTCTCTCGTATAGTCAGTTTAGTTATTAATGATTAACTCAATGAACGTTAATATATGATGCTAGGCGAAGACTATTGTCCGGTGACCGTTGTACGATGGTCATCTTTTCAATATACTCGCAATTTTTTTTCTTCCTACTCGTATTCTGAAAAGAAAAAAAATTCCGGTTAGTATAGAGAAAAAAAATATATATATGTAGTAGGCATCTTTTTTTTTTTAATTTTATTTTCTATTAATTTTTTTTTCTTTCAAAAAAAAAATTATTAACCATCTCCACCTCTCTCGTATAGTCAGTTTAGTTATTAATGATTAACTCAATGAACGTTAATATATGATGCTAGGCGAAGACTATTATCCGGTGACCGTTGTACGATGGTCATCTTTCCAATATACTCGCATTTTTTTTTTCTTCCTACTCGTATTCTGAAAAGAAAAAAAAATTCCGATTAGTATAGAGAAAAAAAATATATATATGCAGTAGGCATCGTTTTCTTTTAATTTTATTTTATATTAATTTTGTTTTTCTTTCAAATATAAAAGTATTAACCATCTCCACCTCTCTCGTATAGTCAGTTTAGTTATTAATGATTAACTCAATGAACGTTAATATATGATGCTAGGTGAAGATTATTGTCCGGTGACCGTTGTACGATGGTCTACTTTCCAATATACTCGCAATCTTTTTCCTTCCTACTCAAATTTTGAAAGGAAAAAAAATTCCGGTAAGTATAGAGAGAGAAAAAAAAATATATATATATATATATAGTAGGAATCATGTTTTTTTTTAATTTTATTTTCTATTTATTTTTTTTTTTTTCTTTCAACTATAAAAGTATTAACCATAGGATATGTCGGTATAAAATCAATTGGTATAGTATCCAAGTGTTAATAGATTATTGGGTGGCATTAATGCCTTTTGTTTTTCTACTTGGTTGTCACGGTAACTCGAACGATTAGCAAGCTGAAAGGCCAAACACATGACTACCCCGGGCACGTCCCTTACTACGCATTTAAACCACGTACGTATATCCATCGCGTATGCTTCTTCTCCGGTGGACTTAATAATAACAATATCGTATCGAAATTCGTTAAATTATAGTAAAATTGTCGACGTTATTGAAGAATCGAAATTAAGAAGAAAATGGTGGTAATCGATAGGCGCGGTTCGTTCATAGTTTCTACGGCTGGATATTTCTTCGGTGTACCCGTTCAAGAGGATAAGAAGTGGTCCTCGCCGGTTTTGGAAAAATTTTTTAATCATTCTACATGCAGGACCCTTTGTGCTCAACCAATTCAACCCGAGAACGATGGACTTCCTCTGAAGCTCAGCAACGAATTACTTGCTGGAAGGAATACGTTGGTTTTTTTCAAGGTAGTTATCATGCACAAACGTACGTTGCTTCTCTCTCTCTCTCTCTCTCTCTCTCTTTCTTTTTAATCGATCAAAAGAAAAACAAATATATTATCTTTCCGATTGTTCGTTCGTTCGTTACTAGCTTTCGGAGTCGATCGTTACGGAAGAAAATTTTCATGATTTGGTGCAAGTAACTTCGATAGGGACCGGCGAGGGTTCCTCTCTTATAGAGGTTCTACGACAAGTTTGGGCTCCTACTCTTAAATCATCCGGATTCGATCCGGCTACATTGAAAAAATTAGAAGAGGATCTTCTCGGCCCGCGTCCATCCACGTCGATTGCCGAGGAAGAAGCATTTTGGATAAAACGTAGCAACGAGGCTACTCGAACCAGAGACAAAACCTCTTTCGACGAGGCCGCAAAGATATTGAACGATATTAAAAACGAACTTGAGAATGCGGCAGTTTCGAGGTTAGATTTTATTTATTCGTTTATTGATTTATTTTTGTATCTCGATGGGGAGTCGAGGAAGATCGATTTAAAGGAAGAAAAATATTATTATTCGTTTAAATTAAACTTTTTTAAACGCCCCTGATGATATGCAACTGTATATCCGATAAGTATCGTCGGTGTTGGGAGTGTTGCATATTTTCAGGCTTAATATAAAGAAAAGACATTTATACACAAACGATCATTGAAAAATCAATAAATAAATACGATCAATAATGATTGATCTTAAATCGATTGTAATGACCAAGTATCACCCACAGAGATCCTTACAATTCAAAAAAATTCCAATTTCTTTTCCCCGTTGGAAGATTGTTACGCATTAATTGAAATCTAATTTATAATACAGAGACGGATTAATCGGTTTGGAGGAATCGCTCGAAGCAATTTCTGGTTTTGTCGATGACGTTTGGAAATTGGGAGGTGTAGTTTACAAAGAGGAACGTATGAAATCGTTATTGGAAATAATTGGAAACGAGACGGTGATGCTTGTTGAGAATCTTGTCAACGAGGTGAGACGTCTATGTACATACTTCACTCCTTCTTTTTTTTTTTTTGATCTTTATCTATGACGCACGTACGTCATCGATTTTTTTTTTTTCCTAGACAAACCTAAATCAAGGTCAAAGTCATATCGGAGCAGATACGGTATCGATGGGCGCAATGGTATGCGAGAAATGGGTGAACGCGAGCGAAAGATTAACAGGACTTTTTTGGCCGCATCTTTCGTTGCATCCTTGGAAAGAAACCGTATATGTACCTGTGAAATGTTCGAAACTTGGCAGACGGCTTAGGTACAGCTTCGAAGTGATCTTTCTATGTTTTCGTTAAAAAAAAAAAAAAAAAAAAAAAAAAAAAAAAAAATTTATTTTATTATATTAATTTAATTAATATTATTATATTATATTAAATATTTTCCAGACAACTCGGCGAATTACGTGCTCAGCATCGTCAACTAATGAGACTATTAACAACGGTCGAGAGGACACGGCTCGACGCTGACAATCTTCTTCAAAATTTTAAGGACATCAAAGGTTGATAATATCGCGCGTTCGCGTGAAATTATATTTCGATATGATTATATCTTGAAAGGGTCTCGTCAATTCATCTTTCGTTTCGTTTTGTTTCTTTCTCTTTTTTTTTCCTATCTCTTATCTCCCACCATTATTCGCGATATTCGCGATCAGTGGTGTACGGGGAGGATGATAACGATGCCGAGTGGAACAGAATGAGACGGAAGGTCGAGGAGGCTTTGATACCAACGGAGGAATTGGTCGCACAAAAGTTGAAGGCTCAGATAGCGGACGCTAAAACGCCTAATTCGTTGTTAGAGGAATTCCGTAGATATTTCGATCTTATGAAAAGGGATGGATTGAAGAAGGCCCTTCGCGGTGAACGCGAGGCATTGCTCTTGGCGTACGATGATCTGATTGGTAAGAAGAGTTTCAAATTATAATAATAATAATAATAATAATAATAATAATAATAATAATAATAATAATAATTAATCATGCCGATGTAGTCACTCACGCTTTTGTTTACTCTCGTTTGTTTATTTCTTTTTTTATTTTTTATATAGATACTTGTCTTGCTGGACCAGACACGGATGATCTATTGGATACTCCTAAGATACTTCAAGAGATTCAAACCGCGAGATCGTCGGAGATGCGATTAGAAAGTTTGATAGAACTTGGGAAAGAACTTTTAGCTGATCTACCGGCTTTCGAAGTGACCATATCGAAGGTTACAACAGCGTTAAAGGACGCTGAAAGAAAGAGACAATATCTCTTGGAGTCTTGGGTATATAAAACACACACGCACACACATATATATATATATATAGAAATATATCGCGTATCTTTCCTCCTTTTCCGTACAAATTGACGATTAAAAGAAATGTTTTAAACGATTTAAAAGGAAAAATAAAAAGAACACATATCTGTTAAGGTGAACGAGACGAAAGATGCAATAGCTAGGAAGGAATTAACTTTGGGTACGGACTCGGCAGTCGTCGAGCTGACCGGTACGAGTTTGATGCGTGTCACATACGATCCTAGATTGATGACGTTGATCAGAGAGGTCAGAGCACTTTCGGGACAGGGCGTTGAATTGCCAAGAGAGATAAGGGATTTAGTCGAGAGGGCGAGTCTATTGGCTGGTCGTGCAAGGGCATTGCAACAGGTCGCGACATTTCATAATACCATTGGAGATCGTATGGTGCCTTCGCAAAGGCCACTTATGTTAACTACGGCCTTGGAATTGGCACGAGCCGTGAAGGAACAATCGGGTGTCGTTTGGTCCGATCCTCAGGCTGTCGATGGTTACACGAACAGGCTCAGAGAATTGGTAATTATTATATCGAACGCAATCGATTATCGATACGTTATTCTATTCGTAGGGGATGTTTCTTTTTTCTTTTTTTTTTTTTTATCTCTATCTTTTTAACGATTGTTAAAGAAAAATGTAGTTTTATTCAAATCGTTCGAACAGGTGACCAAGTTCGCGAGGCAGAACGCCGAGCTGGCCTCTAAGCACGCGAACTTACGCAAATTGGTCACGAATTTGTTCAAAGGCGAGGCCATCAATCTAGTTGGTAATCAGAATATTTGGAAGGATACGTTGATGAATATGAGAACGATAGTCGATAACGTCGAGGCGGAATACGGTAATACGACGGCATGGAAATTGCATTGGGATCGTCAACTTTTTAAAGCCTTGGGCGTTGCTTATACGTAAGGAATGAATTTCTCCTTTTTTTTTTTTTTTTTTTTTGTTATTTTTCGTCTCTCGTAAAAATAAAGAAAAAACCAACAACATATCACGCGAAAGAAAAACGTTCTTCATTAATCTCAAAATAATTTGTACAAGTATTATACGCATGTATATGTATGCGTACGAGCCGTTGATATTGAAAGTGGAGCAAGTCGATTTTACGCTATCGCTAAATATTTGATACTTCGCATTTGAATAGGTTTTAAATAATACTCTTAAACGGTAATAGACCTATTTTATATATATATATATATTTTTTTTGCGATCTTGAATGAAAAAAAAAAAAAAATAAAACATAAAAGACCCCATGACATTTGAGGCGTCACTTCGTCCCGTTTTCAAAATCAATACTCTACGAATGTCGTCGTACGAGATAAATTACTGGCAACAAATTCTTTTACCGATTATTAAAGGCTATTCGTCAATCGATGATAATCGACGAGTAAAGAAGAAAAAAAAAAAAACAAAAACACACACACACACACATTTTTACGATAATTACGGGAAAAGAATTAGTTCGTACAACGTTTACATTTATTTACTTAATTTCGTTTTCCTATTTCCAAAAAATCTACTTGGCCCACTGTAGAAATGAAAATCGATCGGCTCGTAGTAACGTAATATTTCCCTTCATACAGAGGCGCCCTCCCGTCGTTGTTAAGAAAGTTACCAGAGTTGAAGGTCGAATTGATCTTCCGCGATGGGATGTTACAATGGCGGCCAACTCTCGAGGAGATTCGTGCGAAAATATATTCCGGGATACGACGATCCCTATCAATTCCAATGAACTTTCGCGGGGTCGGTAACATCGAGCACGCAAACTTTAGTGACCTAGTTTATAAAAGTGTCTACCTATTCGGCGGAGTTTACAAACAAGCCGAGATTGCGTTAAGTGCATTGGAATCCGTCAGAATCAGGTGGTTAAATTTGGCGGCACCTGCTACGATCGATATCGGGGTAAAGTACGTACGTAGGTCTCATATACTTTTGCGTGGACGGGATCTCGCATTCTAGAACTTGTCTCCTTGCATAACGGTTCGTCGTCCATCGACATCGGATGATTGCATAATTCCTGGAAATCGTAAAGAGCATTAAGTTAGTGGAGTTCTATGGTTTATTGTGCGGTAATTGTTTCGATAATTGTGTGTTTTTTTTTTTTTTTATACGTACGTGGATCACGATATAATTTTTCGTTGAGGGGATCTCGAATTTTAGAACTTTTATCCTCGTTTCGTAGTTCATCGACATCGGATGATTGCGCGATACCTGGAAATCATCAAGAGCATTAAGTTAGTGGAGTTCTGTGGTTTATTGTGCGGTAATTGTTTTTTTTTTTTTATACGTACGTGGATCACGATATACTTTTTCGTTGAGGGGATCTCGAATTTTAGAACTTTTATCCTCGTTTCGTAGTTCATCGACATCGGATGATTGCGCGATACCTGGAAATCATCAAGAGCATTAAGTTAGTGGAGTTCTGTGGTTTATTGTGCGGTAATTGTTTTTTTTTTTTATACGTACGTGGATCACGATATAATTTTTCGTTGAGGGGATCTCGAATTTTAGAACTTTTATCCTCGTTTCGTAGTTCATCGACATCGGATGATTGCGCGAAACCTGGAAATCATCAAGAGCATTAAGTTAGTGGAGTTCTGTGGTTTATTGTGCGGTAATTGTTTTTTTTTTTTTATACGTACGTGGATCACGATATAATTTTTCGTTGAGGGGATCTCGAATTTTAGAACTTTTATCCTCGTTTAACGGTTCGTAGTTCATCGACATCGGATGAGTGCGTGAAAATCTGATAATCGTAAAAGGCTTAATTAGTGATTGCATAAAGGAGTTCTATGGTGTTTTGTGCGGCAATTGTTTCTTACATCGAATATATGACGTTATTTGATTTTAATTTTCCCGATTCGAGAGCTTTCGAAATAGTGATTTCGATGTGGTGTTATCGATCTCGCCCTAGACGGCCTTCTAATAACGACGATGACATCGTGCTTGCCTCGGTGAAAAAAAAATCAAGGATTACAACTGAAAATATTGCCGCGAGTTTGAAAATCGTTAATTCAACGGATTTTCGTCATTTAATTCAATCATTTTGGATGGAATACATTTTTTTCATACATGGGCGTGGCATCTCCTGACCAAAAGGAATAAGTTCATTCGCATGATTGTGGTTCTTTCTCAACGAAAACGAAGTTTTATTTAGTTCGAATGGTGACAGACGATAAAATATGGATATCTCTAGAAAAACCTACAGCGAAGTAGGATACGGGAAATAGCAGCTGAAGGAGCAGAACCCGTAAAGGGTGGCTTGCATCCGATGAGGGTGTTGCTATGTGTGATTAGTGGGATCGCAAGGGAACATTGAACTAGCTCCGCCGTGGGGGAAACTACCACGGTGGACAAATACTGTGAACAAATAACTAGACGAGAAGGGACTATTCGTGAAGAACGTCCGGTTTTGACCGATCAATAAAGGGTCATTCTCCATCACGATATTACCCAGACGCGACCCAGACGCGACTCAGACGCTACGAAGACAGCAGGAGTTTCAGTTAGAGTTGTTTTATATTTAAAATATAATCCATTTAAGTTTATATTTAAATCGTTCACGAATTTTATGCAATCATCCGATAAAATATAATCCCGAGTACGATCATTGGGGACGAACAAATTTTGACGAAAAGGGACAAACAAAAAAAAAAAAAAACGAAAAAAAAGAAAGAAAGAAAAAAAGAAGAAAATTTTCCTTCTATATGCCAACAGATTAAAGGGGGCATCTCCTAGCGATTGGGGTAGAGCATTCAAGGAGGCGAAACAATGGGCGCAAGAGGTGAATGTGGCCAACTTTAACGATCGATAGACAAAATGAATATAATAAAATTAATTTCAATGGTATCGATTGCGCGTAGGTCAGTAAATTACGAGGGAGCGTGGTCAAGATATGTTGTATAAGCATAGACACAGGAACAACCAGGAACGATTTGGAATCGGCATCTCGACGTTATTGGGAACGATTGTGTTCGGATTTGAGGGTCGAGGCATCCTCGAGATTGGTGGCCATCGTTGATTTTCTATCGTTCGCCACAAAGGAGTTGGAAAGGAGGCCGCACAATGTCGAAGAGGTTGGATTGGCCAATGAGGCTCATGAACGGATTCAACGACAGTATGCCGGGATCGGCGAAGAAATGGAAGCTGTTGTTGGTCTTGCTAAAGTGTTGGCTGCTTGGACGAGCGAAAAATTGGAAGGTACTTGAACCATCCTTACGAAACAATCGATAAATCAATTAATCAATTTTGTTTTAACCCTTTTTTTCTAACCCAAGAAAATATTGGGTTTTTTTTTAACCCAATTTTCTTGTAACCCTTTCATCCTGTTAATTATCTTTTTTTTTTTCTTTTCTTCTTTTTCTTCTTCTAATGCCGTAGGAGTTAACGCGGCATACTTGGCTTGGGAAGATTTGGCCGATCGTTTGGACAAGCACAAGGCAGTTGTAACGCGTCAATTGGAGGATACCAAGGTTAATCTCCGTCACCGTGGTATAGCGTTACGCGATGAGATCGAAAGATGGGAAACGAGGTGGTTGGAAAAGCCCGACGTTGTCGTTATAGATTGGATAACGTCAATGAGAGATCGTTGGATAGCATTGACGGAACAATGGGATAGCCTTGGGATCGATTGTCAAAGGATAGGGATTGATTTGAACGATATCGTAGAGGACGATACGGTGAAATTAAAGAAGCTCGAAGGACAGTTGGAAGCCGAGGAATCGAATTGCCGTTTCCAGGCTGAATTCCTCGAGGAACTCGACAATCAAAGGGCCGAGGAATGGGCGGTGGCAAGAAAGAGATTACCGAGACTCCACGATTGGCTTGACTCTTGGGAAACGAGGATACGTTTGCAGTCGAACGTTGATCCCGATTCAAAGAACGAAGACGTAGTAGTTGCGTCGTCGGACGGATCGATTATCGAGACTTTCGTTGGTAAACGATTACGCGAGATAAGGGATGCTATCGATTGGATACAATTGATTCGCGGTGACGAGATAGCCGAGGAACATTGGACGGAATTGAGAATTATCCTTTGTTTGAACGACGTGAAAAATTTGCGCGATTTGACC
>OU964984.1:2586168-2608668 GCA_918808275.2 Dolichovespula sylvestris | reverse complement strand
CGTAATAAATAATATCTCTTATCGTCGATGATTACTATGATATTTTATGTTTATTCCTTCTTCCTATTTATCAGGAATGGACGCTGGCAGTATGAAAAGAATATTAGGTGGTTTGGCGCAAGCCGGTGCTTGGGGTTGTTTCGACGAATTCAATCGTCTCGAAGAAGATACATTGAGCGCTATAGCTATGCTTATCAGGCCACTTCAAGAAGCCGTTAGGGACGGATCTAATCGAGTTCAATTAGGCGATAAATCGGTCAATCTCGATTCAAATTGTTGCGTATTTATCACGATGAATCCGGCCGGTAACGAGTACGGTGGACGTCACAGACTTCCGGATTCGTTAGCTCGACTATTCAGGCCTATCGGCATGGCTCATCCCGATAAATTTGACATTATCAAGGCTTTATTAGAATGCGCCGGCTTTTTGGAATCATCCGTGCTCGCCAATCGTTTGGTCGAAACATTCAATATATCGCAAAATTTACTTTCGAAACAGTCCCATTACGATTGGGGCCTTAGGGCCTTACGATCTGTAATCGATACCATTTTACCGGCCAATCATATCGACGAATCGTCAAGGTATTAAGATTCAAAATAATAATTATTATCGTATATTAAAACTTTGTTAATATGTGTAAATATTTTGTAAATATGTATATATATATATATATATATGCGTGAAAATATTTTTTTTGTTTCTTTGTTAAATCAGGCTATTGATCGCTATCAAAGATTCGACATTATCGAAATTAACGGAGGACGATGGCAAAAAGTTTCTCGATTTGTTAGTTGACGTATTTCCCAATACCGATCATACGTCGAGCGAGGCGTCCAATGAGAAAAAAGATTTGCGAGAAGCCCTTTTAGAACTTTGCGAGTCCGGCGATTACACGAGTAATATCGTGGATCGGTGTATACAATTATACGATCAATTGAACAGTAGAACGGGCGTTGCGATAGTTGGACCGCCCGGTAGCGGAAAGACGATAATTAGAAAACTATTAGCCGAGGCTTTGTCGAAAATAGGTGAACCGGTTGATCAGTGCCTCATTTATCCAGGCGCGATACCAAAGTCGAGACTTTTAGGACGCGTCGATCCCGAAACAAGGTATTGTAATATTCCTTATTATTGCGAAAGACGATGATAAAAAGATACATTATAAATCGTTGTTAATTTTTCTTTTTATCTAATGTTTATTTATTTTCTTCAGAGAATGGAAAGATGGATTATTACCGAGCGCCGTTATAACAGCCGGCGAAAGTTCAACTTGGATAATATTTAACGGGGACGTGGAACCTGAATGGGCAGAAGCATTGAACTCTGCATTGGATGATAATAGATTGTTAACATTAACGAATGGGGTCGGTGTCAAACTCGGAAATGGGATAAGGTAAAATAATCCATACAAAAAAAAAAATATATATATATATATATATATATATATATATATATATATGTTATACCGTGTATTCATTTCGTATCGAAAAAAAAATATTAAAAAACGCGAGAAATCTTAGGAGACACCCTTATATATTTATATATATAGATATTAGGGTGGGCCCTTAAGTTTCTTCCATAACCTTGTATTCATTTCGTATCGAAACAAAAAATAAAAAAAACGCGAGAAATCTTAGAAGACACCCTTATATATTTATATATATAGATATTAGGGTGGGCCCTTAAGTTTCTTCCATAATCTTGTATTCATTTCGTATCGAAACAAAAAATAAAAAAAACGCGAGAAATCTTAGAAGACACACTTATATATATATTAGGGTGGGCCCTTAAGTTTCTTCTATAATATTGTATTCATTTCGTATCGAAACAAAAAATAAAAAAAACGCGAGAAATCTTAGAAGACACCCTTATATATTTATATATATAGATATTAGGGTGGGCCCTTAAGTTTCTTCCATAATCTTGTATTCATTTCGTATCGAAACAAAAAATAAAAAAAACGCGAGAAATCTTAGAAGACACACTTATATACATATATATATATATATATATATATATATATATATATATATATTAGGGTGGGCCCTTAAGTTTCTTCCATAATCTTATATTCATTTCGTATCGAAACAAAAAATAAAAAAAACGCGAGAAATCTTAGGAGACACCCTTATATATTTATATATATAGATATTAGGGTGGGCCCTTAAGTTTCTTCCATAACCTTGTATTCATTTCGTATCGAAACAAAAAATAAAAAAAACGCGAGAAATCTTAGAAGACACCCTTATATATTTATATATATAGATATTAGGGTGGGCCCTTAAGTTTCTTCCATAATCTTGTATTCATTTCGTATCGAAACAAAAAATAAAAAAAACGCGAGAAATCTTAGAAGACACACTTATATATATATATATATATATATATATATATATATATATATATATATATATTAGGGTGGGCCCTTAAGTTTCTTCCATAATCTTATATTCATTTCGTATCGAAACAAAAAATAAAAAAAACGCGAGAAATCTTAGAAGGCACCCTTATATATTTATATATATAGATATTAGGGTGGGCCCTTAAGTTTCTTCTATAATATTGTATTCATTTCGTATCGAAACAAAAAATAAAAAAAACGCGAGAAATCTTAGAAGACACCCTTATATATTTATATATATAGATATTAGGGTGGGCCCTTAAGTTTCTTCCATAATCTTGTATTCATTTCGTATCGAAACAAAAAATAAAAAAAACGCGAGAAATCTTAGAAGACACACTTATATACATATATATATATATATATATATATATATTAGGGTGGGCCCTTAAGTTTCTTCCATAATCTTATATTCATTTCGTATCGAAACAAAAAATAAAAAAAACGCGAGAAATCTTAGGAGACACCCTTATATATTTATATATATAGATATTAGGGTGGGCCCTTAAGTTTCTTCCATAACCTTGTATTCATTTCGTATCGAAACAAAAAATAAAAAAAACGCGAGAAATCTTAGAAGACACCCTTATATATTTATATATATAGATATTAGGGTGGGCCCTTAAGTTTCTTCCATAATCTTGTATTCATTTCGTATCGAAACAAAAAATAAAAAAAACGCGAGAAATCTTAGAAGGCACCCTTATATATTTATATATATAGATATTAGGGTGGGCCCTTAAGTTTCTTCTATAATATTGTATTCATTTCGTATCGAAACAAAAAATAAAAAAAACGCGAGAAATCTTAGGAGACACCCTTATATATTTATATATATAGATATTAAGGTGGGCCCTTAAGTTTCTTTCATAATCTTGTATTCATTTCGTATCGAAACAAAAAATAAAAAAAACGTGAGAAATCTTAGAAGACACACTTATATATATATATATTAGGGTGGGCCCTTAAGTTTCTTTCATAATCATATATTCATTTCGTATCGAAACAAAAAATAAAAAAAACGCGAGAAATCTTAAAAGACACACTTATATATATATATATATATATATTAGGGTGGGCCCTTAAGTTTCTTCCATAATATTGTATTCATTTCGTATCGAAAAAAAAAATAAAAAAAACGCGAGAAATCTTAAAAGACACACTTATATATATATATATTAGGGTGGGCCCTTAAGTTTCTTTCATAATCATATATTCATTTCGTATCGAAACAAAAAATAAAAAAAACGCGAGAAATCTTAGGAGACACCCTTATATATTTATATATATAGATATTAGGGTGGGCCCTTAAGTTTCTTTCATAATCTTGTATTCATTTCGTATCGAAACAAAAAATAAAAAAAACGCGACAAATCTTAGGAGGCACCCTTATAGATATATATATATTAGCGTGAACCTTTAAATTTCTTCCATAACATCGTATTCATTTCGTATCGAAACAAAAAATAAAAAAAACGCGAGAAATCTTAAAAGACACCCTCATATATACATATATATATATATATATATATAACTTTTATTATCTACATCATCAAAGCGCTGACCGATTAAAAAGAAAATAAATAAATAAATAAATAAATACAGATTCATATTCGAGACGCATAAGCTGGCAAGTGCCAGTCCGGCTACGGTTTCACGATTGGGGGTCGTTCATCTTGGAACGATTAATTCGGATTCGCTTCTACATGCTTTGAACATCGAGGATTTGCCCATTAACGTTCTGAACGATACGAAGACACACCTGTCAACCTGTCTCGATGAAATCCTAAAGAGAAACAACTCGATACGATTATCGGCATCCGGTTTGGTCAACTCGGTTTATTATCATTTGCGTAAAGCGCATACGCAAACGCATCGTACGGAGGCGCTTATAGGAGGATTTTGCGGACAAATAGAGGATCAAAACTTTAAAGACGAATTGGCACGTTTGATTTATCGATTGACCGATTGTTGGTGCCCGGATCCTGAAAAGCCATTCGACGTGATTTACAACGAAAAGTCCGATCGATTGGAACCTTTCATCGACGTTTATCAATCAATCGAGACGGACGACGGATCCGTTTTACTTTCAGGCAATTATTCTATTAATATTATATATATATTTATATCTCAATCGCGAAAACAGGATCAGTTCGATTGATCGTTAACGTCGACTTTTAGGGAACGTCAAAAGAGCATTGGCGTCTATTTTACCCTGGATAGAAAATGATTATCCCGTTATATTGCGAGGCGACGAGGGTTCCGGTAAAAGTACCCTAATAGCTGCCGCTTTATCATTTATTAAAAATAAGGACAATTTACCGTCGACCCTGATACAAGGATCGTCTCTCTATGGTGCGCAAGATCTTATCGCGCGTATAAAACGAGCTTGCATACGTTTGGATTCATCCTCCAATGGAAGAACCTATAAACCCAGAAATGGTTCGCGAGTTATCCTAACACTCAAGGATGTACATTTAGCTTCCAAAGAGATGCAGGTAATTTTGTTTTTCCTTTCTTAAGGAAATAAAAATTCTATGTCGAGAGCGAACGAATCCCTTTCTTTTTTGTTTTGTTTCGTTTTGTAGGAACTGTTGAGGGAATTGCTTCAGGACAAAGGATTTCACGAGGATGATTTGGAATTCGCTCGAATCCCGTTAACGTTGATTTGTACCGCGGATTCTATAACTCCATTACATCCGAGATTGGAATGTCTCATGGCTACGTATTACTTACCGTTAGTTTATTTTCATTCGTAACGAAACATTATTAAATCATAATTAGATCCTATTTACGTACAACCATATGCGTTGTAATATCATTTAAAGGTCGCCAAGTTCGAAAGAAACCGTTGCAATGTTGGAACTTCATCTGAGAGATGCGTTAAAACAAAAGGACGATTTAATGGACGGTTGGATCTCGAAAACGGCATCGGCTATGTTGGAAGCTTATCAATCAACTTATTCGTTCCAAGAGTTTACTTCCTATTGGACACCGAAGGATCTTATTTTATGGGCCGATTGTCTTGGTTATTATTTACCTCCTGAAAACGTGGAAGATGCTGTCTGTTATCTCCTGGATGCTGGTCGACGTTTATTCTATCCAAAGTAATTTTCGCGAATCTATTCTTTTCTATTTTCTGTTTTTTTTTTTTTTTTTTTTTTTTATCTTTTCCTTGTCCCTTCGGTTTCGTTCTATCTTAACGAGTATAAGATCGATCAACAAAAGGAGGGTATCAATTTGTTGTTGTATCAACGTACAGATTAACGGCAAAAGCACGAGTCAACTGGGATTCCGTATTGTCTACTAAAATGTTACAAGTAAAAAATACTATCAATGATGTTTACGTTTGGAGGAACGGTAATAGCGAGTTGTTACCTATCAGCGAGGAAGAATGGAAAAGTAATATAATAAATGCGGCTGCAAAATGTGCTCGAGAGGGCGAACCAATACAAGCAACGATTACGACATCACATCTGTTACAAACGATCGCTGGTAATAATAAAATGTTTCATTATTATAAACCGATATGTACGAAGGGTGGTAGCCATTTGACAGGGGGCGAAAATATTATTTGATAATAATGTTTGAATTTAATTTGATATTAGGCATATGTTGGACATTCGGGACGCGTTTACGCGGTGTGATATTAACTGGACGACCCGGAGCGGGAAGAAAATCTGCCGCTAGATTGGCCGCAACTTTCTCGTCTTTACGATTGATTAATTCGGGACCTGGACGAGCTAAGACATCTTTGAAAAATGCTATTCAAACGGCCGGTATCGACGGTGAACCAACGATGCTATTACTCGAGGAACATCACATGAGAGAGAAGGGAATGTCGATTTTGATCAGTGCTGTTGTCGCCAATGGCGAACTCCCCGGACTTTTTTCAACGGAGGAATTGGATGGCATGATAGCACCATTGATCGATTTGTCAAGACGAGATGACTTTCCCGGGACTTTGGAACAATATTTTTATTATCGTGAGTAATCCATTAAAACTTCACGAACTTTGTAACGAAACGTTAAAAAAAAATAAAGAAAAAGAGAGAGAGAGAGAGAGCAAAAAAAAAAATAAAAGAGAAAAGAACAAAAATTTGATCATTACGCAGGTATCCGAAGTTATCTTCGCGTAGTCATCATACTGGACATCGAAGACATGACATCGAAATTATTATCGCGTTCTGGATTGTTCAGATATTGTGCTATCGTCGGTCCAAGTATTGGAAGCGAATGGTGGTCTTACGAAGCACCATTGACCGAGTTAGCGATCGAATATTATTCGAAAGGATCGGAAACTTCTGTGATAACAAACGCGGAGACACAAGTTATGATAAAAGCGCATCTACATGCACCTAAGCTGGAGCATGCTCCGGCTCGTTTCTTGGCGCTACTTAACACGTCCCAACGTCTTCGTGAAATTTGGAGTGAGGAGGTTGAGGGTAAACTGGATAGGCTTGGAGCTGGTATAAGTAGATTAAGGGAAGCAGGCGAGCACGTAGCAAAATTGGAGGACGAAGTTTCTAAACAGAGACAGGAACTTGAGGTTATTAATCTTGATTTACCATCGTTAATATCTTATCTATAAATGACGTGTCGCGAGGGCGATAATGCAAGGGCGTTTTTATGCGCTTTTTTTTTTTTTTTTTTTTAATTTATTAGATCGAAAAGGGAAGAGCCAATGCGGCATTGGAGAAGATCACTGCGACGATGAGAGGTGCGACGGGTCAACGCGGCGAGATGACTAATTTAAAAGCCGAGACCGAACGAGAGAGCGCTGAGTTGGCGCGACGAAAGGTAACGTTCATCTTATATCACCGCGAGGATACGAGTGAAAATATTTTTACGACGACGAAGAATTATATTCCTTTGTTTTTTTTTTTCTTTTTTTTTTTTTAACAAAAACAGGCCGATATAGAAGGAGAATTGAGCAAGGTCGAGCCATTGGTAGAACAAGCGTCGCACGCTGTGGCTGGTATCAGTTCGGATGCTCTCGCTGAAGTTAGATCATTGAGAGCACCCCCGGCACCTGTCAGAGACGTCCTTGAGGGCGTTCTCAGGCTTATGGGTATCAAGGACACGTCTTGGAACAGTATGAAAACTTTCCTGGCTAAACGCGGCATCAAGGACGAGATCAGGTGAGATATTTATCTGTATTTCTAAGAGGGAAGGAAGTTGTCGGAGACGAACAATTCGTTAATGTTTCTTTGTTTGTTTCTTTTTTTTTTTTTTTTTTTTTTTTTTTTCTAATCAAAGAACCTGGGACGCGAGAAGAAGTAACTCGGCAAGTTTGGAAGCGGTCGCGAAATTGGTCAAGGAACGTCCCGATAGTTTCGATGAGAAAACTGCTAGGAGGGCATCTGTGGCTGCAGCCCCATTGGCTGGTTGGGTACTCGCCAATTTACAATATGGACAAATTCTACAGCAGGTTGCACCGTTGGAACGCGAACAACGCTTATTGGCCGAGTATGAAATCGATATCAATAAAAAAAAAAAAAAAAAAAAAAAAAAGAAAAGAAAAGAAAAGAAAAGAAACCATAAAGAACAGGAAAAAGAAGGAAAGTAAGGAACCTTACGAGACCGTACGAATTTCTTTCAGACGATTATCGGCCGCTGAGGCACAGCTCGGAAGATTGGCGGCCGGTTTGAATACAGTGGAAAGTCGTGTCGCGCAGCTTCAAGAGGAATTGGCGGAACATTCTCGGGGTGCCGCGGCATTGCAATTGAAAACCGAAATGACCGAGTCCGGTCTTAAAACGGCAAGAGCATTATTGTCGAAATTAGAAAAGGAACATCGCGATTGGCAAACGCAGTACGAGGAATTGACAAAACGTAAAGAAGGATTGAACGTCGAGGCTGCCAACGCGGCGTCCTTCCTGATATATCAAGTGAGTTGATCGCTTTCTTTTGGATATGTATATTAATCCTTTATATATGACGTATAAATAAAGGGAAGTCGAGCACCTTGAAAGAAAAAACAAAAAATGAAAAATCTATCGTCAAATTAGGATCCGAAGAGAGACGACAATTGGAAGAGGTCGGCCATCGAGTTATTGATTACCGAACGAGAAAGATTACTATGGCGAGCACAAGGACTACCAGCTGATACCGGAAGCCTCGTTGGCGCTACATGCGCTCTGAGAGGTCCATTGGTACCGATCTTTCTCGATCCATCGGGGGTCGCGGTCGTTTGGTTGAAGACTAATCTTGGATCTAAATTGGATACGACAAGGGCCGAGGATCCTAAGTTCTTTACCGCATTGGAATTAGCGGTTAGATTTGGGAAGGCATTGTTGGTCGAGGAGATTGTCGAATTTCCATCGATTCTGTTGCCGTTGTTAAGAAAACGATCATTGAAATTGGGCGAACGTATTTTGCCGCCTCAACGAGGCTTCAAACTATTCCTAGCCACGAGAAGGGAACGATTGGAAAATATACCGAACGAAGCTGACGCTGTACTTTTCAAAATCGCCCTTGGCGCTGGAACGAGAAGCTTGGCCGAAAGACTAATCGACAAGGTTGGTTTTAATCGAGGATGGGAATTAATATATATTACTAATAATAATAATGCTACTCGATATTTATTGTTTATTCTTTGTTGTTCCATGTTCCAACACCCTCACCCTCCCACAGGTTTTGTTAAAGGAAATACCCGAAATCGAGTCAAAAAGAAGAGAGGCTTTAGAAAGGGAAGAAAAACTATCTGGCGAACGGGACGCTGCTCGAGTCGATTTATTAGCCCGATTGGGTAAAGCAAGAGGACAAGATCTCTTGCAAGAGTCATTAAACGGCCAAGATGGCGATGGAGGTGGTGGCCTTTTAACTTCGTTAGAAAATACACAGACGAAGGCAAAGGAGATTTCTCTTGCACTCGAAGAGAGCCGACGTACCCTCGAGGATATCTCTAAGTAAGACTTTCAAAACTCCCTTTAAAATATTCTAAATATATATATATATATATATATATATATATAAATCTCGTTTATTCCGTTTCGCTATATAGAGTTTGCACTACTATAAATGTGTTACGATAAAAAGAACAATTACGAATGGTGTTTTTTTTTTCTTTTCTTTTCTTTTCTTTTTTTTTTTTTTTTTTTTTTTTTAGGAGAATGGAGAATCGCGAGGGACTCGCTAAATTCGCGGCTAACGTTTACAAGGCCGTCAAGGGATTGACATTGTTGAATCCTTTATACGTATTTTCAACCGAAACGTTCACGGACATATATCTCGAAGCGGAGAACTCCAGATCGATAGCCTTTACCGAAGGGATCAAAGAACAGGACAGGCTGGTCGAAAAGAGGTCGATATCTGATAGATTTTCTTATAGAAAAACAAAAAAAAAAGAAAAAAAGGGGAGAAAAAGTAAAGACGATTCTTCTTTATCTTTCATTCAGATTGATCGCATTAACGGTGCATCATTGTACAAGGGCGGCATATAGAAAACATCGATTGCCACTTGTACTTTACTTGGCACTACATTTAAATCCAATATCGGAGATCGAGAGAGATCTATTGTTAGATAGCGGTTTAACAAATAACGAGGATAATATAGATTTTCAAATGCCCGATTGGGTGCCCGATGAACGTCGGCCAGCCGTGAAAGTATTGGCCAATTCGATGCACCAGGTAATGTATTGACACGATCAATCCGCTTGTGTTTCATGCTATTGCATCTATGTATATACATAGACAAAAGCATTCGTACAGTAAATATGCGATAAGAAAAAGATCTATATTTTTTACATTATTGATCAGATTGGCATCTGATAAATTGACATAATGTAAATAAACAAAAGTTAATTATAATCCTTGGCCACTTGTAAAACTTAATTTTTCGTCTAATGGTGAAATTTCATTGGTTCCCATAAATATTCGTACAGTATTATTTATATTGATAAATATATGAGATATATTTGATCTTGAACGTTTGACCCAAAGCAAACATTGCACCAGTAGATTTCTAGTATTTTTCTTAAAACAGGCAAGATGACAAAACGTTATTGTTAATAATTTGAAATATGGGAAGAAAGTGGAAGGTAACGACTTTGGAAAAGCGAAAAATTATTATAAATTTATTCAGGGAGGGTAAATCTTACGTCAAAATAGCCGAAATATTAAAAGGAAGTCGTTCGACGATTCGGAGTATAATAAATAAATTTTGAAACTGAAGGAATATTACATAAACCAAAAGTAAGTGGTAGACCTCGAAAATTGAGTTTAAGAGAAGAACGAAAAATTGTAATAATTATTAAAAAAAAAAAAAAAAAAAAAAAAAAAAAAACAGATACCGGTGCATCTGAAATTGCATCAGAAGAGTCGCACGACGGAAATTATTCATCAATAAAGTTAATAAGAAAACGAGATTGGTATTTGTAGAAAAATATATAAGCATAAACAGTGACTTTTTGTGTAACGTTATATTCTCAGACGTATCTAAATTTAATATTTTTGAGTCAGATGGTTGCAAAAGGGGTATGGCGAAAAGCAAATACTGAGCTGGACCCAAACAATATTCGATCGATTGTGAAACATGGGGGAGGAGGTGTCATGGTGTTGGAGTGCATCGTTGCAATTGGGATTGGAGAATTAGTTATAATAGATAAAATAATGGACAAACATCTACATTTAAATATTTTAATGAAAAATTTACAGAAAAGTGCGGACAAATTAGATATTGGAGGTACATTTTATTTCCAAAAAGAATGCGACCCAAAACAATAGTTTTTATATAACACTTCGCACATGTTAGTAACTCCCCAGCGATCATCTGATATAAATCCCATTGTACATGTATGGTGGGAACTCGAAAAAGAGTAAGAAAATATAATCTAACATCGAAAGAAGATTTAAAAGAAATTTGAAAAAAAAAAGAGTGGGATAGTATAACGCCGGGTTTGATATAAAAAAAAAAAAAAATAGTATTATCAATGCCGAACAGATTAGGTGAAGTTAATCGCCAAAAGAGAAATCCTACGAAATACTAAACATTACATTTATATTAATTACTAAAGATGTGCGAATATTTATGTCCCGGTGAAATTTCATCATTCGACGAAAAATTTAAGTTTTACAAATGACCAAGGATTATAATTAACTTTGGTTTACTTATATTACTTATTACTAATGTTAGCGAATAACATGCCAACTAATTGATGTCAATCTGATCAATAATGTAGAAAATACAGATCATTTTCTTTTCGCATACTTATTGTACGAATACTTTTGTATATATCTATATGTATATCGATAACAGGTAGCTGCTAAAATGAAACCCGCTTGGTTCGAGGATATCGGAAATGTTTACAACGACAATAGTTTGACACCAATTCAGCGCATACTTATTATCAAAGTCCTACGTCCGGATTATTTGCACACGGCGCTCACGAAATACGTCATCTCCCAATTGGGTGAGTTTACAAAATAAACACGTATTACACGTTTGAATTGATGTAAAATTTTTTTTTTTTTTTTTTTATTTCGATGAACGACCGGCACGAATTTTTAGGAAGAATGCCAATGAATTACATTAATAATAATAAGAAAGAATAATAATAATAATAAGAATAAGAATAAGAATAAGAATAATATGAATAATTTATAAAGGGGTACGAGATCTGGCACCACCAGCGTGGTCTTTAAAGAAGATCGCGGAGAACGAGGGAACGACTATGCCGATATTTTTGTTATTATCACCAGGAACTGATCCTGGACCGGAGTTAAAGTCATTGGCCGTAAATCGTGGAACGTCGTCCATCGTATTCACCGAAGTCTCATTGGGACAAGGGCAAGTTATTCAAGCGGAATTAGCATTAGAAGCTGCTTGCAAGTAAGTATTTGTCCTAGATGTTGGACAATCTCGTCAATTGACAAAACAAATCTCGCGTATTATTCAACGGTTTTGATATATTGATCAATTTTAGAAACGGAAGTTGGGTGCTATTAAGCAATTTACAATTGGCCCTGACTTGGCTTCCCCGATTAGAGAGCCTATTGAGATCGCCAATGTGTACAACCGATAAAAAAGCAACCACGAGAATTTGGTTGACCACGGAAGAGTGTAAAGGATTTTATCCTGGCCTAGCTGGATTGTGTCTGAAATTAGCTTACGAGCCCCCAGAAGGGGTTAAGAGAAATTTAAAAAGAACGTTCCAACAAGTCCAACAATTGGATGTTAACGATACAAATGGCAATATGCCCGGCAAGTTTATGTTGGCTTGGTTACACGCTACTATACAAGAACGGCGTAAATATGTACCGCAAGCTTGGAGAAGATCTTACGAATGGAACGAGGCCGATTTGGGTGCAGCTTACGCGTTGATAATCGACAATACGATTAATAAAATCGATCGTGAGCAAAATTGGGAAACCGGTCGCGGATTGTTGGACGTCGCGGTTTACGGTGGACGATTACAGGACGATTACGATGCGCGCGCTCTACGTGCGATCATTCGCGACGTATGGTCGAAGGACGTAATCGATGGTCGTCGTATGTTGGGCGACGCGATAAATTTACTCGATATATCGGAAAACGATCCGTTGAAGATCGCGGAACGTTTGAACGACGAGGATTCGCCGAGGGAATATTTCGGTTTACCTGCTAACGCTCCGAGAACTTGGGAGAGGATCGCGGCGGAGATGGCCTTGGCACATCTCAAAGGTAAATTAAACGACGTCTAACGTTAATTCCGCTTGCATGACGTCCCCTTGTCCCAATGAGACTTCACTGACTTCCTGATGATAATAGCAAGAAAGAACAAAACACCCTTACGAAGTGAAAATTACGCGAAAGAAAAAATCCGTTTGCTCTTAGGTATGACGATAAATGTATCTAATAAAGATGGCCGAGGTTGGACGAGATCTATGGAGAATAGGATCGAGGAGGATTTGAAGGGAACGTTGGACAGACGTTTGTCTAAGTTCGAGCCGTCGTTTAACGATATACCCAACGAAAGGACGAAGGACGCCACACCCGTGATGCGTTTCCTTTACGACGAAATCGAATTTAATCGTCGTTTGTTGAATCGCGTGAGACTCGACCTGGATTCTATTGCCATCGACAATAATAATGTTAGTTCGCGTTTTAAGTTCGATCTTTTCTATATTCTGATCTATCTTAACGAATGAAAATCGATCGTCGTTGATCGTGAACGTTTTATTTTCGTTTTAGACGCCTGAGCATTGGTTGAAAGATTGGGAAACTGGACCGAAGGATGCCGTTGCGTTCGTTAATGAATCGATAAGAAGATATCGTACGTTGGAATCTATCTGCGAGGTAGCTAACAGTTTCCCGTTTCGCGTCGATCTATCGGGCCTCGATAGGCGGCCGGGTGCATTTTTGGCGGCTTTGAAACAACGTACCGCTCGCGAGATCAATCATCCGCTTGAAAATCTTCGGCTTCGAGCAAATTGGATCGAGGATCGTAAGGCCGAACGACGACAACAGTGGAAGGTCTCGGTTATTCTCGAGGGACTTCTTATATCAGGTAAATTGGGAAAAAAAAGAAAAAAAAAAAATAAACAACAAGGATAACAAAAAAAGAACAACGAAGCGACGATACGCTGCCGGAGACGATTCGGATTTGCATTTACAAAACTTGCTTGTTCTTTTTTTGTTTGATCGATCGATCTCGTACAAGAGTCGATTAAAAGCGAAAAAGAGGAATCGATCGACACTTTTTGTCAACTAACAGGAGCGCTGATAAAGGACGGTAGACTGATCGACGTGGATGCGAACGACGCACCGATCACGGCCGCGCCAATTTGTCAAATCGCATATCTACCAGAACGATATTCTATCGATAAGGATAACGAAAGAAGAACGTCGCGCTCTCATTACGATAGGGAAAGCGACGAGAGCAAAGATTGGCTCGACGTACCGGTTTATAGTGATTCTCAACGTAACGCGTTCGTTTGTTCCCTCCCAATCGGTTGTCCTCGCGAAAATCGTAACGTTTGGTCGCGACGTAGCGTTGCGATTTATTTGAGATCCGTTCGAATTATTTATCGAGGATATATTTCTCGCCTCAATCGACACGATTGCGTTGTTATTCGTTTCGAATCGATCACGAACGCGAGAAGTATCAAAGCGTCCAAAATATTTTGTATCATTAATTGATTAGTAATCCTCCTTATTAATCCATTAATCATGTTTCTCCTTCAACGAGGCATTATTATTATTGATCCGAAAGAAATTTACAAAATGTCGGAGGTAGGATGGTCGAAAGCTTTTCTGATGGCTTTGTTCGATTATTTTGTGTCCCTTTTTTTATGATGGCGGTGTAGGTGGGAGTGGGGTAGGGGGGTGGATAAAAGTAGATAGAAATAGAGTATAGAAATAACATGCTCTGTATGTTTGAAATTCTCTCATTCGTATGTATTTAGGTGTATATATGATATATGTGTGTGTGTGTGTGTGTGTGTGTAATATGGGAGAAAAAATTTTTAATGTTTATTTATACATTCATTTGGTACAAGCGCATGCACGTACACACATAAAACGCACACTCGGAATTACATAAATATATAAGCTAAACGCCGTGATCGCTATTGCGAATACTTTTTTTCGTTATCATCGTTTCTTCATTTCTTTCCATTCTTTCTTCTCTTTTCTTCTCCTTCTCTTTTCTTTTTTTTTTTTTTTTCTTCTCATTCTCCTCTTTCTTTCTTTTTTTCCTTCCTCTTCTTCTTTTTCTCTCTTTTCTATCCTTTTTTTTTTCCTTCTTCGTATAATATTTTCCCACAAAGAGGGGAAGACGAAGAAGAAGAAAAAAAAAAAAAAAAGAAAACGAAATGAAAAAAGAATCAAAAAAGAAGAAGCAAAACGAAAGAACAACCAAAGTTTTTCTGAATTTATTGTATTATCGAACGGGAGGAAAATAATTTTCATATCGAATTTTCCATTTTAATCGTAATTATTTTTCCTCCGCTAATACCTGGAACTGTTCTTGACCTAATCGACAAAAAATTCAAACAATTATTAATACCAAAATAAATAAATAAATAAATAAATATATATTTCGATTCGATTGAAATTTAATTGAAAAAAAAAAAAAAAAGAAATAAGACCATTTTGTATCCGTTTCTCTTTCTTTTCCGCACGCGGGTTTTCGTAAAACGCGTTCGCGAGATAATACTTAAGAGATTGGAAAACAAAAAGAGAAAGGTTCGAGCGATTGAGCATAAAAGAAAAACAAAAAATGATTAAGCTTGACTTAGAACGACATGAACACGACATAAACACAAAGGAACATCGAGAACGATTAAACTCACATTGAAGATACGCCGCGAGTTCACGATCCTCCGCCAGCAATGCCAATTCCCTCGGTGTATGTCCATGAATGTCCTTCACGGTTAGTTTGGCACCACCGGCAACGAGCATGAAACACCTCGCCCGTTTCTTTCGTTGCGCGGCCTTATGCAGCGCCGTTTGTCCTCTGGAAGATTTTTTTCAAAAACAACAATAAAAGTAACCATCAGAAAATATCGAACTTTTGAAATATCTATCTTTTTTCTCTTTTTTTTTTTTTGAAATATTAATTTGAAAGAAATATAAAAAAAGTATATATACATGTATGCGCGTACGCATATATATGGGTAGACACACACACACGCACACACACACACAAGCAAGCAAATATATCGAAATGAATTAATAGGATACTTACTTGTCGTTATCAACAATGTCGAGGATCGTCGATGGGGCACTGGCAACTAGATATCTAACGATGTTGTTATGACCGTATCTAGCTGCTAGATGCAAAGAGGTTTGTCCGGTCGCGTCGATGGACAAAAGGGAATATCCCTTCCTATGTAGTTCCTTTAGGGCCGGCAAATCGCCGATCTTCGCAGCCTTTAATATACCATCGGACGTCTTTTCGAGTAGGCCGGTATTGAATGTATGGACCTCCGGGCTAAGCCCGAACAGCCTGTCTCGTGGACTGGAAAAGAAGAGAGAAAAAAGAAAATATTAGTAAAAGAAAAGATGAAAATAAAGAGAAAACACACACACACACACACACACACACATACACACAGGGACACGGACAAAAATTACAATCGATGATGGATCGCGGATAGAGATTGAAATTCAAATTCGGATGACGGACTTTAAGGACATTGAACGTCGGCGGGGTGGGAGGGTTAACGTTTAATCGAATAACCGAAGGATTCGTTTATCTTATCAATTGTAAAGTAACATAGATTTTTACCTTATAAACGTAAAGGACGTTTGGTCAGCCAATCCATGCCCGTTCGACGGATTTATCGATGTCTTCGACGAGGTACCACCGCCACCACCAATGTCGCTCCTTTTGGTCGTCTTTTTCTTGTACTTCTTCTGGTCACCCACCTCCTCCCCCGCCTCCTCCTCCTCCTCCTCCTCCTCCTCCTCCTCCTCCTCCTTCTTATCCTTCTTCTTGTCCTTCTTCTTTTCTTTTTTCTTGTCACCCACCTCCTTCCCCTCCTCCTCCTCCTCCTCCTCCTCCTCCTCCACCTTCTTATCCTTCTTCTTGTCCTTCTTCTTTTCTGTTTTCTTGTAACCCACCTCCTTCCCCTTCTCCTCCTTATTATTCTTCTTGTCCTTCTTCTTTTCGTTTTTCTGGTCACCCACCTCCTTCCCCTCCTCCTCCTCCTCCTCCTCCTCCTCCTTCTCCTTTTTATCCTTCTTCTTGTCCTTCTTCTTTTCTGTCTTCTTGTAACCCACCTCCTCCCCCTTCTCCTCCTTATTATTCTTCTTGTCCTTCTTCTTTTCGTTTTTCTGGTCACCCACCTCCTTCCCCTCCTCCTCCTCCTCCTCCTCCTCCTCCTCCTTCTTCTTGTCCTTCTTCTTTTCTGTTTTCTTGTAACCCACCTCCTCCCCCTTCTCCTCCTTATTATTCTTCTTGTCCTTCTTCTTTTCGTTTTTCTGGTCACCCACCTCCTTCCCCTCCTCCTCCTCCTCCTCCTCCTCCTCCTCCTTATCTTTCTTCTCGTCCTTCTTCTTTTCCTTCTTCTTGTCACCCACCTCCTCCCCCTCCTCCGCCTCCTCCTCCTCCTCCTCCTCCTCCTCCTCCTCCTGCTTTTCCTCTTTCGCCAAATTCTTAGTGATCCCCTTGACCGTTTTATTTCTCGATGGTTTGACGACGACTATTTTGTCTTTGTCCGATCGACCGTGAATTCCTTTGATTTTCAAGCGTCTTCCGTCTTCGTCATTCGGGCCGCCTTCTCTATATCATATTTACTTTATTAGTCTAACTATTGGGGATCACTACTTTCTTTTGTTTATTTTTCCTTATATTTTCTGATTCTTTAGAATCATCTACCTTGGCGTAGGATGAGCAGGTCCTTTTTCTTCGCTCTCAGTTCTTTTTGTCTCTGTAGTTGGTGACAGATCATTTTGTTTTCTCTCCTCCAGTATATATATAATATCGGCGGCAACATCAGTTACATAATGTAACTGTTCTTGTGCACGATCAATTCTAAAAAATCGTTCAGCTGTGCAAGCTGTAAAAAATAAATATATGTAAATTATAATATAATTTATATATTTATATATATATTTATATATATATATATATAAAAAGGTATACGTATGATCAAAATGTTTGAATACTTACAGTCAAGGAAACAACAGTCGTCGATTTGGTGACTCTTCCCCAAGATGTTCCTTAGCGTCACCAAATCCGTAGTCGCTTCCAAATCCAAAGGTTCCGGCGTTAATAATATTGCGACTTCTTTCAATTTATTTTTATCGTGATGATATGACACGTAATCCGTCATACGTATTTTCATTATTGGTAAAGTTAGTTTTTTTAGTTCAGCGACATCTGGCTTCGGGTGAGTGGTGTTTCTTCGTTTGGAAAGCATCGTAGCTTGATTCAAAATACTCAGATTTATGATAGAAGGAACCAATCGGCAGGCCTCGCCGTCGACCTTTAAAAAATAAAATGAGGGGAAAGATTAAATATAGAGAGGAATAGAATAGAAAAGAAGGGCATGGATTTAAATGGACACTTTTTTTTTTTTATACTTATACCATTTTGATAAACGTCGGATCGTCGGAGGATGAAAACTTGCAGTTTAATAATTTATGGTTGACGACTAATTCGCCTTCCCCACCTCTCCCCTCTAACGAATTTTCATCCTCGACGATACGCGATACGTACAATCGAATCACAGAAACGTTATTAGAATTCTTACCTGCATCGGTATGGTCCTGGTTGTAACCAATTTGGCGGTGCTGCACTGTGTTAGGCAGGTACCGTGACCACCTGCTTGCAGCAATGGAAGTTGGTACGTTGTTAAACCAACGACCTCGATGAGACCATCTTCGGTTAATGGTTCCTTAGTCGTACTAGTTGGGCACCATGGACGAGTGCCACCACCGTACGAGGCGATGTTTAAAAAGACGATTGCATGGACGCGATGTTCTTTCAATTTCGGTGTTATATCTTGACCATCGCACTCCAACGTAACGAACTCGGAGAGATCCTTCCATTTTCTTTTTAATAAATCCTTGCCGCCCATTTGCCCGTAAAACATCTTATTTCTCAGTCTTGAATTGAATTTTTCTGGATGTGCCTCTGTAAGAATTATTAACGGGTTAAACGATAAAACCGACACACGCACAAATATATACATACATATATATATATATATATGTATGAATTTTAATCGCCTATCGAGTTTACTACGGCGCGCGACGTTAACTAATTCATTTAATTTTCTTCCAAAACTAACGAAACAAAGAAAAAAAAAAAAAAAAAAAACCGTAAAAAAAAGAAAAACAAAAATTTCATTCTTTCTCCTAACTCGAAGTGAGAAACGTTAATTTTATCTTTTTCTTTTCTTTTTTTTTTCTTTTTTTTTTTTTTTGATGCACTCGAGTCGATCGAAATGAGACGGACAATATTCGTTAAAATTGAAATTACCTCTGGCCTCGTGGAACTCGAGGGCTATGTGCGCGTCCACGCCAAGGGAAAAATAGTTGTTGACGACATTTAACGGAAGATTTTCCTTGGCCTTTCCGCTTTCTTCGTCATTCTGTACATCTGGATTTTTCTCAACGATCAATTGCCACCGGTCCAGTAGTACGGTTTTGCTTTCTGCAATACTCGTTAATATTTTTCCAATCGGCTCGTCGGTGTAACCACCACCCCAACCGAGTGCTCTGGCCAAATCATTTCCGGTACCAAGTGGTAGTACCCCTACTGCCGGTGGTGATGGAGCTCCGATTTTATCTAAGATGGAGAGGACCCAACCAACGGTACCGTCGCCGCCACAAGCCAAGACCCTTAAATTCGGTACCTTCTTAAATAGTTCCAATCTGGAACAGAGAAAATTGAAATATCTGTTAGATATATTGCGTATTAATCGAAAGAAACATTCAAATGAACGCAAAGAACTTTAAATGAACAAAAGAAAAGCATCATTTGTCAACGATCGCGCGTCAACCTCTTGACGATATATATATATATATATATATATATATATATATGTGCGTGTGGTCGTGTGCGCAAGCGTGTAGAACGTGTTGCCTTTTTTCTTTTTTTTTTTTTTTTTTTTTTTTTTTTTGAAACGATTTCATCCACATACATACATATTATCGTCGAACGATATAGGCGCGCGTTTAATTGCGATATTAAAGTGTTATACGAAAAAAAAAAAAATAGAGAAAAAGAGAGAGAGAGAGAGAGCGCGATTGTTTATGCAAACGCAAAAAGAAAAGAAAAGGAAAGAAAAAGATATCGAAGTTACTATGTCTTACCCCATTCTCGGTCCGCCTTTAGTAAGGTCGAAGACTTGACGTGGATTTAAAAGCCATTGAAACTTCTGTAATAATTTGGCTCCTTGATTTCCGCCCGATTTTGGATTAATAAATACTATGACTGGTTTAATAGTTACAGTCGGAATGGGCTTAATTGTCCAAAATTGCGTATCATCTTTTTTTTCTTCTTGTTCTTCTGATGGATTTTCTTTATCCATTATCTTTAATTTGTCTATAGAAGGGACACAGCCTTTACTTTTTCTCCTTGGAGATTTTTTAAGACTGCTTTTGAAGCAGCCTTTTCTTGGTAATTTTATAATCCAAGAAGATGGGACAATTATTGATGCGTGCAATCCAAGTAGGCAGTCCTCTTCGCATATCTTCGTATAAAAGCAAGCATCCTTATTGTGATATGCCGTCTTACACCAACTGCAACTTATTGCTAAATTTTCCTTTGATACAAAACTAAGCTTTGACTGAAAGCTTTTCAAGCAAGAACTACATTTTCCTTTCTGGGTACGTCTCTGTACCCAGTGATGCTTTGTTGTTGTATCTTCTCGATATGAGCGAACATCAGCATCACGGAAAGTAGTTTTGCAAGGAAAATTTAGATTTGTTGCACAAACGGCATGAACAATAATTCTGCAAGCCGAACATTTCATTCTTGGTCCATGTTTCTGTAAGCAAAAAAGTAACGTTTATTAGTTTTACGACGTAATATGGTTAAATGGGTGTAATGGTGTGTACGAGTGTTAAAGAATAGAAAAAGACAAGTGATAGGTGTAGGTTTTCCTTTTGTTCCGTTATTTTCTATTTCTCTCTCTCTCTCTCTCTCTCTCTCTCTATCTCTATCTATCAATCTATCTATCTTTCTTTCTTTCTTTTTCTTGATTAACTGAATAGCCTAACATGTGATACGATCTTTGGACTCGATAAGAAAAGAGAGAACAGAAAAGAGTAAAGTATAGTATAGTAAATTATAGCAGTAAAGTTTTCTAAGTTGATGGACTTTGATGTAGACCATCGTATCTGTGCCCATATAATTCATGTATTTGGATAAAATCCCGGACACGGCAATAGGGGGGTGGGTGGGTGGATTTTATGAATCATTTCTCTCTCTCTCTCTCTCTCTCTCTCTCTCTCTCTGTCATCTACCATTAAAACTTATTAAACAACACGAAGAAAAAATAAATCAGTCGACGCTTACAAATAATGATCGTTCTTATATCATAATTCATATCTCAAAATTATTTCGGGAAAATAATAAAAAAAATTATAATTAATAAATAAATAAATAAAAGAAAAACGATAAAAATAAATAAGTCGACGCTTACAAATAATGATCGCTCTTATATCATAATTCGTATATCGCAATCATTTCCGGAAAATAATAAAAAAAAAAAATTAGAAACAAAATAATTAATAAATAAATAAATTAATAAATAAAAGAGGAACGAAATAAATAAATAAGTCGACGCTTGCAAATAATGATCATTTTTTATCATAATTCATATCTCAAAATCATTTCGGGAAAGAAATAAAAAAAAAATAATTAATAAATAAATAAATAAATAAATAAATAAAAGAAAAACGAAATAAATAAATAAGTCGACGCATACAAATAATGATTGCTCTTACATCATAGTTCAGATATCTAAATCATTTCGGGAAAGAAATAAAAAAAAAAATAAATAAATAAATAAATAAATAAAAGAAAAACGAAATAAATAAATAAGTCGACGCTTGCAAATAATGATCATTTTTTATCATAATTCATATCTCAAAATCATTTCGGGAAAGAAATAAAAAAAAAAAATAATTAATAAACAAATAAATAAATAAATAAAAGAAAAACGAAATAAATAAATAAGTCGACGCATACAAATAATGATTGCTCTTACATCATAATTGTTATCTCGAAATCATTTCGGGAAAGAAATAAAAAAAAAATAATTAATAAATAAATAAATAAATAAATAAAAGAAAAACGAAATAAATAAATAAGTCGACGCATACAAATAATGATTGCTATTACATCATAATTCAGATCTCTAAATCATTTCGGGAAAGAAATAAAAAAAATAATAATTAATAAATAAATAAATAAATAAATAAAAGAAAAACGAAATAAATAAATAAGTCGACGCATACAAATAATGATTGCTCTTACATCATAATTGTTATCTCGAAATCATTTCGGGAAAGAAATAAAAAAAAAAAATAATAAATAAATAAATAAATAAATAAATAAATAAAAGAAAAACGAAATAAATAACTAAGTCGACGCTTGCAAATAATGATCGTTCTTACATCATAATTCAGATCTCTCAATCATTTCGGGAAAGAAAT
>OU964984.1:2573668-2581168 GCA_918808275.2 Dolichovespula sylvestris | reverse complement strand
ATGAAAAAGAAATATGAAAGAAAGAAAGAAAGAAAGAAAGAAAGAACGAAAGAAAGAAAGAAAAAACGAACGAACGAAAGAAAGAAAGAAAGATAAGGGAAAAAACAAAAAAAGAAAAAATCGGACAGAAAGAACGTAAAAGACATACGAGAATGAAAAATGTGATGTAATACTGAACGTGAAGTGATTAACATTAAAGCTTCTCGCTCTCATTCTTTCGTCAATAAAAAGTTGACCATTTTTTTTTCTTTTTTATAATTTTTTTTCCCTTTCTTAATGAATGAAAAAGAAAGAAAGAACACGCGCATAAAGACATATACGTTATCTGGGAATTTCTCGTCTGTATATATATATATATATATATTTTTTTTTTTTCTTTTTATTCATAACGTAAACGCGCGAGCGTGTGTGTGTGTGTGTGTGTGTGTGTGTGTTCGCATTTGTATTAATATTTGTATTTACGAACTTACCGAACAATCATGGACATAGCAAAAGTCACCAGATGCCGCGGTCGAAGTCCAGAAATGTTCGCTGCTAATGGCAGTATCGCTCCAATCGGGTGTAAACCGTAAATCGCGTTGTGCACTACCAGAAGCTCCATCCTCTCGTCCCCTGAAACAGAAAAACGTTTAATTGGTTAGAATAATGCGATTAATATTTGCCGTGGGATTTTTTTTCTTTTTCTTTTTTTTTTTTTCTCCTTTCTTTCTTTCTCCTTGTCGCCTCTACTTATTGCGCCCGAAGATACTTACGATGGCTTCTAACGAATTTTTTTTTCCTCAGAAAAAAGAAAAAGAAATATATTTTCTCGAGAAACCAAAATTCTTCGAACGTTTTCAAATTTTAAATATCGATACCTTTAACGTGTACTATTTTCTTTCCGTACCAGATCAAATCGATTTTTGCGGTCTTTCGTGTGAATAAGAACGAGAAAGATGGTGCCGTTCTCGGTGATCTCGATGCCTCGCGGTAAGACGTAAAACCAACGATACCAGTAAACGAACTATCACCGACATAGCTACAAACTCGGGAGACATTACCACCTGTCGCTTCGTTCTATTCTAACGTTTCTATTCGTATCTCTTCGAACGAGACAAATTTTACTTGCCTCGGTACATCAAATTTTATTTGCGATTTCATATAAACGCCCGTAGGCGTACGAGACTTCTCAAGCTTAAACATAATTTCTCTATTTTATATCAGTTATATTTACCTCTTCATTTTTCTTTCCTCTCCTTCCTCTTCCGTATTTTCGTTCCTCTTCCGTCTTTTCGTTCCTCTTCCGTCTTTTCGTTCCTCTTCCGTCTTTTCGTTCCTCTTCTCGTTTATTTTATCTTCTTTGCCACCCGATCATATACCTTTTCTCTCTCTCTCTCTCTTCTTCGTTCTTTTTTTTTTCAATCGTTGCACTTCTAATCATTCACTTTCACTCGTTCCTTTTCGGCCTTCGTCGTCGTCGTCGTCGTCGGCGTTCGCCTCCTTCTTCTTTTTTTTTTTTTGGCTTTTTGCCCGTGTTTTAGGAGCGAGTGCGTAGTTTTTTTTTTTTATAGAGAATTATCTCTTCATCGGCGTAGTACTAATTGTCTCGCGTCTACGAGACCAAGCTTCTGCTCTGGCGATTTCCACCACCAGTAGACCATCAATTCCAACGCAGCCGCCACCACCGCCTCCACCACCTGTACTACTGCCGACATCAACTACGTCTCCTCCTTCTTGCCCACCACCATCCCCTCCACCGCCTCCTCTTCCTTGCCCACCACCGCCCCTCCGACTCCTCCTCCGCCTCCTCCTACTTGCCCACCACCGCCCCTCCGCCTCCTCCTCCTCCTCCTTTCTTTTTTTTTCTTATTTTTTGGAAATTTTAAATTTTTTTTTTCTTTTCTTTTTTTCTTCTTCTTCTCACCTCTTCTTCTTCTTCTTCTTCTTCTTCTTCTTCTTCTTCTTCTTCTTCTTCTCCTGTACGCAATATCTGGCCCCTCCGACTCCTCCTCCGCCTCCTCCTACTTGCCCACCACCGCCCCTCCGCCTCCTCCTCCTCCTCCTCCTTTCTTTTTTTTTCTTATTTTTTGGAAATTTTAAATTTTTTTTTTCTTTTCTTTTTTTCTTCTTCTTCTCACCTCTTCTTCTTCTTCTTCTTCTTCTTCTTCTTCTTCTTCTTCTTCTTCTTCTCCTGTACGCAATATCTGGCCCCTCCGCCGCCTCCTCCGCCGCTTCCTCCTTGCCCACCACCGCCCCTCCTCCTCCTCCTCCTCCTCCTCCTCCTCCTCCTTTCTTTTTTTTTTATTATTTTTCGTGAATTTTAAAATTTTTTTTTTCTTTTCTTTTTTTCTTCTTCTTCTCCTTCTTCTCCTCCCTCTTCTTCTCTTCTTCCTCTTCTTCTCCTCCTTCTTCTTCTCCCTCTTCTTCTTCTTCTTCTTCTTCTTCTTCTCCTTCTTCTTCTTCTCCTCCCTCTTCTTCTCTTCTTCTTCTTCTCCTTTACGCAATATCTGGCCCCTCCTCCTCCGCCGCCTCCTCCGCCGCTTCCTCCTTGCCCACCACCGCCCCTCCTCCTCCTCCTCCTCCTCCTCCTTTCTTTTTTTTTATTATTTTCGTGAATTTTAAAATTTTTTTTTTCTTTTCTTTTTTCTTCTTCTTCTCCTTCTTCTCCTCCCTCTTCTTCTCTTCTTCCTCTTCTTCTCCTCCTTCTTCTTCTTCTTCTTCTTCTTCTTCTTCTTCTCCTTCTTCTTCTTCTCCTCCCTCTTCTTCTCTTCTTCTTCTTCTCCTTTACGCAATATCTGGCCCCTCCGCCGCCTCCTCCGCCGCTTCCTCCTTGCCCACCACCGCCCCTCCTCCTCCTCCTCCTCCTCCTCCTTTCTTTTTTTTTATTATTTTTCGTGAATTTTAAAATTTTTTTTTTCTTTTCTTTTTTTCTTCTTCTCCTTCTTCTCCTCCCTCTTCTTCTCTTCTTCCTCTTCTTCTCCTCCTTCTTCTTCTTCTTCTTCTTCTTCTTCTTCTTCTCCTTCTTCTTCTTCTCCTCCCTCTTCTTCTCTTCTTCTTCTTCTCCTTTACGCAATATCTGGCCCCTCCGCCGCCTCCTCCGCCGCTTCCTCCTTGCCCACCACCGCCCCTCCTCCTCCTCCTCCTCCTCCTCCTTTCTTTTTTTTTTATTATTTTTCGTGAATTTTAAAATTTTTTTTTTCTTTTCTTTTTTTCTTCTTCTTCTCCTTCTTCTCCACCCTCTTCTTCTCTTCTTCCTCTTCTTCTCCTCCTTCTTCTTCTTCTTCTTCTTCTTCTTCTCCTTCTTCTTCTTCTCCTCCCTCTTCTTCTCTTCTTCTTCTTCTCCTTTACGCAATATCTGGCCCCTCCGCCGCCTCCTCCGCCGCTTCCTCCTTGCCCACCACCGCCCCTCCTCCTCCTCCTCCTCCTCCTCCTCCTTTCTTTTTTTTTTTCGTGAATTTTAAAATTTTTTTTTTCTTTTCTTTTTTTCTTCTTCTTCTCCTTCTTCTCCTCCCTCTTCTTCTCTTCTTCCTCTTCTTCTCCTCCTCCTTCTTCTTCTTCTTCTTCTTCTTCTTCTTCTTCTTCTCCTTCTTCTTCTTCTCCTCCCTCTTCTTCTCTTCTTCTTCTTCTCCTTTACGCAATATCTGGCCCCTCCGCCGCCTCCTCCGCCGCTTCCTCCTTGCCCACCACCGCCCCTCCTCCTCCTCCTCCTCCTCCTCCTTTCTTTTTTTTTCTTATTTTTTGTGAATTTTAAAATTTTTTTTTCTTTTCTTTTTTTCTTCTTCTTCTCCTTCTTCTCCTCCCTCTTCTTCTTCTTCTTCTTCTCCTTCTTCCTCTTCTTCTTTCCTTTCTTCTTCTTTCTAGGCTCTTTCCTTTACATTTTTTTATTCCCAATCAATCATTCCATTCGATTTTTCCCGATGTTTCCAGTTTTCTTTTTATTTTTATCACTTCCTAACATTCCTCTCCCTTTTTTTCTTTTTCTTCTTCATTTTTCTTATTTTCTCTGTTTTTTTTTCTTTACTTTTTTTCAAATTAAACTAAAACAATATTAAACACAACTTAAGTTTTTACTGTTCTTCGATCAACGAGATATTTTATTTGTTAAAATTAAATTTTTTTTTAACACCACTGCAGTTTTTCAATAGTGTTCAAGTTAATTAAAGCAAATTGTTTATTTTACACAAAATATTTAATTTATAATAACCACTACACTTATATTAACAAAACACAGGAAACTGTCTTAGATCAGTTTTTAAAGTGTATAGAATTAGTGGATTTAGAAAAACATATATATATATACGTATACATATGTATAAAGAAATAGTGATAAATGAAAAGGTATAGGGAGAGAAAAAGCAAAAACAAAGCAAACGAAAAGTATACAGTATTGATAAAAATTCATAGTTTATAATATTTTCAACTTTTCCAAAAGAAATATTACTATATACTTTTTAGTTTCAAGAACGTGTGAGTTCAGAGGAGACCAAACAGACTAAATGATCAGGACTCAGCAATGTTGCTCCGTCGCTTGCTTCCCCCGTTAGGGTAGCTAAAGGGAGGGGATAAAGAGAGAGAGAGGGAGATATGTACATATATAGAAATAACGACAGTGTACCTGTCTCTCCACCATTGCTACCCTCCCATCTCGTTCCCACTCTCGTCCCCTATGGTCAGACATGCGCCCTCTTATCATTCTCTCTCTCCCCCTCTCTATCTCCCATTCCTTTTCTTTCTCCTCTCCCTTCCTCCCTCTCTCTCTCTCTCTCTCTCTCTCTCTTACCCTTGATCTTTGCATGTATGTGCGTATACGTGTGCGCGCGTATTTGTGTGTCCTACGTACGCTTTTATACGCGTAAACATATGCGTGTATTCGATATACCAATACCAACTAGTCTCACTAATACATAAGTTTATACATAAGCGTATATTCGATATACTAATATTAAGCGATCTCACTAATACATAGTATTCTATAATAAGTATGTATCATGTATTCCGAAAAAGAGACGAAGGTAGGAACACTATGTGTGACCACCCTTACTTTTTTCTCTTTATATATATACATATATAATATATGTATGTGTATGTATGCATGTAGATATATATGAGTATTGATGTACGTGTATTGGTTCGTCATGTTCGGCAAAGGGCAAACACGTGTGATTTTTGTCTTCTTCCTTCGCCAATTTTATTATACAAGCCTTCCTATGCTCTTTCTCTCTCTCTATCTCTCTCTCTCTCTCTCTCTCTCTCTCTTTATCTCTCTCTAATCATCCATCCATTTTTTTATCTTTCCTTCTCTCGCTTGTCCGTCTAACCACCCCTTTGCCGTTGTATTTCGAAAGACGTAGAAACCATTTTGTCGCGCCCTATCAACTACCGCCATCTACAAATTCTCTCCGAAAATAATTTTCGTGTACGTTTTCCATCCATATTTCTTTCTATCTTTATTTCTTTCTTCCTTTTCTCACCATCCCTCTTCCTTTTCTCGTCTCCTTCCTTCCCTCTTCTCTCATTTCTTCCTCTTTTTCTGTTTCCTTTTATTTTCATTTTTCTTTCATCGTCACGCGTTAGACAGCGACCATTAATGCGCCGTATGTCATTGAAGTGTCGAAATTTTGCGAAGGCGAACGCGAACGCGAACGGGACAATAAGTGCGATGTCTCTACGTATCTTATTAACGTGTCTATATATCTCTTACTCGTTATTCTTTTTGTTTGTTTGTTTGTTTGTTCATTCGTTCGTCCGTTCGTTCGTTATTTTTGTCGTTCGTCGTTCGTCGCTCGTTCTATTACTTTCTTTCTTTCTTTCTTTCTTTTTCCTTTTTTCCTCTTTTCCCCATTTCTCTTCGTTCTTTCCATTTCTTTTCTCTTTCCATTTCTTTTCTCTTGCATTGCTTTTTTCTTCTTCCTCCCCCTCCCCACCCCCACCAGTAACGATCTCACAGGCGTTGTTCGGCGATCAATAACGTTCGTTGATAGCTCGCTAAACTGTGCGGGATTTTTTTTTTCTTCCGTCATTCGTAAATCGTTCTTCTCGATTCTATTTCTTTGTAATAGCAAAGTGCTGATATCGCTGGTCCAGTAGGTAGCCAGGCAGTGTCAGAGTAGCTGTTGTTAACGTCGGTGGTAAGAACGGCGTCGTCTTTCTCGTCTTGTTAGCCCGCAAGATCGCAGGAATCGGTTGGACCTGGTACCGGGGAAAAAAGAGATCGTACACGTTAAAGGTACCGATATATCAAATCGGAAAACGTTAAAAGAATTTCGATTTTTCCGAGAGAAACGTTCGTTAGACGCCATCGTAAACATCTTCGAGTGCAATAACTAGAGACGGCGATAATAGGATCACGAACACGACCAATAATACGACCTCGTCGTCCAGAAAGATGATCGTGGACACCTGTGTCGGGAGAAGAAAATCGATGGTTATAAAAATATTCGTTAATGTGCCCTAACTCAAAAGAGACAGTGATTATTGTTTTAAATGATAAAACGAAAGACATTGCCGCGAAATATTCGCGTTCGATCGACGTACCGCGAAGAACTATTAGATCTAAAAGTGTCCGAATCATGCTACCAATCGGGGGTCGAAAGAGAGGCATAACTTCACAACCCGGAAGGAATGAAGCCCGAACTTCCAGAGGGTGGGTAAATTTATCGAATTAAACATGTCTTTTTATTCCCGATGTTGTTCCTGTTTCGTCGTCGTTCTAGTTTTTCGGAATCGCTTTTTCTCTTCTTTCTTTTCTTGTTTTTTTTTTTTTTTTTGCGATCGCGGTTCTTATATTGTTAATGTTCTTGTAGTTTTCGTCAATGTGCTCTCCTCATTCTCTCTAACTCCACCCTTTCCCTATCTCTCACAAAATTTTCACGATTTTACTAACTACTCTCTCTCTCTCTCTCTCTCTCTCTCTCTCTCTCTTTTTCTTTCTTCTCTTTGCTGTACTTACACCTAGGCTCATAAGATTGTCTTGTCAATTGCGAACGTTAACCGAAATATCGTCTTTCTCTTCGGAACATCGACGATACTCATCTTCTTTATTTTTTTACTTCCTTTTTTTTTTTTTTTTTGAAAGTACAACAAAGAAAGGAAAATTCTCCCAACGAAAGCCAACGTGCGAGCGTGCGTGTTTCTAAGAGTGCCTATTTTTTTTTTTTTTTTATTATTCATCGCACGAACGTCATCGAAGATCAATTTACGATATGAATCTCGATTTATGCTAAAATTCAGGTATCGAAATAAATACATATGGAATGTAACTAATATGTATATGTGTAAAAAAAGGGACACGGCAAGGTAGACTTGTTTTTCTTTTTTCTTTTTCTTTCATTCCATCCATTGGCTTTGATATTGAAGTAACGAGACGTATCTTACTTTTGCGAGCTTTTATCAAACCTGAAAATAGGGTTTGATTATCAAACCTGTACTTCTTCTTTTTCATTTATTCTCTCTCTCTCTCTCTCTCTCTCTCTCTCTCTGTCTCTCTCTCTCTCTCTGTCTCTCTCTTTTTAAATCGCATCA
>OU964984.1:2566168-2568668 GCA_918808275.2 Dolichovespula sylvestris | reverse complement strand
AAAGTACTAAATATGAAATATTCGTTTGCTTGAAACGTAGCAGCAATGGCAGAGGAACTCTCTATCGAACGATATATATATATGGAACGATTCATATCGATGTTTTAGTTCCTTCATTATATCATTTTATATCATAAATGTACATACATACATACATACACACATGCATACATATATATATATATATATTAATTTTAATAAATTGTATATGTATAGTCAGTTATAATATTATATTATAATCAATGAAATATATATGTATAATTTATAATATAATTGCCTATTATATTAGATATTTCTATTTACACTACATTGATATATAAATATATATATTTATATATATATAATAGATACAGGCATGTGATACAACGATATGAATATCGACGATAATTTAATCGATTCTTTAATATTATAATATGTAACATTTGAAAGGATGCACGTCAATAGAAGTACAGATCATACATCTCTCTCTCTCTCTCTCTCTCTCTCTCTCTCTCTCTCTCTCTCTCTCTCTCTCTCTCTCTCTCTCTCTCTCTCTCTCTCTCCCCCTGTACGTGTGCATGCATATTTAGATGTGTTTGTGTGCTGTGCATTTTTCGATCGATCAGTATTTCAACGATGGCAAATGACGGATAGCACACGGGTTAATTGCTAGAAATGGCTCGTCAATCGTTAATTCTATTTTCTTGAATAAATGTATAAACGTTCAAATGCATCGAAATCGTCATTATGAAACTACGATGATATATATGTAGATACGTTAACGCATAACCTAATTAAATCCCGAGTTGCAACGAGATTGAATCAATCGATCGATCAATTTTTCGATTGATTAACATTCTTTCTTCCGATTGACGATCGATCGTTCGTTAGTTCGGTTAAAATCGATCGATAGATTTTTCATCGAATATTGACTCGACCGATCGATCGATTGTTCATCGAAGGATGGTTGAAATCGATTCCGTTCTTCGTTCGATCGATCTATTCAAAGAGAAATACTATAGTTTGTTTTAAATCGATAGTTCGAGCATGTCCTATCCATTGTCGATACGTTCGCTTCTTTTTTTCTTCTCTTTTCCTTTTTCTTTCGGAATTTTCCTTTTTTTTTTTCTTTTCATATAAAGAATATGTCACAAGGTGAGAGAGAGAGAGAGAGAGAGAGAGACAAAAAGAGGGAAAGAATATTATTATGGACTTTTCGTCTCTTTCTTCCTTATAGATGTGTGTGTATTTAGGTATGTACACGTGTACACGTACACAGATATATTTTTCCTTCTATTGTTTTTTTCTCTTTCGCGACAATGACACGACGCCCGTTGCAAATGAAACGAATTTATGGAATTTATTTATTAAATTTATTTATTAAAGAAAAACAGGAGGAAAGAAAAAAAAGGTCAGGTTTTTCTAACATTTTTTTTTCTTCCCTCTCTTTCTCTTCCTCTTGTTTTTTCCCCTTCCTTTACATGAAAGTCACTCGCCACATACTTTTAATACACACACACACACATGTATATATATATATATATATATATATATATATATATATATATATCATTTAAAAGCGCTCCAGATAGTTAAAATTATATTCGCAATCGTTCGCGACACGAAATCAATTTCTTTGTTAATTAATAGCAGCGCATGAGCATTTATTTCAAATACGATATCGGGGATTTATTAATTACTCGAGAAGAACGAAACGGTGAAAAAGAGAAGTTTTAAAAATAATAATAAAAAGGAAAAAGAAAAAAAAAAAAAAAAAAAAAGAAAAACCGTCCGTTCCGTTCTCGACCCGATCGCGATTTCACTATCGATCGATAATTTCGAGCGAACGGATGAATCGAAAAGAAAGAAAGAAAGAAAGAAAGAAAGAGGAAGGAAAAGAAAAAAAACAAAAAAAAAGACAAGAGAAAAATTAATGAATAAATAAATAAAAAGAATAGAAGTACGTCGAACGAATGGAAAAAAAAATAGAAAAGAAAAATCAAAAGGAAGGAAGGAAAGAAGAAAAAAAAAGAAAAAAAGAAGAAGAAGAAGAAGAAGAAGGTTAATGGAAAGCAATTCCTCGCAAAGATAAAAGATATATATTATGGTAAAGCCCCGTGGTATGTGTTTTGTTTCGTATGTAGAATAACTACGGATCGACTCGGTGCATATGCAGCCAATGGTGTGACACGTATTAACACGTAAATGTACCTGTAAACCGTACATTGTGCGAAGGAGCTTCGAAAGAGTGTGGATTCTGGAGAGGGTGTGGTGTAACGAGGTATTAGGAAGGGTGGAGGGAGAGAGAGAGGGAGTGGGGAGGAAGGAGGGTGAGAAGGAAGGGGTGTTATAAAGGAGGAACAAACCCGTCCTCGTCTTCGTCGTTGTCGTCGTTGTAGTCATAGCAATACATATGTTAACGTGTAAATCCACAAATCACGGATCACGCAAGCTAACTAGTTACCCCAACAAAAAGAAAGAAAGAGATAGATAGATAGATAGATAGATAGATAGATAGATA
>OU964984.1:2558668-2561168 GCA_918808275.2 Dolichovespula sylvestris | reverse complement strand
GGGGCGCGTCGTCGCGTCCCTTCGGGTTAACTGGTAGAATATTCTCTCGTTACGTATCGGCGCGTATCGGCGACGATGAGGAGACCGTGAAAGAGAAGAAAAGAAAAGAAAAGAAAAGAGAGAGAGAGAGAAAAAAATGTACGTCAAAAAAGAAAAAAAGAAAGAGAAGAGAAAAGAAGAAAGGAGAAGAAAGGAGAAGAACGGAAAGGGGGCAAAAAAAGAAAGAAAAACAGGGAGGGGAGGGAGGGGCAGAAAATCGAACAGAATCGAAGAAAAGTGCGGAGAAGAAAGTTAAAAAAGAATAAAAAGTGAGAGAGAGAGAGAGAGAGAGAGAGTGAGACGATGACGCAACCCAGACGAAGTCAATTTCGCGTGGAGTTACGCTACGTCACAATGGGGGGAAAAAAAGAAAAAAAGAAAAAAGAAAAAAATAAAAAAATAAAAAAAGAAGGAAAGGTAAAGGAGCAAGCAAGCTAAGAGTAGAAGAAAATAGAGTGGTACGACGCGGGGGTTTTGATAGGTGGGAGCTACGTGGAGGAACCTGGGTAAGGGTTGACCAGGAGGAAGGGAGGGAGGAAGGGAGGGAGGGAGGGAGGAATAAGGATACGACGACGGTTCATTGAGAAACTGAGAGCCGGGATAAAAGCCGGTTTGACTCATTTTAACCAATTTTTCTTTTCAACGGCGCCATACTCACGACCTTAACTCACCCACTAGCTTACCCCTCCCTCCCTCCCTCCCTCCCTCCCACCCCTAGAACCCTCCCTCGACCACCATACTTGCTTAATTCTCTGTATAGGCTTTTTTCAAGGCCTTCATCTATTTTACTTATTTTCTTTTCCTTCTTCTTTCTTTCTCACTTTTCTATTCTCTGTATATATCTCTCGCTCTCTCTCTATCTATCTATCTATCTATCTATCTATCTGTCTGTCTATCTGTCTCTTTCTCTCTCTTTCTCTTTCTCTCTCTCTCTCTCTCTCTCTCAGTCTTTGCAGGATGAAAGCTACACAAGAGTTACCGAGTCGATCAAAATGGAGAAATAAAAGTTTCTAGGATATTCGAAAAATCACTGTTTTCTACTTTTCTACTTTTTTTTTTTTTGATTCTCTCTCTCTCTCTCTCTCTCTCTCTCTCTCTCTCTCTCTCTCTTTTTTTCTGGATGGAAGCTATACGAGAGTTTTACCGAATTGGTCCAAAAGGAAAAGAAAAGTTTCCAGGCGTTTCGAAAAATCACTGTTATCCTTTTTTTCCTTTTTTGTTTGTTTTTTTTTTTTTTTTTTCTTTTCCTTCATTATCGAATTGTTGCGCTTTTTTTCCCCCTCCCCCCTTCCGAAGGATGGAAGAAGCCATATAAAAGTTTGCCGAGTGGGCCAAAGAAAGAAAAAAAAAAAAGTTCCCAGGCGATTGGGAAAACTCAATGTTTTCTACTTTTTTATCTTTTCTTTTTATTTTATGTTATTTTTTTCTTTTTTTTTTTTTTTTTTTTTTTTTTTTTTTTTTTTTTTTCTTTTATATTTTATCACAGGTCAAGAGCCAAACGTTCGTGGAAGAGCGTAAAAGAAAAGAAAAAAAAGAGAGGGAGTGTGTGTGCGTGTGTGGGAGAGAGAGAGAGAGAGAGAGAGAGAGAGAGAGAGAGTTTCCAGGCGATTTCTGGGAAAAATCGATTTAATCTTTTCTCGCGATCCCCTTGATACTCGCAACGATCGTCAGTCTCGTAGTTCTGCGATTTAAATGAAAAAAGAATAAAAAAAGAATAAAGAAAAATAAATAAAAAAGAAAAAAAAAACGCAGAGAAAATAAAGAAAGAAATTAAACGAAAAGAAAAAGGGGGCCAGAAAAAAAAAAAAAAAAAAAAAAAAAAAACAATTAGAAATCAACAGTCCCAGGGAGACGGTCGCAAGAATGAAATAATATCCCGATTCAATTTTTAACGTGGCGATCGAGAATTCGTATAAGAAATGAAAAAAAATAAATAAATAAATAAAAAAAATAAAATAAAATAATATGAAATAAAATAAAATAATCTCTAATTTTATCTCTCATCTCTTTTCCTCTTGATCCACCCTGTCTCTCTCTCTCTCTCTCTCTCTCTCTCTCTCTCTCTCTCTCTCTCTCTCTCACGGGTCTATGCCCGTTAATCAGTCTCACATACTATTATTTCACATTATTATTATTATTATTATTATTATTATTATTATATCCATTCGCATTTCATTTTTCTGTTTCTTTTCCCAGTGATATCTCATTACATTTTCATTGCCATTTTCATTGCCATTTTCATTTTCATTTTCATTTTCATTTTCATTTTCATTTTCGTTTTCACTATCTTTCTTATACCATCCTCTTTCTACTCCACTATGCTTCGTTATTTAGAAAAATTCGAGTCGCGTTTAGTCGATTTACAATCGACAAACTTGTGTTTGTTTTTGTATGCTTCTATCCGTGTTTGTTTGATAATATTTGATAGACGAATCCTAACTATTTTCTAACGATATATATA
>OU964984.1:2543668-2546168 GCA_918808275.2 Dolichovespula sylvestris | reverse complement strand
AGAAATTAAACGGTCGTTATAGGTCGTTTTATATTTTACCATATATACATTAAACGTATGGTTTCTCCCGAGTCGAAACATTTTTTGCGCTTATCTTTCATTCATCCCATTCAGACGTTATAAATAATAAACGAAAAATATTTAATCGCATCGACGAGGTCCTATTAGTGTTACTAACTTGTATAAAGTAGTTTAAAAGTAGTTTAAAATTATCCGTACAGGAACATAGCTCTGCGATTAGTTTTAAAATTTATATGTATATATATTATATAAATTAAATAATTAAATAATTTATTAAAATAAATAATTAAACATAAATTAAATAATTTATATATTTATATATTATATATATATAATATTTTTGTTTTAAATATATATTCTTTTTAAATATATATATATATATATATATATACATATATTTTTTTTTAATATATGGATCATTCATCTCGATAGTGATGCAAGACAATTTTTTGTTGTCTCGAAAAAATTAAACGTTAGCGTATCGATCGCCAAGTAATTTTTTTTTTTTTTTATTGGCCAATTTTAAATTGAACCTCTGTTTAATTTGACGTTTCTGAAGATATTAAATACTAATTAGTTATAAATGAAAAGTTCAGAGTAAATTAATCACAGATTGACAGCTCATTAAAAAAAAAAAAAAAAGAAAAAGAGAGATATAAAATGGACTTACAACACTTTCGAAATAAACGATCTATATATATATATATATATATATATATAGAGAGAGAGAGAGAGAGAGAGAGAGAGAGAGAGAGAGAGACAGAAAGATTAGTTCTTTTTCTTCTTCCTTTTATTACCTCAATGTATTGAATCTTATCTTTTATATCTAATCCCGATAACACGTACACGGATATTATAATTTTTATAGAGATAAGAGTACTATTATATTTGCGCACGCGATCGAGGAGGGGTGGGAATCGAAAAGAGGTAAAAAAAGAAATGAAGAAAACAAACAAAAACAAAGGAGAAAAATTTTTACGCGATCGTACATATATATATATATATATATATATGTGTGTGTGTATGTATGTATGTATGTATTATTGAGAAATAAATTTTTAACGAATAAAAAATAAAAAATGAAAAGAAAGAAAATCGACAGAATTAACTAATAGGAGGCTCGTTCGTTTAAAATATAAAATAATGCAGATTCCGATACTTTACCTATTTGGCCAACGAAATGCAACAACTATCGAAAGTTTTCCGAGGCTGAACTATAAAATATACAGAGAGAAAGAGAGAGAGAGAGAAAGATATATATATATATATATACATAGACGGTATGTTATTGAATCTATCACAAAATCAATGTAATTTTGTTCTTCTTTTTTTTGTTTCTTCCTCCTTTTTCTTTTTCAACTAATTAAAAATATTCGATATTAATCTTACCCCTCCTCCGCCGTATCCTCCTTCTTCTCGGCGTCCTCTCGATTATTTTCCTCCGTCATCACGAACGACGAAAAGTTTGTATTTTCTTCTTATCAAATCACGCAAATTATTTCGATATTAAATCACGCAATTATTTCGATATTAAATCACTCTATATTAAGATCAACGAAAGAGGAAAGGAACGATTAAATAATTAATTTCTCTTCTTAAGTACACAATTTCTCTCTCTCTCTCTCTCTCTCTCTCTCTCTCTCTACGTCGTTCGTCGTTGTTTCTTTTTGTTTTTTTTCTGTTTTTTTTTTGTTTTTTTCTTTTTTTAAATAATTATTCCAATCTATTTTCCTTTCGTTCCTTTTATTCGCTTCTCCCCTTCGACTTTCCTCTTTACGCGAATTCGCGTATCAAACAAAATGAAATGAACGAAACGCATAAACGAAAATGCGATTATATCGAATTATACTCGGTACTATGTTATATGAATAATTTTACGTCGTTCTTCTAACAAAACGAATTTCTCATCGTCCGAGACGATACTAACTATTCCGAAAGCTTCACGGAAATAACTGTATAAGGTAACGTCGTCGTTGTTAACCCATCTTATGTACGGCTTCTTCCCCCAGGGAAGCCATTACAAATTCTCTATTCTATTTTGTATAATACGATAATTTCATTACCTGTAACGATTTACGACGACGGAGACGACGACGACCGAGACGACGTCATTTCTCTATTATATACGTTCATGTATACCTTATTTATATTTATATACAAGCACATACATATATATTTATAAATAAATATATATATATATGTATTAGAACAAGATAGAAAAATAAAAAAAAATATATATATATATATATATTTATATATTAATAAATATATATGTATTAGAACAAGATAGAAAAGTAAAAAAATAAAATATATATGTGTGTGTGTGTGTGTGTGCGCGTATTTGCGTCTACACAGACATATCGCCGGATAGCGAGCTTTCGATATAAACTTTTTCGATTAATACTCGCCAGTTCTAGGACACGATAAAAAAGAATGAGACAGACAGACAGTTAGATAGATAGATAGATAGATAGATAGA
>OU964984.1:2521168-2538668 GCA_918808275.2 Dolichovespula sylvestris | reverse complement strand
TATATACATTTATAGTTTATATATGTAAAATTATAATGTTACATATGTTATAGGCGACCAACCATTAGCTGAAATACCTTTTATATTGAACGAAACGTCCTGTCGAATGGAACATGCGTATACGGTTCATCGATAGTACACACGATACTTTTATATATATATACATATATATATAAATCGTTTAAAAATAAAACTCTCGCCGGGAAGTGAAGGTGGGACAGGGGGAGGGTTCTGGAAGGTACGTTTGAACTGCGATGTCGGGTCGATGAAACGAGAAAAAAAATTGAATCGAAAAAATAAAATATTAAAAAAAGAAAAATAAAGAAGAAACGATCAAAAAAAAATAAAAAAAATAAAAAAAAAGGAACAAACGGGGGACCCTTCGCTCGGGTAAAAAATTTTCCCGATCGACGTGATAATAAGAGAGAGAGAGAGAGAGAGAGAGAGAGAGAGAGAGACCAAAAATTCAAGCCGATATTCAAAACGAAAAAACGATATAATACAGATTACTACGAACATAAATATAGATTAGTACGGCAAAGAACTTGGTTGGATAAACTTAGGAGAGGGTAGGGAAGGGGTTGTTGAGGTTAATAAAGTCAAAATACAAGAAGGAAAATAATATTCGAGATATGTCGGTGATAAAAGAAAGCCTCTCCCCTCTCTCCTCGTCTTCATTCCTCTCCTTCTTCTTCTTCTTATCCTTCTTATCCACTTCATTCACCTCTTCGCGTTTAATGACAACGATAATCTTAAGTTTGCGCCTGTAATAGGTACACCGAATAATGGCATAGTCGATTATGAGCTTCTCATGTCTCTCTCTCTCTCTCTCTCTCTCTCTCTCTCTCTCTCTCTCTCTCTCTCTTACTCTCTTGCCTTAACTTGTCCAAACTCTCACTATTTTGCTTTAACGAGGAAGTAGCAGGGGGATAGGGGTTGGGAGGAGATGGAAGTGGTAGGTGAAGGAGAAAGAGGATAAAGAAGGAGGATGAGAGTTAAGGGTTGAGAATATTATCTCAGTTACCTCGGCAAAATTTGTTATAGATCCGCGGTAAACGATATAATAAGTTAGATGAAGTAGAAGGGGGAAAGAATGTGTATGAGTACGTAGGGAATATGAGGAGAGGGATAAGGTGAGGAAGTAGAAGAAGAAGAAGGAGGAGGAGGAGGAGGAGGAGGAGGAGAAATAGGAGAAATAGGAGGAGGAGGAGGAGGAGGAGGAGAAGGAAAGTCCTCAGGACGTTCTCCGCATACTTACTCTACTCGGTCACGTTCCAATTTCGCTTGTCCGTGGTTAATCATTAAATATAACATTATATCTCCTCGGTAGGAGCGTAGAGTCGTGTTCTAACGAAGAATGCGAGCCGCATTACGTCGATCCGCGTCTAGATCGTTCCTATAGATCGTATATGGATCTTCGATGTGTGTCGTCTTATGTGACCAACAAGAAAAAGAACAAAAAATTCAAGAAGATAAAGGAGAAAGAAAAACGGATTAAAAAATCGAAAGATCGTAATGGGTGGAACAAAAAATTATGCTAACGTTATATTATTGATCGATTCTTAACGGCATACGTCCAATTGATCAATTCCTTTTCGTACTCCTCTTCTCATCGGTCAGTTTTACCTTCGATCATACCGTTCGTTTAATCGTTTCGTGACCTTTTGTTTATTCGTCGTCTCTGACGTCGTCGTTTCTCGACAGTTTTACGATGACGATGATAACGACGACGACAAAGACGATTATACGGAATACAAATGAAAAAGTTTAAGGATATCGTTGGTAAATAGGTATCCCGTACGTACGGCGGCACCCAAGGGACGACTCCCATTTATTGAGACTATATATCACTTCCGGTTAATATCGAATCGTTGAGCGTGCACCCTCAAACAGGTGCCACCCCACCTGATCCCACGGCAGCCCAATAAGAATTGGGAGCTTTTTTCTTTTCTTCCTTTTCTTTTTTTTTGCTCTCTCTCTCTCTCTCTCTCCTTTCTTTTCTTTCCTTTTTTTTTTTGTTAATATACGAGCTCGTAAGCCCTCGTAATAATAATAATAATAATAATAATAATAATATAATAATAATAGTAGTGGTAGAGGTAGTGGTAGTGGTACAGGATGACTCTCTCTCTCTCTCTCTCTCTCTCTCTCTCTCTCTCTCTCTCTCTCTCTCTCTCTCTGTCTCTCTTTCTCTCTTTCTCTTTCTTTCTTTCTTTCCCTCTCTTTCTCTTTCTCTGATATTTCACGATGGAATTATCTTCGTGCAAATTGAAAACCCGTAAAAAAAGGTGGGTTAGCTATAACAAGGGAGATTTATCCTATTACGTGTGTGTGTGTGTGTGTGTGTATACGTGTATGTATATGTAGCGTGATATGAAACTTATTGAACCCTGGCACACGCGCGCAAAAACGAACACACGAATGTTTTTAAGCAAACATTGACGTTATCATCTTTCATAACGCCGGAGGATATATATATATAAGTGTGTGTGTATGTGTTATATTACGTATTGTATGTAACTGTGGATACATCAAAAATACGTTTTACCTACTGCACAGTAACCTAACGTTACAGGAAAACGAGAAACGAAATTATTGAAATATCATTTTTATCTTTCTATCTTTCTCTCCCTCTCTCTCTCTCTATATATATATATATATATATATATATATATATATATATCATTGAAAATACAATTTCTCTTTATGGACATTTTATCTCTATCTATAATCCAATACCATTTCTTTTCTTTTTGTTTTATTAGGACGCTTTGACAAAGCAAAAGTATCGAAGTTTATATATATAAAATAAATATATATATATATAATATATATATATATATAAGATTTATCATATCTGGATATGATATTTCTTTCCATTCCATTTCAGAAGTTTATATATATAAAATAAATATATATATATATATATATATGATTTATCATATCTGGATATGATGTTTCTTTCCATTTTCTGTTTTTTTATAGAAGGTAAACGTCAATTATAATAACTAATATCGAATATATATATATATATATATATATATATATATATATATCTTAAACGACATATCGGAGACATGAAACTTATCGGATTAAATAAAATCGAAGACGGGGTTAAACTTTCAAGAATATAAAAATCGATGAAACGATTCGAGATGAAATTTAAATAAGAGAATAAGAAAAAACACGCGCAGCTCACGCTTTAATGAAATCATGATCGAGATCGATATTTAATAACGAATCGTAGACGAGATCGATAAAATCGTAAACGCGATCGTTGGACCAATTCGTACTTACGAAAAAAAAGAAAAAAAAAAGATTATTCGCGCGTACTATTTCGCGTTGGTCAACAAACAAACGTAACCCCCCGGAGAATTTTCATCGATTGAACGATTGATAATTTCGCGGTTAATACGAACGAGCACGAGCTAGTACGAATAAGGCCGAACGATGAGATTAACGATATTCCAACGATGCGAGCACGAGTAGTAGAGTTAGGTGGTGGGGGGTGGTACTCGTGTCGTCGTCGTAGGCGTTCGGTTAAGTTCGGGCTAAGCGTTCGGTTAAATTCGTTGGGAGGCCGACATACGCCGACGGGGACTGATGAGCTGCTAAGGTGGGGCAGCAAGGTGGGGCAGCAAGGTGGGGAGGTGAGGGGGGTGGAGGGACGAGAGACGACGTGCGTTGATACTCTCTGCGCATACATCATTTTTTCCCTACCAACAAATGCCGGTTGTGGCGCTGAAAGCCACCAGCAGGAGAATGACAGCGATACGAAAGAGAAAGAAAGAAAGAGAGAAAAAGAGAGAGAAAGAGAGAGAAAGAGGAAAAAGGACAACGTCAAGATTTATATTATATTTTCTGTCATTGTTATTACTATATTTTTTTACTCTCTATCCCTCTCTCCTTCTCTCTCTCTCTCTCTCTCACTATTTCTATCTTTCTCTTTCCTTGTTTCTGTCTGTCTGTCTGTCTATCTGTCTGTCTGTCTGCCTTGCTTTTCTTTATTTTTTCTTCTACCTCGAAAAAGAGAATGAGCGAGAGAGAGAGAGAGAGAGATCCGTAAGAAAATATTGAAAGTAGCGATAATGAAATTAAACGAGAGGAACTTACTTCATCGATTGTGACGATTTTCTCGTAGGCAGGCCTCGTTTTAGTCAGCTCCTCATTCTTCCTCTCTTACGTTCCTTGGTAGCGAGCACAGTAGCCATGTCGACGAAAACGTGTCCGGTGTCCTCGTCGTCGATGATGATTACCGCCATGACGAAGGAGGAATCCTTCTCCTGACGTAAAGACAGGAAACGTATACAATCCTTCGCATAACTAATTCTCTCTCCCTCCCTCTCTCTCTCTCTCTCTCTCTATCTCCTTTCACTTTTCTTTCTCTCTTTTTCTCTCTATCTGTCCGTCCGTTTTTCTCTCTCTATCATATACGTGATATTATAATCCTTCGAAAAATTCGAACGAATTCTTTCCCTTCGTCCGTACGTTCGTTCGGTGTCGTTATAATAATTTCCTATCGCAAAAATATACTGTACACTACACTAGGTATTGGATTCGACAAAAAAATCAATTAAATAAATAAATAAATAATAGAAAAATGGTTAGAGGGTAAAAGAGAACGGGGGAGGGGGATTAAAGAAAGAAAAAGGAGATAGAGAGAGAGGGATAAATGAAAAAAAAACGACAACAGGTAGCGTTAGCCGCTTCGAGTCGAGTCGCGTCGTGTCGGGTCTCTACGTTACGTTACGTTACGGTAGGGTACGTGTGGTACGGTACGGTACGGTACATTACGTTACGATACGTTACATTACGTTACCAAATCAATGACGTAGATATTTATGTATGTTAGATATGTGTGTGTGTGTGTGTGTGTGTGTGTATGCGGCTGGTACTATGCTGTTTTTATATACGTATGTAAGTATGTATGAACATACTTAAGAACGTGTCCGTTTTGTAGCGTCCGTAGTGTGTTGTTTTATCGTGTATCGTCTCTGACGTCCGTTTGATGGCGCTTCGTGAACAAATGACTGAGCTAAAGAAAGAGCAAGAGAGAAAGAAAGAGAGAGAGAGAGAAAGAGAAATAAAAAAGAAAAAGAGAGAAACCTGGCGGCCTTGCGTTCGTTCTATTTTCGGCACTTTTCTCTAATATGCCAGGTGTAGAGTAGTGAAATATACCGAAGAGAGGTAGAAGATAGTCGTTCGTTGAATGATACACAAGTAGCGTATCCGTAATCACGAACGTTGAGAACGTTGTTTTACGCACGACACTGTTTAACGAACCTTTCGATCGAACCGGTCCCTCTTTTAATCGGACGAGGATGGAGAGGTACGAGGTAGAAAGAGAAACGGTCGCATGGTACGACACGAGCCGGCCGCCATCATTATAAATAGTTGCGACTGGAAACGTCTCTCTCTCTCTCTCTCTTCCTTCTTCTTTCTCTTTCTCTTTCTCTCTTTCTCTGTCTCTCTGTCTCTCTCTCTACATACTGTGTACGTATGCAGCAGATGATAGATATATATACATATGGGGGCCTTTCACTCTTTCTCTAACTAGATGCACGAATAAAAGAAAGAGAAGGATATATATATGTGTCTGAGTGTGTGTGTATATGTAGCAAAATAATTGGGGGGCTGGTCCTGTCGGTAAAACAGAATGTAACTTATATCCTAGGAAGTAACCGATTTGGTCCTGTCGGTAAAACGAGATGTTCGTACATATATATATATATATATTATATATATATAAACGTTCCGTATTATACCGCCATAAAAAAACTCGAATGGAATATTGATCGATTTGGCTTAATTTAGAATCATCCTTTTACGGATAACTATTTTTCTTTTTTCTTTCTATAAATAGGCCGGAAATTCTCTCTCTCTCTATATATATATATATATATATATATATATATATATATATATATGTGTGTGTGTGTGTGTGTATAGATGTATGCATGATTACGAAAATTTACGTATATTATCTCACTATTCTTGGGTCGGTCAATGCCACGCCATTTTTCTCTCTCCCTCTCACTCCATCTCTCTTTCTTTCTCTTTCTCTTTCTCTCTCTCTCTTTGTCACATATACGTTAATACGCGAGACTATGTTTACTCTTGCTTCCACTTATACGGTAATGTATTCAGAAACTTCGCCATCATTTTATAATCCTATCAAATATTTATATTCTTGAACCTGCACGAATGATATATATATATATTTTTTTGTTATTAATTATAATAATTTATTAATATATTATTTATATATATATACATATTGTAGTTGTATATTTTATATATATATATATATATATGTATATATATACAATATATATATTGTATATATTATATATATATAATATTTATATTCTTAGACGCAACAAATAATATACGTACATATATATATATATATATTTTTTGTTAATTATAATAATTTATTAATATATTATTTATATATATATACATATTGTAGTTGTATATAATATATATATATATATATATATATATATATATATATATATATATACTACGAGAGCGTTTCCAGACACGTGTCTCATATCGAATCAACGACAACGACGATGGCAGTTAATTTGCACGAAGGATCTGATGTCCCTCCCACGCACTCCCTGTCTCTTCCTAGCCGTCAAAGTTTCAGACCCGTTGGACGCTCCGAAAAAGGGCGACGGTACTAGGCTAGGTTACCATAAAGGTCTCCAGCAAAATACCACTCTCGTCTTTCGAATAGATAAGATTCCTTCGTGTCTCGTGGGTGATGACGATGGACATATAATAGAGCGTTTTCTTCGAAATTGACGTAAGTCCATTTTCTACGAAAAGTGAGTTTAACGATAACAACGATATGTCATTCGCTATTCGACGCAAACCTTCTATGCTTCCGCTACGATGAGTTTTTCATCTGCAAACGGTTCCTCCCACCTCCATACCACCAACCTCCCCCCCCCCCAAAAAAAAGAAAGAAAAAGAAACAAACAATACTTAAAAATTCTCATCGTTCCTTCAATACAAACTTACGTATTTGATGAAATTACAAATATGATCACTTCGAAATTGGCACGAAACTCGACTTTCCACAAAGACGTAACGTTCGGTTCGATAATTAATAAATATGCTTAATTAATAATAGATATAATTAATAAATACCACGCACGATTTCTCTACTACGTTCTTTATATGCGTGGCGGATCACTTTTAATGGCGTACAAATTTCCGTTCGTTCGTTTCGCTGCAATTTTAATACCTATTCCCCGTTCGTTGTAATATGAAAGTAATATTGACGTCGTAAAGTCGTAGTCGAGGTAATTTAAATGGGATTACACACGAAGAAACATCGAAACGTTACCTTTTTATCATGTTTCTCCTTTCTTTTTCTTTATTTTTTTTTTTTTATGACATCTAATAAAAATTTCATATTAAAAACATTGGCTCGTATCAATTGAAATCTCATATTTGATGCTGTTTCACGTACGTATGATTTTCACGTATCGTCGATACTGAAAATGGTGCAAGTCCATTAAAGATCATAAAAAGTATAAATTTCTTTCAATCGATACTTCGAAAACGATCACGTTATAAACTTGAATCGATTTGATATTAAAAAAAAAAAAAAAATATATATATATATATATATATATATATATAGATAAAACGAGCGTAATAACGTATACCAATATTTTTCGAAGTATTCGCAAATACATACAAACGCCCCATAAAATATCTCCGTACAATATAAAATGGACTTACGCCACTTTCGAAGAAAACGGTTCGATCGTTGTTATGTGCTTGTAAAAAGAAAAAAGAAAGAAAATGATAACGGCTTGCGAACGTTGAAACGTGACTTGCTGTTCGGTGTCTCTGACGTATCGTCATAACGATTGACTCGTGCCAACTGACTTTACTCGGGGTCTTCTACGACTCATCAATTAAAATCGAAACGATGAGATCGGGAAAGGGAAGAAAGATCCGTGCTCATTGGTCGAGCACGGAAACAATAACAAAATTCGCAGAGGTGTTTATATTTTAGACAAAAGCTAAGGTCTCTCCTTGTCGTACGGTAATAGATAAATATCATAATAGGTTTGTACTTGAGAAGGAAGATTAAGCCTGTGCGACTCGACGCGATGTTATGAAAAACGTTTCAGAAAAAAAGAAAAAAAAAAAGAAACCACAAAATAATGCTCGAGATCGGAACGTAAGTAAGTCGGCGTTAGGCTTATCGAATTAATGTCTATTCTTAGAAACTCCATTTCTAAGAACAGATAGGTTTGACAAAATAATATCAGACCTTTTAGAAGCTAAGACTATTGTTGTTTGACTTTGCGTACGTGTGCGTCAAAATATATATAAAATATATATATATGTATATAAAGAGTCGAGAAACATGACGATTGCAATACAAATTGCTCGTTAAAATTTCCCCTCTTTTTTTTTTCTTTTTTTTAAATAAATATAATTAAGGGATATAATAAAGAAATTTAAAATAAAATTACTACCTAGTAATATTGAACATTATAATTTTAAATCGGAGTAAAGAAATCGAACGAGACCGGCTTTCGAGATAAATCATTTTTTCATATGACGTTGAAAAACATTTTGTCGCTCGATGGTATAAAATAAGGGGTTAATTCGGGGTGACCTGCTATGAGGGTAAAAATCGAAGCACTCCCGTTGAGTGCCTCGACGTTTCAATTTAAACTTTTGAAAAATGAAAAAAATAAAAAATATAAAAAAATAAAAATACATCGCAGTTAAAAGATGATTCCAGATGTTTCATTCCAATCGATATTTTTTGATTCATTATTTATCATTCGATTAATATTCCTATATGGAAACAAATTATTCATTCCAATCGATATATTTTAACGCGTATGTACGTTAATTTCTTCGATATTTGCAATTTTCTTATCGTTCGAACGCAGTGATATAAGCGTTTAAGTAAAGTTCACTTCAACCACAAATCGTATGCGAGAACATATCTCTCTCTCTCTCTCTCTCTCTTTCTCTCTCATTCTCTCTCACTCTCTCAATCTCTCTCTCACTCTCACTCACTCACTCTCTCTCTCTCTCTCTCTCTCTCTCCCGACAGAAAGAGATCGATCGTCGCGTTGGCGACGATAGGATGGAAGGGTTGTGGTTGGGGCTGGATTGGGATTGGGTGAAGAAAGAAGGAAAAAAGGGAAGGAAAGGAAATGAAAGGGAAAAAAAATCGAAGGAACAAAAATGTTAGAAAAAATAAAACGAGAAGAAAAATCGTTATTCAGGAGCGAAGCGATGTGTCGTCGCTCGGTTGGTTATTTCCCAGCTACGTATCCGTACCACTCGTAATGAAGAAATACTCAAGGGATAGAGAGAAGGAGAGAGAGAGAGAGAGAGAGAGAGAGAGGGAAAGAGGGAGAGAGGGAGAGAGGAAAAGGTCGAGGTCAAGTGTGGCCGTTCAGATACGTGGCCTTAGCTCGTGGAGCGAAAAAAAAGAGCAGAAGAAAGAATGAAGAAAGTGATCTTTCTCTAGAGAGAGAGAGAGAGAGAGAGAGAGAGAGAGTGGGTGGATGGGAGGTTGGGGAGAATGAAAAAAGAGGAAAGAGCTTCCGTCGTGGTTTTCCTTTTTTTCGGTCTTTCTTTTCCTTCTTTTTTTTTTTTTTTTTGCTTCGTCAGAAAGTGCACACACATAATCTCTCTCTCTCTCTCTCCCTCTCTCTCTCTCTCTCTCTCTCTCTCTCTCTCTCTCTTATATTCCTCTCAAATATGCACGTACAAAATCCGGATTAACAACAATAACACGCTCGAAGCTTTCACAGACTCCTTTTTCTTTCATAAAATTCGGCTTTCGATTAATCATGCTCCTCCATTCCTTTTTCCTTCTTTTTTCTTTTCTTTTCCCTTTTTTGTTATTCTTTCATCTCTCTTCGTTTACGTCTCTTCTATACGAATAACGATTGCTGCTTCAATGGGGCTGATACCTGCGCGACAAAATGCACGATGCACAAGTGCATCCACGCGCGTACGCAAACATATTTCATATTTGCCTCGCGTAAGGAATAAACGGGTGAATCGAAAAAAGTCCCTCTATCTGAGCCAACAAAGTTCCGAACAAATAAATATTTCGAAAAATCAATCCGATCTTTCTCTTTGAGCTCACTTTATGGTCCAATAATATATACATTTTATTTTATTTTTTTTTCTTTTTCTCTTTTCAAATCGTGTAACTACAAGGCCTAAAAAAGTGAAAGAGAAAGAGAAGGAGAAACAGAAAGAAATATGATTCAATCTATCATTTCGTACTTTATCCGGGAACAATTTTGGCCCTCGTCCTAGGAACATTTCATTTCCTTTCATATCATTTTTAATTTGCAATTTTTATTTCATATCATTTCATATCATATCATTTTTCATTTCATTTCATTTCATTTCATTTCATTTCATTTCATTTCATTTCATTTCACCGTATCGTTCGTCTCATTTAGTTCCTCCTTCGAAATTTTGTTCCTTTTTCCCCCATTTTTAAGATTAGATTCTCGTAGTCAATAATAATAATAATGGTAATAGTAATAGTAGTAGTAGTAATAATAATAATAATAATAATAATAATAATAATAATAATAATAATGATAATAATAATATTAATAATATTAATATTAATAATAATAATAATAATAATAATTATAGTAATAGTAATAATAATAATAATAATAATAATAATAATAATAATAATAATAATAATAATAATAATAATAATAGCTCCGAAACGGCTTTTTATTCTTCCTCCTCTTCCTCCTCCTCCTCCTCCTCCTCTTCCTCCTCCTCCTCCTCCTCCTCTTCCTCCTCCTCTTCCTCCTCCTCCTCCTTCTCCTCACCCTCCTCCTCCTCCTCCTCCTCCTCCTCCTCTTCGTCGAATTGTGGCTCCTCCAGATCGTCATCGGCCGCGGCCTTCACGTCCTCCTCGCCCTCCGGTGATTCTGGATCGCCAGCTTTCTTCCCGGGCCTCTCCCCGAACCATTTCGGTAACTTCGCTGTAACGGGAATTTAAGTTTTTCTTTTTGTTTTCATTCACAATTTTCTTTTTATTATTCTTGTTTGTTTGTTCTTACTCGTTAGTTTCGTTCTTATATCTTTTTTATTTTCTCGAAATAAACATATGCATGTGTATATGTGTATATATATATATATATATATGAGGCATTGATTTTGAAAAAAGGGGCGTCCATTTTGTTTTGTTCTGTTCCGTTTTCTTTTTTACGTAAATAAAAAACATAAATTTTACGTTAATTTGTAACAGGAGTTAGCTTCGATTATTATCTTTCTTCTTTTTCACGAAGTGGATTTTTGGCCCGCTTTGAAAATCAACGACTCGTATACACATATATATATATGTATGTGTGTGTGTGTGTGTGTATAGTAATATATAATGTATGAATATATATTTATAGTATGCATATATTATATATTATATATTTACACTTTGAAAGCAAGACTATATATTCTAGTTAGATGGAATATCTTTCGACGGTATGGATAATCGTATTAGATTGTAGTTCGATAAGTGAACTCCTCGATGATGAGCTTCCACACTGATTACTCGACGAAACTAATTTAACGAAGTTTGCTTTAATCGGCCGATTGAAGAAAAAAAGGAAAAAGAAAAAAGAAAAAAGAAAAAAGAAAAACAGAAAAAAAGTATTAAACAAAAAACGAAAGTTCGTCATCGAGGGAGATATAAGAGGAAGAAGGACGGAGGATGATTGGATCGTATTTGACCTTGAACTCTTCGAAACTGAGATGTCCTCGGTGCAATTGTAATTTAACTTCGTGCCGTTCAAGTATTTCTTTGCGAGAACAAAAAAAGAAAGAAAGAAAGAGGAAGGAGAAGAAAAAATAGAACAAACCAAAACGCTCTCTTCCTTTCTTTTTCATTTCTTTCTATTTCTTTTTTTGTTTTTTTTTTTTTTTTTTTTTTCTTCTTCTTCTTCTTTTTCGCTGTTTTCAATTCTTTCTTTCTTCTTTTCTTTCTTCGCTCCGAAAGATTTCAAGTACGATCCGTACAAATACATACTCTTTTGACGACCAAGGAACTGTTCCTTCTGTTGGGTCCATTGCTTTTCTATGATCTCCTTTTGCTGTTCGGTCAGACCCTGAAACATTAACGGACAAAATGGCATGCAGGGATAATGTTAGACACATCAAGGACAATTTCCAAAGGGACAACATTTCTCTCTCGAGGTGCAACGTCATTCTCTGTCTCTGTCTTTTTAATCCTCCTGGTCGACGACGAAGACGACGACGTGGGTCCGAGGTGTTGGGGGTTGCGGGTTGGGGGTTGGGGGTTGGGGTGTTGGGGGATTGGATTGTTTCCGAACATCATACCGGCCATTGTCGCAATATTTAGATCACCGGAAAACAAATGTTAACAAATCATATTTTTAACACGTTTCCATTATAAATGTGACGAGTCAAAAGTTACAAAAAAAAAAAAAAAAAAAAAAAAAAACAAAAAAAGAAAAAGCAAAGAAAACGTTAAATCAAAATCTCGAACCATTTTATCGGTATAGTGACGTTCAAACCAAACGTATTCTTCATTCTCGGCCTTTCGGTGTTGTCCCTTTTCAAGGACGCCCACTTCTTCCTATCTTTAACTTTTTTCGTTTCTTCTTTTTTTCTTTTTTTTTTTTTTTTTTTTCAATTCAATTACTTTATCGAAAGAATTCGATCGATTTTATTATCGTCATCATTGTTATTTCTTTTCTCCTCTTTTTTCTTCCATCTACTTCTTTTCCCCGCGAACTATAATTAAATATTCTTTCTTCTCGCAATCGGGGGGAGAGTGGGGGTTGGGGGGGGGGGGCGGGGCGTGGCGTTGCGGGGTTGGAGGTATATCCCGATATTGTAGAAAAATCACAGCGTCGCATGCTTCTTCAAAAAAAAAAAAAAAAAAAAAAAAAAAAAGAGAGAGATCAAAATGAAATAAAATTCCCAATCGTAATTTCTTCCTCGATATGGTATGGGCACGGCTAAATTATTATTTGTCGTGCTCTTTAGGTCCAACAAAAACCAACACTTACATACGTATTAAAAAAAATCGATAAGTGGTTGTAAGTGGTAATTGGTAATTGGTTCAATTGTCAGTACGATCGTTCGGTCAAACTTTCAAAAAAAAAAAAAAAAAAAAAAAAAGAAAAAAAGAAAAGAAAAGAAAAGAAAAATAACAAAGAGGCGGGGGTGGGGGCGACAGGGGTTCGTCGTGGTTTGAAGATTTAGGGGTTTTTTTTGGGGGGTCAGGGGTCAGGGGTCAGGGGTACGCAAAATTATCAACACCTTTCGTACTCGGATTTGGTTCGGCAATCAACACAAAAAATCAAGCAAAACAAAATTTTGTGTTGGGTTGCGTCTCGGGCGCGGTGAGTCACGGGGGGTACCACGGGGTGCCAGGGGGTGCCAGGGGGTGTCGGGTTTGACGGAGGGCCAGAGATAAGACACTTATAGAGAAGAGAGACGATCGAATCCACTCACTTTTGGTGCGCTTCATGAACTGTTCTGTTTTCTGTTTCCACAGTTTCTCGTTGTACTCCGCTAAAAGGGTGTCATAGCCCTGCGATTCAATTACGGGATATTTCTGAACTCGTATGTTGTCATCAAATGAAAACGTTCTCGCACGCACACACTCGCACACAACCGCCCAAAGACCCACCCAACCATTTCCCAACCACCCACCGATCGATCGACCGACACACCCTCTCTACCATCATCTTTCTATAATTCAAAATCGTTCAAAATCCCGACTCCCGTCCGACGACTCCGATCGAATTTTTCTTTTCCACCCAACTTCGTCATCCCCTCCCCCCAAACCTTCTATTTTGTTCTTTCGCAGTTTTTCTTTTTTTCTTTATCATCATTCCGATACACTCTCCGCGCTAAAATCCCATCTTATTTTTGTCCTCTTTATCGCGTCACCGTTATCTATTTTTCTGTTTTCTTTTCGTTTCGTTTACTTTTTCTCATCGATCGATTACGGATCCTGTTTGACGATTATCAAAAAAAAAAGAAAATAATAATAAAAAAAAAAAAAAAAGAGAGAAAGAAAGAGGTATATAATACTTACACCCTCGAAAAGTTTCTTCTTGTCGTCGTAGGACCTGGTATCGACGCGACGTTCATACTTCGAGGCAACTTGAATCTTCGGCTACGAATATAAATAATATATATATATATATATATATAAATGAAATATATAAATAGTATATTAATAACAAAAAAAGAATATATATATATATTTAGGTACATATATATATATATAAAATATATATATATATATATATATATATATATAAGTATATATATATCCTCTAGTTTCGTATCGTGCATGGACGTTTGCGTGAGCCGTTATAACTGCAACGAAGTATGCAATGCAGCATATTCACATGTGCACCTGCATACACGCGATATTAATAGGATCACTTTACTTACAGGATACTTGCCGGTAAGGGCTTCAGGGTCTAAGCCCTTTTTCAAAGCCTTGTGCCTCAATTGTTGCTTCTGACGTTCCTTCAGCTCTTTAAGCTAAAAAACGAACGAACAAAAAATGATAGAAAATTAAATTAAATTAAATTATATTAAATTGAACTAACGAACGAACGATTACGGACAAACGTGAACTAGAATACGAAAAAAAAAAAAGAAAGAAAAAAAAAAATGAAAAGACAAAAAGAATAGGAAGAACAAGCATTTTGTATGAAACATTTTAATGACGATCGCTGTACGCTATCGAATATATTTTATTCTCGTAATTTCGTTCGTACGTATCTACGGGAATCGATAAGAGGATTAAAATAAACGAATCCCAATACGAACAAGTACCAAATCTTTTAACGTAAACACTCGCATGAGTTCGAGAATACTATATACACGCCATAACGGAATAACGCTCACATCGTAATCCTGACGTTTTTGTCGTTCCTCGAGATCGTACTTCTCAGTTTCCAATTTGACGATGGTATCCCATAATTCGGTGGCCTTGAAACGGAGCTTGTCGATCGACAGTCCCTCGATCTCTAAAGGTTTAATGCGAATACTCAATGATATCTTTTTCTCTTCCTCGAGTTGTTCCTTCGTCTTGTTGCGTTCCAATTGGGCCGATGATAAATTACCCTGTGTCGCAAAAAAAAAAAAAAAACAAAAGTGTTAGTATACATATGTATACAGGGTGTCTAAAAAGTCATAGGACGTTAACAAACTTATACTGCGAGGTTTAAGTTTGGTCTCGTGCTTTTTGGACATTGTGTATATACGTAGGCATACATATATATATATATATATACATAAGAGCCGTCATTTGTCAGATCGATTCGTTCCCATTAAACGAATAAATAGGATAGAAATGTAATATACGGATAATACAAATAAATTGTTGAATAATTCCCATTTCAACGATAAATCCGAATAGAAAACAGCGCCAATTACGAAGCTCGCATAATTTCGAAGAATCTCATTTATCGCGAACGATTTACATTTGGATTAAACGGACGAAATTGGATTAGCCCGACATTCGAGGTGAATTAATTTTGTTTGTTTTTTTCTTCTTCTTCTTTTCTTTTTCCTTACTTTCGACGGGTAAGAGGAAAAAATAAAAGAAAAAAAAAAAAAGGGAGAGGAGGAACACGATAATTTCGTTTCGTTCGAACTATAAAATCGCGTAACGGTGGATTTTAGAGTAAAATTCTTTCTGAGTAATATCAAATTTGAAGGGCCGAGTCGAGATTTACGACGTTGTAAAAACTTTTTGTCGAAATAATTTTACACGAAAGGTGGTATCGTTCGATCGATCGATGGACTCGGCTTCCTAACGGCTCGTATGCTATGCGTGTGCGTGGGTGTGTACGTGCGTGTGCGTGGGTGTGTGTAAGGTGTAAATTTTTTTTTTTTTTTTGCTTTCTTTTTTTTTTTTTTTTTTATTTTTCTTTCACAAAAATATATTGTAGTTTTGATCGAGGACGTTCGAGGACATTCAGGAAGGATCGAAAAGGATCGAGGAGTATCTAGATGGAACTTACCGCGAGATCCTTTTTCGTAATGGTAAAGTTAGGTCCTTTCTTGTTCGCTTGATCCTTCATAGCTTGCATCATAGCCTGACGTTTCTTTTCAGACTCCTCGAGGCGTCGTCTCTTTTCCTCGATGTCGCGTTGTTTTTTCTCCTCTGTTGGAATTTAATACGATAAGTTGATAAAAGTGAGAGGAGAACAAGACAAAAAAGAGAGAGAGAGAGAGAGAGAGAGAGAGAGAGAGAGAAGAAAAGAAATCGAGAAAACATCGAGATCGTCGTCGAGTTGAGAATCGTTTTTGTCTTCCCCCCCCCCCCTCTCTCCCTCTCTCTCTCTCTTTTCTTTCTATTTTTTCCTAACGCCACGAACTTTACGTCAAACGTTTTCACGAAGTTACACACGATCTTCCATCGAAACGAGATATTCAAACTCGTCGTCTTTCTCCTTTTTTTTTTTTTTTGTTTTCTTTTTTTCGTAACCCTAGTCGTGCCTACAGGGCGTGGGTGTTTGCCCACACCTCCCACCACCCACCCTAAGCGGTCCAATTTCGAGATCGTTTTTCAAACAATTCGCATGATTCGTAAACTCCTTCATCCATTTTCTTTTTTTTATTTGTTTGTTTTTTCTTTTTTTTTTTCTTCTTCTTCTTCTTCTTCTTCTTCTTGTAACGATCGATCCGAAAACGACTCGTTTCTGTCGTGCGCGACTGCGATTAATTTGAATTAAAAGAAAAGAAAGAGAAAGAGAAAGAGAGAGAAAAAAGGAGAAAACGAGGTAAAAAAAAAAAAAAAGGAAGAAAAGAAAGGGGGAAAGAATTCTTGTAAATTTTCAATATCTAAGGATCGACAAATTATCGTACCTCTTGATAAACAATTTTTATAATTGTATTCTCTTATAAATATTCGAATCGATATCGTTCTCATTGGCTCTTGCATACGTGGCCGTAGTTTTTGTCGTATTTTTCGTTCTCTCTCTCTTTTTTTTTTTTTTTTTTTTGCAATCGTATTCGATATCTCATATATTGGATTAAAATCGACTACGATGATGATGATTATTATTATTATTATTAATATTATTATTATTATTATTATTATTATTATCATTATCATTATCATTATTATTATTATTATTATTATTATTATCATCATCATTATTATTACCAATTTCACGTTGACGACGTTCCTCCTCTTCCTTCTTCTTCTGAGCCAATCTCTTTTCCTCATCGGCGCGGGTGATCTTGCGCTTAGCTTGTTTCTCCTAAGGATGGAATAGAAAATGAAAAGAAATATAATTAAAAGAATAAAAAATGAAGGGAGAGAAAAGATTGCCAGACGATAGAAAAAACAAATCTTTCAACAAATTTGCAAATATTTCCATTCGAGGGATTCTGGTTAATAAGAATAAATTAATATCCGATAATATATTGGCGTTAATAATAATTTTCTCGTTGAAGTAAA